>BSBN01001055.1:2400000-3000000 GCA_027924645.1 Cunninghamia lanceolata | reverse complement strand
TATTCAACCTTAGTAAAAGTCTGGCACTCAAATTTGTGCGTATTTCCTTCTTGCCAAAGAAAGAAAATATAATCAATCTTCCTTAATCTCATTTCCCTATAACTGGTTCAGAAACAATGATTTACTAACAGCAAACACTAACTATTATGATGTGCTACCACTGTAGGTTTGATCCGAGAAGGTTTTAATTCTATGATGAACTGCCTTCACTATCTATTAGATCCATTATTTGGTAAATGGTTTAATAAGACTGGGTTATGCACGAAAATATATTTGTTTGCCAAATAAAAAAGTGTTACATTGACTTGGCAGCAAAGCAAGTTTGTATACATATGGTACAAATACGGGTATTGCCTTCTCAAAGGATAACAATAGAGCAACACTAATTATTATTTATTATATAAGATCACAATTAACATCCTCCAGAAAAAACAAAAGTCTCTGTAGGTTTAATATTTTATCAGTTGTTTGTCCACACAAAGTTTTAGCAAGTTTAACAATTTTGATCGTCAAAAATATTCACATGCGAAAGAAAATTCATGTTTCATGGGATTAAAAAATGAAAATAAAAAAATGAAGAGACAGGCATATAGTTCTAATTGTTGATTCTACGATGTGAAGCCAAAATGAAAATCATTAAAATGATTATGGTGGCAAAATGTGAACAGTAAAAAGGCAACAATACATTTGATCTACTTTTTTAACGAAGATAAATCAAATGTTAGGCAAACTCAATTAAAGATGGAAAGGAGATGTAATCACAAAGCATGGATGTTGTCAACATTATGTCAAAACGGACCAGACTTACAACCCTTGCGGCTGCAATCAAGATTTACTTTTTCAGGGTGCGAACATTAGTCCTAGTTTGCTATCACTTCTATCAGCACAAACTAGTTGAAATTATCACCTTGTATTTTCTTTTGCAGATGATGGCGGGGGCATGGTTCCTGATTGTATTCGACAATGTATGAGCTTGGAATATTCTATGAAGAACACAAACACTACCATAGAAAAATGTAATTAGAAGGAAGATGAACCGCACCTAGCATTGCATAAAAAGCTCTCAAGTGTATTTTGTTGGGGGATATCACACATGTATTTAACCAATTTAAGTTCTTATTTCATGACTAGGCATGGGCTGCTTTTATTGTTGAACTGATTTCTATCCATTTGTGTATGCAGATGCTTATGGCTTCAAAGCAAGTACAATGAGATTTGGAACAGATGCAATTATTTTTACTCAAACAATTCCTGGCGGGTTTTGTTTGTTCTTCATTGAAATAAGAATAATCTCAATCACATCATTGTTCTTTTTGAGATTATTCTTGTTAACATTAGACTGCTTTATGATATGTTTCTCTCCATTCACATTATTATTTTCTCAATCACAAATCATGACTATTATTCTTGCTATAGAGTATAAGGAGGACAATGCTCTCAATCACATCATTGTTCTTCTCGATCACATAAGGAGTACAAGGAGGACAATGTTGTAATTTCCCTCTCATTTTGTAGAAGTTTAAACAATCACTCTGAAGCAATTGAAAGCATACATACACATCCAGATGCCATTCACATTCTTGTTTCTTTTAATACTTTTTGAGGGATTACATTATCATGCCTTGAGTTGTTGTTTTTATTTTATGATTGTGATGGTAGCATCACAAAATTATCTTTAATGAGTTCCTTTTGGTTGTTGAATTTTTCATTTGGCAGCTCTTCAACTCATAATAGTATTGGGCTCCTTTCCTACACATTCTTGAGAAAGATGGAGCAAGATGACATTATAGTTCCTATGGTATGATATAATGTTGAGGTGAAATTAGAATATCTTGTTTGAAAATTACTATTGGATTTCATGCATTGTATTTGTTTTGTAGGTTGATTTGGAGCTGCCAATGGGTTCCAAAACACAAAGAATGTTAGTTCATTACGCAAGAGATATTTGGACAAAGATCTTGGAAACAATCTTACATTGGTCTCCCTATACAACTGAAACTAAGCTTATGAAGCAGGTACATGATTTATTCAAATGGTTATTTTGATAATTAAAAAATGCCATTGATGTTACATTAAGGGTATATCGTACTAGTTTATTCTCAACATAATGACTTAATGACTTGCCAACTTCATATCAAGACATGTATTTTTATGATCCTTGTTACCTTCGTTTGAGAGTTCAATAACCTCTCTAGGATCCTTGTTACCTCTTTTAGACAGTTTGATAACCTCTTTCGGAGGTTTCTCCCACTTTGCCATCTGCATTGTTTATTGTTTGTGGATACCAGTGTTCTTGGAGAATTGTTTGTGGATACCAGTGTTCTTGGAGAAATACTTTCCTTTGTTGATTATAAAGAGCGGTTAATTAAACTGGAGTAGTACAGGAGGAACAATGATTTAATATTATGTGCAAGAAACTAAATTATTTTGGGTTTTCCACCCTCGAGTCTCTTTCCCAATTCACAAAGCTTATGGTGTGTATTGAAATTTTTTAAATCACCCACTTACCCTGTGCTAGAATGAATGTGGGATAATTGCATGCTGAAGCCAAGCATAATTCAATATTTTTATATATTTAATTAAGCCGGAGTAGTACAAGGTGAACAATGATTTTATATTATTGTTAAAACCATGAAGCATTTAACTAATCAATTTGGGGCTTTTCACCCTCAAGCCTCTTTCCCAATTCAAAAAACTTATGGTGTGTATTGAGCTTTTCACCCTTGAGCCTCTTTCCCAATTCACAAAACTTATGGTGTGTATTGAACTTTTTTAGATCGCTTGGGGCTTTTTACCCTCGAGCCTCTTTCCCAATTCACAAAACTTCTGGTGTGTATTGAAATTTTTAAAATCACCCACTCACCCCGTCATGTGGGATAATTGCTCAAGCCAAGCAAGTTTTAAGTTCAACATTTTTTAATATTTAATTATACCAAAGCAGTAGAAGGCCAACAATGATAAGTTCAACTTTTTAAAAAAATTAATTATACCAAAGCAGTGGAAGGCGAACAATGATTATATTATTGTGATTCAACATCTTTTTATAAGTTCAACTTTTTTAATATTTAATTATACGAAAGCAGTAGAAGGCGAACAATGATTTTATATTATTGTCAATTTAAATTTTTTTGGTAAGTTCAACTTTTCTTAATATTTAATTATATCAAAGTAGTAGAAGGGGAACAAAGATTTTATATTATTGTAGATTCAACATTTTTTATGATAATTTCAATTTTTTTAATATATTTTTCTGATAAGTTCAACTTTTTTTAATATTTAATTATACCAAAATAGTAGAAAGTGAACAACTTGTTTCACTCACCTCGTACTAGAATGAATGTGGGATAATTGCTCAATCCAAGGAGCATGCAACATTTTTTGATATTTAATTAAACTGGAGAAATTGCAAGAAACTAGACTATTTCAGGATTTTCACCCTCAAGCCTCTTTCCCAACTCACAAAGCTTATAGTGTGTATTGAACTTTTTTAAATCACCCACTCACCCCATGCTAGAATGAATGTGTGATAATTTATCAAACCAAGCAGTGTGCGGTAAGTTTTATTAATTCAACATTTTTCAGTATTTAATTAAATCAGAGCAGTACAAGGTGAACAATGATTTTATATTATTCTCAAACACCATGAAGTATTTGCTATTATGGGGGAGGAATAGCCATTGCAAGAAGAATTTGTCAGTATGTGAACTCCAACAGTCTCCTTGATAGTCTTGCTTCGTCTACTCCTCTTGAGTTTAATCTTTTGCTGCTCTTTATACTCAACAAAGGAAAGCATTTCTCCAAGAACACTGATATCCACAAACAATAAACAATGAAGATGGGAAAGTGGGAGAAACCTCAAAAAGAGGTTATCAAACTGTTAAAAAGATGTAACAAGGATCCTAGAAAGGTTACCAAGCTATCAAAGGAAGGTAACAAGGATCGTAAAAATCCAAGTTTTCATATGAATTTGGCAAGTCATTAAGTCATTTTGTTGAGAATAAACTGCTGTGCTATACCCTTATGTGAAATTGATGGCATTTTTTAATTATCAAAATAACCATTTAAATAAATCATGTACCTTCTTCATAAGCTCAATTTTTTATGCATAGGGAGACCACTATAAGATTGTTTCCAAGTTTTTTGTCCAAATATATCTTGAATAATGAACTAAAATTCATGGTGTTTTGGGACCCATTGACAGCTCAAAATCAACCTACAAAACATATACAATGCATGAAATCCAATAGTAATTTTCAAATAAGATATTCTGATTTCACCTCGACATTATATCATTCCATAGGAACTATAATGTCATCTTGCTCCGTCTTTCTCAAGAATGTGTAGGAAAGGAGCCCAATACTCTGAGTTGAAGAGCCATGAAACGACAAATTCAACAACCAAAAGGAACTAATTAAAGACAACTTTGTGGATGGTACCATTACAATCATAAAATAAAAACCTTAATAGGCCACTTCACATGTTGATCACCTTGCAGCAGTGGAGACCTATTATTCAGATCTCTTATCATCAATTCTACCGAATGAAGGACAAGTGTACCCTTCACATGTTGATGTCAATCACCTTGCAGCAACGGAGACCTATTATTCGGATATCTTATCACCAATTCTGCCAAATGAAGGTCAAGTTTACCCTTCACATGTTGATGTCGATCACCTTGCAGGAGTGGAGACCTAGTATTTACATCTCTTATCACCACTTCTACTAAATGAAGGACAAGTTTACCCATCACATGTTGATGTCAATCACCTTACAGTAGCGAAGACCTATGATTTAGATCTCTTATCACCAATTCTACCAAAGTAAGGACAAGTTTACCCTTCACATGTTGATGTTGATCACCTTGCAGTAGTAGAGACCTATTATTCAGATCTCTTATCACCAATTCTACTGAATGAAGGACAAGTTTACCCATCACCTGTTGATGTTGATCACCTTGCAGTAGCAGAAACCTATTATTCAGATCTCTTATCATGAATTCTACCGAATGAAGGACAAGTTTACCCCTCACATGTTGATGTCAATTACCTTGCAACAGCAGAGACCTATTATTCAAATCTCTCATCACCAATTCTATCGAATGAAGAACAAGTTTACCCTTCACATGTTAATGTCGATCACCTTGCATCAGTGGAGACCTATTATTTAGATCTCTTATCACCAATTCTACCGAATGAAGGATAAGTTTACCCTTGATATGTCCATCACCTTGGAGCAGCGGAGACCTTTAAGCCCCACCAAAATCTCTTTTCACCATCTCTGAGTGACAACACTGGTTTGCAAATATATTCTGTATTCCCATTATCTCTTTGCTTTTTTAGTATCCAAAACCATATATAATATAGACATAAAGGATTTAGGAAATGACTCTGAGGTGTGGGGTGTTCCTAAACTTGACGAACCTTCCCTCTTTGGTATATTTTAGCTCAAGGCTGAAACCGCATCAGATGGCTATGATCTCACCAAATCGTGCAAAAGATTGGTATTGTTGCCTATAAGCAAGAGTTTCCACCGACAACAAAGATATATCGACTATTGATATTTGAACTATGGAACCTCTTATTCCCATGAGGGGATACGTAGGCAGGGCCATTGCAAATGAACCGTCAGGGTTTAGGTTTAGGTTTGGGTTTGGGTCTAGGGATGACCCTGACCTTGGGAGTATGATATACTCTAGTGGAGTATATGAGTTGTGGGTTAGAGTTGTTTCCATGACTATGGGTGGTAAGACTCTGATGCTAACACTTTTAAATCAAATAGAAAATGCTTCAATATTTAAGATAGTACTTGATGAGTAAAAAAAAAATTGATAATAACCAGGTTGGTTATTACAGGATCCACGGCCTGAACTGTACCGTTCAATATAAATAAGGAATGAGCTACAGATATGACAGCAGGGAAGGAAAGGGTTAATAGACATTATTTATCATTCGAAAGGGTGGCATAAGAAGCAAACCTCCAAATGTCCATTTATGGGAGGTAGCATTAGAGTGGAGGAACTTCGAGTGTTCACGAACGTGATCCATTCCACCTGCATAAAGAAGAAAATAATTCTCAGTAATATTAAAGTATCTAATGTTGTCTAACTCCATCACATTAACAAGAACGTACCAAATCCATGCCATGACTGATTACTATAGAATCATGAAAATTGCTTCACAGAAAGAGTGCTAAACATGCATGGCATTCCGTATAACCTCAACATTCTTAGTTCGAAGATCACAAAAGATAAGAAAACAGATAACTGTATGATAATTAGTATCTAATTTCTAGGATAATATTTTTATAATATAAAAGATATGCAGCATGCAAATTTTCCATAAGTATAGAAGGACCTGGTATGGATTTTTTTGGTGGATATCGAACATCATAATCTCCTGTTTTCCAAAATTGGTGAAATCTGCTCTTTGAAGAAGCATGTCCAGATTTATTTGACATGGAAGAACTAAATGGAGGCATACTTCCAACATTTCTTGTGTTTTCATGGTTTACTTGCACACTGTGATTTACTGCAAGTGTATCAGTGCTGTTTTGAATTTCCTGGCCTGGATGGCCCATACAATTTGACCTTGATGAAGATGTTGGCAATGTCTGCCTTCGCTGCTGATTTAATATCTGCTGACTATCTCTTGCACTAAAAGCTTGCCTTGCAGACCTTTCATGATGAGATGGTGAACCAAGAGCAGAATATGTAATGCCATTAGATTTCCTCGAACCATTCTGCTCCAATCCAATTTCATGTTGTTCATTAGCTAAAGATACAGATGGTTTGGTATCTTTGAAATACCAGTCGAATTCATGACCAGCTGATCTTGAAAATGCAGCATCTTGAACTGTCTGGGTACAAATTGGCTGTTGTATTTGTGTATTACACAAAATTATAGTTGAATGCAATTGTATTTCTGTTGGAGTTTCCTCCTGAAATGAATCCTCGTCATCACTGCTCAGGTTAATCACACTGGAAACAACATTACTCACTTGTGGATATGTCCTCTATGCCAAATAATCCCTGCCTAAGGCAAACAGAGAAAGTTTATTCAACCTTAGTAAAAGTCTGGCATTCAAATTTGTGCGTAATTCCTTCGTGCCAAAGAAAGAAAATATAATCAATCTTCCTTAATCTCATTTCCCTATAACTGGTTCAGAAACAATGATTTACTAACAGCAAACACTAACTATTATGATGTGCTACCACTGTAGGTTTGATCCGAGAAGGTTTTAATTCTATGATGAAATGCCTTCACTATCTATTAGATCCATTATTTGGTAAATGGTTTAATAAGACTGGGTTATGCACGAAAATATATTTGTTTGCCAAATAAAAAAGTTTTACATTGACTTGGCAGCAAACCAAGTTTGTATACATATGGTACAAATACGGGTATTGCCTTCTCAAAGGATAACAATAGAGCAACACTAATTATTATTTATTATATTAGATCACAATTAACATCCTCGAAAAAAAACAAAAGTCTTTGTAGGTCTAATATTTTATCAGTTGTTTGTCCACACAAAGTTTTAGCAAGTTTAACAATTTTGATTGTCAAAAATATTCACATGTGAAAGAAAATTCATGTTTCATGGGATTAAAAAATGAAAATAAAAAAATGAAGAGACAGGCATATAGTTCTAATTGTTGATTCTAGAATGTGAAGCCAAAATGAAAATCATTAAAATGATTATGGTGGCAAAATGTGAACAGTAAGAAGGCAACAATACATTTGATATACTTTTTTAACAAAGATAAATCAAATGTTAGGCAAACTCAATTAAATATGGAAAGGAGATGTAATCACAAAGCATGGATGTTGTCAACATTATGTCAAAACGGACCAGACTTACAACCCTTGCGGCTGCAATCAAGATTTACTTTTTCAGGGTGCGAACATTAGTCCTAGTTTGCTATCACTTCTATCAGCACAAACCAGTTGAAATTATCACCTTGTATTTTCTTTTGCAGATGATGGCGGGGGCATGGTTCCTGATTGTATTCGACAATGTATGAGCTTGGGATATTCTATGAAGAACACAAACACTACCATAGAAAAATGTAATTAGAAGGAAGATGAACCACACCTAGCATTGCATAAAAAGCTCAAGTGTATTTTGTTGGGGGATATCACACATGTATTTAATCAATTTAAGTTCTTATTTCATGACTAGGCATGGGCTGCTTTTATTGTTGAACTGATTTCTATCCATTTGTGTATGCAGATGCTAATGGCATCAAAACAAGTACAATGAGATTTGGAATAGATGCAATTATTTTTTCTCAAACATTTCCTGGCGGGTGTTGTTTGTTCTTCACTGAAATAAGAATAATCTCAATCACATCATCATTCTTTTTGAGATTATTCTTGTTAACATTAGACTGCTTTATGATATGTTTCTCTCCATTCACATTATTATTTTCTCAATCACAAATCATGACTATTATTCTTGCTATAGAGTATAAGGAGGACAGTGCTCTCAATCACATCATTGTTCTTCTCGATCCCATAAGGAGTACAAGGAGGATAATGTTGTAATTTCCCTCTCATTTTGTAGAAGTTTAAACAATCACTCTGAAGCAATTGAAAGCATACATACACATCTAGATGCCATTCACATTCTTGTTTCTTTTAATACTTTTTGAGGGATTACATTATCATGCCTTGAGTTGTTGTTTTTATTTTATGATTGTGATGGTAGCATCACAAAGTTATCTTTAATGAGTTCCTTTTGGTTGTTGAATTTTTCATTTGGCAGCTGTTCAACTCATAATAGTATTGGGCTCCTTTCCTACACATTCTTGAGAAAGATGGAGTGAGATGACATTATAGTTCCTATGGTATGATATAATGTTGAGGTGAAATTAGAATATCTTGTTTGAAAATTACTATTGGATTTCATGCATTGTATTTGTTTTGTAGGTTGATTTGGAGCTGCCAATGGGTTCCAAAACACAAAGAATGTTAGTTCATTACGCAAGAGATATCTGGACAAAAATCTTGGAAACAATCTTACATTGGTCTCCCTATGCAACTGAAACAAAGCTTATGAAGCAGGTACATGATTTATTCAAATGGTTATTTTGATAATTAAAAAATGCCATTGATGTTACTTAAGGGTATATCGTACTAGTTTATTCTCAACATAATGACTTAATGACTTGCCAACTTCATATCAAGACTTGTATTTTTATGATCCTTGTTACCTTCCTTTGAGAGTTCAATAACCTCTCTAGGATCCTTGTTACCTCTTTTCGAGAGTTTGATAACCTCTTTCGGAGGTTTCTCCCACTTTGCCATCTGCATTGTTTATTGTTTGTGGATACCAGTGTTCTTGGAGAAATACTTTCTTTTGTTGATTATAAAGAGCGGTTAATTAAACTGGAGTAGTACAAGAGGAACAATGATTTAATATTATGTGCAAGAAACTAAATTATTTTGGGTTTTCCACCCTCGAGTCTCTTTCCCAATTCACAAAGCTTATGGTGTGTATTGAAACTTTTTAAATCACCCACTTACCCTCTGCTAGAATGAATGTGGGATAATTGCATGCTCAAGCCAAGATTAATTCAATATTTTTATATATTTAATTAAGCTGGAGTAGTACAAGGTGAAAAATGATTTTATATTATTGTTAAAACCATGAAGTGTTTAACTAAACAATTTGGGGCTTTTCACCCTCAAGCCTCTTTCCCAATTCAAAAAACTTATGCTGTGTATTGAGCTTTTCACCCTTGAGCCTCTTTCCCAATTCACAAAACTTATGGTGTGTATTGAACTTTTTTAGATCGCTTGGGGCTTTTCACCCTCGAGCCTCTTTCCCAATTCACAAAACTTCTCGTGTGTATTGAACTTTTTTAAATCACCCACTCACCCCATCATGTGGGATAATTGCTCAAGCCAAGCAAGTTTTAAGCTCAACATTTTTTAATATTTAATTATACCAAAGCAGTAGAAGGCCAACAATGATAAGTTCAACTTTTTAAAAAATTTAATTATACCAAAGCAGTGGAAGGCGAACAATGATTATATTACTGTGATTCAACATTTTTTTATAAGTTCAACTTTTTTTAATATTTAATTATAGGAAAGCAGTAGAAGGCGAAGAATGATTTTATATTATTGTCAATTCAAATTTTTTTGATAAGTTCAACTTTTCTTAATATTTAATTATATCAAAGTAGTAGAAGGGGAACAAAGATTTTATATTATTGTAGATTCGACATTTTTTATGATAATTTCAATTTTTTTAATATATTTTTCTGATAAGTTCAACTTTTTTTAATATTTAATTATACCAAAACAGTAGAAAGTGAACAACTTGTTTCACTCACCTCGTACTAGAATGAATGTGGGATAATTGCTCAACGCAAGGAGCATGCAACATTTTTTAATATTTAATTAAACTGGAGAAATTGCAAGAAACTAGACTATTTCAGGATTTTCACCCTCAAGCCTCTTTCCCAACTCACAAAGCTTATAGTGTGTATTGAACTTTTTGAAATCACCCACTCACCCCATGCTAGAATGAATGTGTGATAATTTATCAAACCAAGCAGTGTGCGGTAAGTTTTATTAATTCAACATTTTTCAATAGTTAATTAAATCAGAGTAGTACAAGGTGAACAATGATTTTATATTATTCTCAAACACCATGAAGTATTTGCTATTATGGGGGAGGAATAGCCATTGCAAGAAGAATTTGTCAAGTATGTGAACTCCAACAGTCTCCTTGATAGTCTCGCTTCATCTACTCCTCTTGAGTTTAATCTTTTGCTGCTCTTTATACACAACAAAGGAAAGCATTTCTCCAAGAACACTGATATCCACAAACAATAAACAATGAAGATGGGAAAGTGGGAGAAACCTCACAAAGAGGTTATCAAACTGTTAAAAAGATGTAACAAGGATCCTAGAAAGGTTACCAAGCTATCAAAGGAAGGAAACAAGGATCGTAAAAATCCAAGTTTTCATATGAATTTGGCAATTCATTAAGTCATTTTGTTGAGAATAAACTGCTGTACTATACCCTTATTTGAAATTGATGGCATTTTTTAATTATCAAAATAACCATTTAAATAAATCATGTAACTTTTTCATAAGCTCAATTTTTTATGCATAGGGAGACCACTGTAAGATTGTTTCCAAGTTTTTTGTCCAAATATATCTTGAATAATGAACTAACATTCGTGGTGTTTTGGGACCCATTGACAGCTTAAAACCAACCTACAAAACATATACAATGCATGAAATCCAATAGTAATTTTCAAATAAGATATTCTGATTTCACCTTGACATTATATCATTCCATAGGAACTATAATGTCATCTTGCTCCGTCTTTCTCAAGAATGTGTAGGAAAGGAGCCCAATACTCTGAGTTGAAGAGCCATGAAATGACAAATTCAACAACCAAAAGGAACTAATTAAAGACAACTTTGTGGATGGTACCGTTACAATCATAAAATAAAAACCTTAATAGGCCACTTCACATGTTGATCATCTTGCAGCAGTGGAGACCTATTATTCAGATCTCTTATCATCAATTCTACCGAATGAAAGACAAGTGTACCCTTCACATGTTGATGTCAATCACCTTGCAGCAGTGGAGACTTATTATTCGGATATCTTATCACCAATTCTACCAAATGAAGGTCAAGTTTACCCTTCACATGTTGATGTCAATCACCTTTCAAGAGTGGAGACCTAGGATTTACATCTCTTATCACCACTTCTACTAAATGAAGGACAAGTTTACCCATCACATGTTGATGTCAATCACCTTACAGTAGCAAAGACCTATGATTTAGATCTCTTATCACCAATTCTACCAAAGTAAGGACAAGTTTACCCTTCACATGTTGATGTTGATCACCTTGCAGTAGTAGAGACCTATTATTCAGATCTCTTATCACCAATTCTACTGAATGAAGGACAAGTTTACCCATCACTTGCTGATGTTGATCACCTTGCAGTAGCAGAAACCTATTATTCAGATCTCTTATCATGAATTCTACCGAATGAAGGACAAGTTTACCCTTCACATGTTGATGTCAATTACCTTGCAACAGCAGAGACCTATTATTCAAATCTCTCATCACCAATTCTATCGAATGAAGAACAAGTTTACCCTTCACATGTTGATGTCGATCACCTTGCATCAGTGGAGACCTATTATTCAGATCTCTCATCACCAATTCTACTGAATGAAGGATAAGTTTACCCTTGATATGTCCATCACCTTGCAGCAGCAAAGACCTTTAAGACCCACCAAAATCTCTTTTCACCATCTCTGAGTGACAACACTGGTTTGCAAATATATTCTGTATTCCCATTATCTCTTTTCTTTTTTAGTATCCAAAACCATGTAACATATAGACATAAAGGATTTAGGAAATGACTCTGAGATGTGGGGTGTTCCTAAACTTGATGAACCTTCCCTCTTTCATATATTTTAGCTCAAGGCTGAAACCGCATCAGATGGCTATGATCTCACCAAATCATGCAAAAGATTGGTATTGTTGCCTATAAGCAAGAGTTGCCACCGACAACAAAGATACATCTAGTTTTCCATGTTTCTTGTTTGAAGAAGGTAATTCAGCATAATATTCCTACTCAAACAGTACTAGTAGAGGTCGATGAAGAAGGAAGAATTATTTTGGAACTAGAGTGCATTCTTCAAACACCCACGAAGAAGCTAAGGAGTAGAACCCTCAGTAAGTATCTCATCCAATGGAAGAATTTACTAGTTGAAGAGGCCACATGGGAGGACAAGGAGTGTATTCAAATGAATGCACACGTGGTTAGCATTGAGGACAATGCTTCTTTGAAGAGGGGGGGCATGCTACACCCTTAATATTGGTGTATATTTGGTTATGAATAGTTGACTTGTGGCTATCTTAACTCCTAATTAAATCATGTTATCATTATTATATTATTATTTAGTTAGATAGGTCAGACTAGGTCTTAAATAGGGGTGTGTCTATTCATCCTAAGCATAATTAGGTATATATAGTAGGATGTGAGTCTTATTTCATCATCATATGGTGAAGTGTGTACTCAATGGAGATATTTGGAGGTTGCCCCCTCGAAGTGGCCTATAATTCTCAATTATTATCAAGTATTTGAAGAATATTTCATATCAACTTCTTCCATTGTGCAAGTTATTTCATTACAGTCACTATGTGGTTATGTCTGTTTCCGTGCCTTGATGTTGGCATTGAACTAACCTTTGATTGGAATGCATTTGTTATCACACTAATTTGCATATGAATTGAATTGGAATCATGGGATTTACTTAAAAACTATGATTTAAGAGTGAGATTAAAGATCTCATATCAAAAGAGAGCATGAAGTCTCTCTACTATTGATATATGAACTATGGAACCTCTTACTCCCATGAGGGGATACGTAGGCAGGGCCATTGCAAATGAACCCTTAGGGTTTAGGTTTAGGTTTGTGTTTGGGTCTAGGGATGACCCTGACCTTGGGAGTATGATATACTCTAGTGGACTATATGAGTTGTGGGTTGGAGTTGTTTCCATGACTATGGGTGGTAAGACTCTGATGCTAACACTTTTAAATAAGATAGAAGATGCTTCAACATTTAAGATAGTACTTGATGAGTAAAAAAAATTTGGTAATAACCAGGGTGGTCATTACAGGGTCCACGGCCTGAACTGTACCGTTCAATATAAATAACGAATGTTCTACAGATATGACAACAAGGAAGGAAAGGTTTAATAGACATTATTTATCATTCCAAAGAGTGGCATAAGAAGCAAACCTCCAAATGTCCATTTATGGGAGGTAGCATTAGAGTGAAGGAACTTCGAGTGTACATGATCGTGATCCATTCCACCTGCATAAAGAAGAAAATAATTCTCAGTAATATTAAAGTATCTAATGTTGTCTAACTCCATCACATTAACAAGAACGTACCAAATCCATGCCATGACTGATTACTATAGAATCATGTAAATTGCTTCACAGAAACAGTGCTAAAGATGCATGGCATTCCTTATAACCTCAACATTCTTAGTTCGAAGATCACAGAAGATAAGAAAACAGATAACTGTATGATAATTAGTATCTAATTTCTAGGATAATATTTTTATAATATAAAAGATATGCAACATGCAAATTTTCCATAAGTATAGAAGGACCTGGTATGGATTTTTTTGGTGGATATCGAACATCATAATCTCCTGTTTTCAAAAATTGGTGAAATCTGCTCTTTGAAGAAACATGTCCAGATTTATTTGACATGGAAGAACTAAATGGAGGCACACTTCCAACATTTCTTGTGTTTTTATGGTTTACATGCACACTGTGATTTATTCCAAGTGTATCAGTGGTGTTTTGAATTTCCTGGTCTGGCTGGCCCATACAATTTGACCTTGATGAAGATGTTGGCAATGTCTGCCTTCGCTGCTGATTTAATATCTGCTGACTATCTCTTGCACTAAAAGCTTGCCTTGCAGACCTTTCATGATGAGATGGTGAACCAAGAGCAGAATATGTAATGCCATTAGATTTCCTCGAACCATTCTGCTCCAATCCAATTTCATGTTGTTCATTAGCTAAAGATACAGATGGTTTGGTATATTTGAAATACCAGTCGAATTCATGACGAACTGATGTTGAAAATGCAGCATCTTGAACTGTCTGGGTACAAATTGGCTGTTGTATTTGTGTATTACACAAAATTATAGGTGAATGCAATTGTATTTCTGTTGGAGTTTCCTCCTGAAGTGAATCCTCGTCATCACTGCTCAGGTTAATCACACTGGAAGCAACATTACTCACTTGTGGATATGTCCTCTATGCCAAATAATCCCTGCCTAAGGCAAACAGAGAAAGTTTATTCGACCTTAGTAAAAGTCTGGCATTCAAATTTGTGCGTATTTCCTTCATGCCAAAGAAAGAAAATATAATCAATCTTCCTTAATCTCATTTCCCTATAACTGGTTCAGAAACAATGATTTACTAACAGCAAACACTAACTATTATGATGTGCTACCACTGTAGGTTTGATCCGAGAAGGTTTTAATTCTATGACGAACTGCCTTCACTATCTATTAGATCCATTCTTTGGTAAATGGTTTAATAAGACTGGGTTATGCGCGAAAATATATTTGTTTGCCAAATAAAAAAGTGTTACAATGACTTGGCGGCAAAGCAAGTTTGTATACATATGGTACAAATACGGGTATTGCCTTCTCAAAGGATAACAATAGAGCAACACTAATTATTATTTATTATATTAGATCACAATTAACATCCTCGAAAAAAAACAAAAGTCTTTGTAGGTCTAATATTTTATCAGTTGTTTGTCCACACAAAGTTTTAGCAAGTTTAACAATTTTGATCGTCAAAAATATTCACATGTGAAAGAAAATTCATGTTTTATGGGATTAAAAAATGAAAATAAAAAAATGAAGAGACAGGCATATAGTTCTAATTGTTGATTCTATAATGTGAAGCCAAAATGAAAATCATTAAAATGATTATGGTGGCAAAATGTGAACAGTAAAAAGGCAACAATACATTTGATCTACTTTTTTAACAAAGATAAATCAAATGTTAGGCAAACTCAATTAAAGATGGAAAGGAGATGTAATCACAAAGCATGGATGTTGTCAACATTATGTCAAAACGGACCAGACTTACAACCCTTGCGGCTACAATCAAGATTTACTTTTTCAGGGTGTGAACATTAGTCCTAGTTTGCTATCACGTCTATTAGCACAAACTAGTTGAAATTATCACCTTGTATTTTCTTTTGCAGATGATGGCGGGGGCATGGTTCCTGATTGTATTCAACAATGTATGAGATTGGGATATTCTATGAAGAACACAAACATTACCATAGAAAAATGTAATTAGAAGGAAGATGAACCACACCTAGCATTGCATAAAAAGCTCAAGTGTATTTTGTTGGGGGATATCACACATGTATTTAATCAATTTAAGTTCTTATTTCATGACTAGGCATGGGCTGCTTTTATTGTTGAACTGATTTCTATCCATTTGTGTATGCAGATGCTAATGGCTTCAAAACAAGTACAATGAGATTTGGAACAGATGCAATTATTTTCACTCAAACAATTCCTGGCGGGTGTTGTTTGTTCTTCATTGAAATAAGAATAATCTCAATCATATCATCGTTCTTTTTGAGATTATTCTTGTTAACATTAGACTGCTTTATGATATGTTTCTCTCCATTCACATTATTATTTTCTCAATCACAAATCATGACTATTATTCTTGCTATAGAGTATAAGGAGGACAATGCTCTCAATCACATCATTGTTCTTCTCGATCGCATAAGGAGTACAAGGAGGACAATGTTGTAATTTCCCTCTCATTTTGTAGAAGTTTAAACAATCACTCTGAAGCAATTGAAAGCATACATACACATCTAGATGCCATTCACGTTCTTGTTTCTTTTAATACTTTTTGAGGGATTACATTATCATGCCTTGAGTTGTTGTTTTTATTTTATGATTGTGATGGTAGCATCACAAAGTTATCTTTAATGAGTTCCTTTTGGTTGTTGAATTTTTTATTTGGCGGCTCTTCAACTCATAATAGTATTGGGCTCCTTTCCTACACATTCTTGAGAAAGACGGAGCAAGATTACATTATAGTTCCTATGGTATGATATAATGTTGAGGTGAAATTAGAATATCTTGTTTGAAAATTACTATTGGATTTCATGCATTGTATTTGTTTTGTAGGTTGATTTGGAGCTGCCAATGGGTTCCAAAACACAAAGAATGTTAGTTCATTATGCAAGAGATATCTGGAGAAAAATCTTGGAAACAACCTTACATTGGTCTCCCTATGCAACTGAAACTAAGCTTATGAAGCAGGTACATGATTTATTCAAATGGTTATTTTGATAATTAAAAAATGCCATTGATGTTACTTAAGGGTATATCGTACTAGTTTATTCTCAACATAATGACTTAATGACTTGCCAACTTCATATCAAGACTTGTATTTTTATGATCCTTGTTACCTTCCTTTGAGAGTTCAATAACCTCTCTAGGATCCTTGTTACCTCTTTTTGACAGTTTGATAACCTCTTTCGGAGGTTTCTCCCACTTTGCCATCTGCATTGTTTATTGTTTGTGGATACCAGTGTTCTTGGAGAAATACTTTCTTTTGTTGATTATAAAGAGCGGTTAATTAAACTGGAGTAGTACAAGAGGAACAATGATTTAATATTATGTGCAAGAAACTAAATTATTTTGGGTTTTCCACCCTCGAGTCTCTTTCCCAATTCACAAAGCTTATGGTGTGTATTGAAACTTTTTAAATCACCCACTTACCCTATGCTAGAATGAATGTGGGATAATTGCATGCTGAAGCCAAGCATAATTCAATATTTTTATATATTTAATTAAGCTGGAGTAGTACAAGGTGAACAATGATTTTATATTATTGTTAAAACCATGAAGCATTTAACTAAACAATTTGGGGCTTTTCACCCTCAAGCTTCTTTCCCAATTCAAAAAACTTATGGTGTGTATTGAGCTTTTCACCCTTGAGCCTCTTTCCCAATTCACAAAACTTATGGTGTGTATTGAACTTTTTTAGATCGCTTGGGGCTTTTCACCCTCGAGCCTCTTTCCCAATTCACAAAACTTCTAGTGTGTATCGAACTTTTTTAAATCACCCACTCACCCCGTCATGTGGGATAATTGCTCAAGCCAAGCAAGTTTTAAGTTCAACATTTTTTAATATTTAATTATACCAAAGCAGTAGAAGGCCAACAATGATAAGTTCAACTTTTAAAAAAATTTAATTATACCAAAGCAGTGGAAGGCGAACAATGATTATATTATTGTGATTCAACATCTTTTTATAAGTTCAACTTTTTTTAATATTTAATTATACGAAAGCAGTAGAAGGCAAACAATGATTTTATATTATTGTCAATTCAAAATTTTTTGATAAGTTCAACTTTTCTTAATATTTAATTATATCAAAGTAGTAGAAGGGGAACAAAGATTTTATATTATTGTCGATTCAACATTTTTTATGATAATTTCAATTTTTTTAATATATTTTTCTGATAAGTTCAACTTTTTTTAATATTTAATTATACCAAAACAGTAGAAAGTGAACAACTTGTTTCACTCACCTCGTACTAGAATGAATGTGGGATAATTGCTCAATCCAAGGAGCCTGCAACATTTTTTAATATTTAATTAAACTGGAGAAATTGCAAGAAACTAGACTATTTCAGGATTTTCATCCTCAAGCCTCTTTCCCAACTCACAAAGCTTATAGTGTGTATTGAACTTTTTGAAATCACCCACTCACCCCATGCTAGAATGCATGTGTGATAATTTATCAAACCAAGCAGTGTGCGGTAAGTTTTATTAATTTAACATTTTTCAATAGTTAATTAAATCAGAGCAGTACAGGGTGAACAATGATTTTATAATATTCTCAAACACCATGAAGTATTTGCTATTATGGGGGAGGAATAGCCATTGCAAGAAGAATTTGTCAAGTATGTGAACTCGAACAATCTCCTTGATAGTCTCGCTTCGTCTACTCCTCTTGAGTTTAATCTTTTGCTGCTCTTTATACACAACAAAGGAAAGCATTTCTCCAAGAACACTGATATCCACAAACAATAAACAATGAAGATGGGAAAGTGGGAGAAACCTCACAAAGAGGTTATCAAACTGTTAAAAAGATGTAACAAGGATCCTAGAAAGGTTACCAAGCTATCAAAGGAAGGTAACAAGGATCGTAAAAATCCAAGTTTTCATATGAATTTGGCAATTCATTAAGTCCTTTTGTTGAGAATAAACTGCTGTGCTATATCCTTATGTGAAATTGATGGCATTTTTTAATTACCAAAATAACCATTTAAATAAATCATGTAACTTCTTCATAAGCTCAATTTTTTATGCATAGGGAGACCACTGTAAGATTGTTTCCAAGTTTTTTGTCCAAATATATCTTGAATAATGAACTAACATTCGTGGTGTTTTGGGACCCATTGACAGCTCAAAATCAACCTACAAAACATATACAATGCATGAAATCCAATAGTAATTTTCAAATAAGATATTCTGATTTCACTTTGACATTATATCATTCCATAGGAACTATAATGTTATCTTGCTCCGTCTTTCTCAAGAATGTGTAGGAAAGGAGCCCAATACTCTAAGTTGAAGAGCCATGAAATGACAAATTCAACAACCAAAAGGAACTAATTAAAGACAACTTTGTGGATGGTACCATTACAATCATAAAATAAAAACCTTAATAGGCCACTTCACATGTTGATCATCTTGCAGCAGTGGAGACCTATTATTCAGATCTCTTATCGTCAATTCTACCAAATGAAGGACAAGTGTACCCTTCACATGTTGATGTCAATCACCTTGCAGCAGTGGAGACCTATTATTCAGATATCTTATCACCAATTCTACCAAATGAAGGTCAAGTTTACTGTCACAACCCACATTTGAATTTTGAATTCAAATTTAAATACTATTGTAATAATGTCACAACATTTGAATTTTGAATATTAGAAATTTGAAAACATAAAACATAAAATGTAGATTAATTTAAAAATACAAATAATGTGGACACCATTAAAAAATTGAGGATAAGATTAATATAATTGAGGATAAGATTATCATGAAGCATTATCAGTAAACAAAGAAGGTGGATGAAGCATTAGCATTAAACAAAGAAGGTGGATGAAGCATTAGCATTAAACAAAGAAGGTGGATGAAGCATTATTAGTAAACAAAGAAGGTGGATGAAGCATTAGCATTAAACAAAGAAAATGGAGGATGCATTATAATTAAAAAACAAGAGTGGAGGATGCATGAATTTTCTATAAATTGCAAGGATTTGATGAAGAAGGGACTCATCTCTTGTTTGGAGGGCTGGAGTAAACTAGAGATCATTGGCAAAAGTTATGGATTTTGGATTTATGCTACCAATTTTCTATTACTTGAATGTTTTGTATACACGTGTACCGAGGGATTCAACTTTGAAGGTCGAACGATAGTTTTCTTCAGAGCATTTCGAGGGGCTTTAATTGGTCACGATGGATCGGTGGCGGATTTAATTGCTTTTGGCTTTGCTTTGTGCAATTGCACCGCTGAATATCCTGGTTTCAGCTTCTGAACCGCTGTTTTATGAATCTTTTGATGAGCCTTTCAAGGGCAAGTGGATTTTATCAAAAAAAGAAGGATTATAAAGGTTAGTATCATGACTGACTTTAATTATTTGAGTAAAGTTTTTGTGATTAGACATCGACCTGTTTTAGTACATGAACCGGGTGATGACTAAACTTCGAATTGTCCCATTTCCTCTACTAGTTATCGTAACAGGAGAAACTTTGTGCTGAAATCAGAGCTATCTATTTGCTCTGCTGGCTAATGTACCAACGATTAACTCAGTGTTTAACTTAGAGCTTTTCATTTGCACTACTCATTAATCCACAAGCACAAGTTTTGCTAGAGTAATGATTGAGCCTCAAGCACCCTTAATTTGGAGTGTAATTATCTACCTAGCTCTGATACCATGTAGGAGAGCTCAGCTCTTCCATTAGCACTGCTGGGTATTATATTGTTGGGCGATTGTCTGTGTACAGGTGTAGGCTTATTTGAAGTGACGATTGTGCCTTTAATTTGTGCATAACCTAGCTACCATGCTCCAATACCATGTAGGACATGACTCAACTGCAACATTAGCCTAGAGCATCTAGCACGCATTGTTGGTAATTTTTGCTTCTAGAGTTATGGTGCTTTGTGTTTAGGTCTTGCCCGAGTGTTGATCAACCTTCGACAAACTGTTACAAGGGCTACATTTGTTAGACTGTTAAAGGAATTTTGTCGTGTAAATCATTAGTGTTACCATTTCAAGAATGCCTTTATGGCACATTGCAATTTTTGTTAAGTCTGCCTCCTTTTGTGCACTGCCACTGGTAAGTGTTGTGGCAATCGTCTGATGACACAGTGTTTTTACAGAAGAATAGTCGAAGCAGTTTGGAAGTTACTGCAAAGTTGCATTTTTTGTAAGGAAATTTAAAGGCATTTGAGTGAAAAGTATTCTGTAAGTTTTAGGCAAAAATAGATTACCACTAGGATAGTAACTGTCTTGAACTTTGAGTATAGAAACTCTCAGACGCCATTTACAACACTACATTTTTTTATGGAAATATGAAGTCATTTTAGTGAAAAGAATTATGTAATTTTTAGGCCAAATGGCAAAAAATTAGATTACCACCTTGCAATAACGTTTTTGAACTTGTGTATCAATGTCTCAAGCCACATCTACAGCACCAGCTGAAAATCTCAATATTTCTTCTAAACCTTTGCCTATTACAATTTTCCTGAATTTGTTTTAAAATGTTGAGGATTTTATAGTTAAGGACTAAATTATATTTGTGTGGAAATAAAACATCCTTTACATAAATATGTACGATAAATAAATGCAACCGAGCAATACTAAGTAAATTACCCTACATAAGGAGTTGAGACAAAAACACAAACTTGATAAATGTAAATAGGCAATAATAAGTAAATCACGCTACAAAAGTACATACTTGATTAGATATAAAATATAAATAAAATAAGTAAAAGTGTAGCTTATGTTGAAAAGAAGGAGGTTGAAATGAATATGACAAATGACTATTACCCAAAATTTGACATTGGATCTGAGATGAACAGATTGAGATGATGATGCTCTATGAACTCCAAAACTATAAACAAAATCCCATAGTTGTGGATATGATCCTTGTACTTGTGATATTGACCTAATGGCATGGTTTTGATATTTTTCTATAGATTTGACCCTATTGTCCTTAGATCCTCTTTACATGTTAATAGAATTCAACATATAGAGTTGGAACAAATATTGAGTAGAAGCCTATAGTGATGAACCAAAGTTGGAATGCAATAATTCTTTAAACAATCATTAATCTTAAACGCTTTAGAAAGAACAAACGAAAACCTAATGTTTTGAAACAATTTCTCTTATCTCAAAATATGATCGAAGAATCCTCATTTGACCTAGAAGTCAACATTATTTACCATGGTTAGGAATTGTTAATTCTCAACTCAAGAAGTTGAGTTAAATTAGTATCCTACTCTTAGAACAAATATTAATTTGATATGTGACTATACATCATTGGCAAATTAACTATCATATCACCTTGGAAAAACTGAATGATTAAGTATCTTTTCTAATTTATGTTTAACGTAAGTGAATTAATATCTTCTGAAATATGTTTACGATTGTTTGAATGTTGTTACTTTACTCTTCCTTGTGTATATATGAATGGATCAAACATCTAGCCATTTTCTTTACATACAAGCAAAGAAGTTTAATTCTTCTCATTTCCTTATAAGCTATCATATCTATTTTCTTTACTAGATAGGTAAACCTTGTAAAGAAATGTCCAAACTCAAACAAATCACAGTGTTCGGTATTTACGGTACCTCTGGGTCACGTTTACGAGTAATGCCGTCACGTTGAACCAAGTACCTCGAGCCTTACATAGCTGTAACAACGACGTCTGGGCACCATCCCTCTAAATCATCGAGGAGTAATAAGGAACATGTTGAAGTTAAATCCACAGGAAGGGAAAATCTCCTCGGATATCTCATTAAGAAGATTAACTAAAAAGAGAGAATGAGTCTATTAAACTAATGATTACCAAAACACTCCAAGCATACTATCAAAAAATGAGGCTTAAGTATAGATCGTGGAGGACATGTGAAATGTCAGATAGGACAACTAGGCCAATTCAGAAATGCTATCTATCATATGCTTTCACCTTGCCCTGGCAGATCATGGTGAAAGTACTAGGGGATCAAGAACGGATTTAGTCATGATAATTATCTAATTTGACTTGGGGAAGCAAATTAGATTTCATGGGTAGATACCATATAGGGATTCCTCCACACTAGGACTAATTGACAAACACCCCTTCAGGTGTTTGTGGTAGTGGACTAACTTCCATCCCTATTTCACCAAGTGGGTGGCAGCCGATGAAGAACTGTCTGGGGCAAGGAATAACCCTAGAAAGGGCTGGGTACCCGCTCACAGTTACATCAAACATAATGCAAAATAGAACTACATGTTCACATTTCCCACATTAGTCACATCCGAAGGAGGGGGCCTTGATCCTGTGGATACAGAGTATGTAGGCAGTCTGGACGGTGAAGGATGCCCCTAGTACTCAGGTCCCCTGGATGTAGAGTGTTCTCTAATTAGCATCGTGATCTTAAATCTCTGAGTAGTGATTACTGAGTTGTGTTAACCGGAGGTTTTTAAGTTAATTTTGTGTAGATGAGAAGGATACAGTTACTAGAGGAGAAGCAAGCTATTGAAAAAGAATGCAGGATGAAATGCATGACTTAAGGTATGAACTGATCCATTGTGCTACATAATGCCCCTTCTCTCGTAATGTACTCTCTCTTACCTAGATTTAAAATTGGTGATCGTTTAAGAACCTATGATTCTAGGAAACTAAATTTCAAGTTTCATCGCATTGCTATAGCATACATTAAGCACTTCTGGAAGAATTTCACATTTCCTACATCTACCAGATCAAAGTTTTTATTCATTGGTATTTTTAAAAATATAGTTTAGTGTTTTTTGATTTAGGACAAGTCGGGTCCTTACATTTACCCTTCACATGTTGATGTTGATCACCATGCAGAAGTGGAGACCTAGTATTAAGATCTCTTATCACCACTTCTACTAAATGAAGGACAAGTTGACCCTTCACATGTTGATGTCAATCACCTTACAGTAGCAAAGACCTATGATTTAGATCTCTTATAATCAATTCTACCAAAAGAAGGACAAGTTTACCCTTCACATGTTGATGTCGATCACCTTGCAGTAGTGGAGACCTATTATTCAGATCTCTTATCACCAATTCTACTGAATGAAGGACAAGTTTACCATTCACATGTTGATGTTGATCACCTTGTAGCAGCAGAAACCTATTATTCAGATCTCTTATCACAAATTCTACTGAATGAAGGACAAGTTTACCCTTCACATGTTGATGTCAATTACCTTGCAGCAGCAGAGACCTATTATTCAAATCTCTTATCACCAATTCTATCGAATGAAGGACAAGTTTACCCTTCACATGTTGATGTCGATCACCTTGCATTAGTGGAGACCTATTATTCAGATCACTTATCACCAATTCTACCGAATGAAGGATAAGTTTACCCTTGATATGTCCATCACCTTTAAGCCCCACCAAAATCTCTTTTCACCATCTCTGAGTGACAAGACTAGTTTGCAAATATATTCTGTATTCCCATTATCTCTTTGCTTTTTTAGTATCCAAAACCATGTAACATATAGACATAAAGGATTTAGGAAATGACTCTGAGGTGTGGGGTGTTCCTCAACTTGATGAACCTTCCCTCTTTGGAATATTTTAGCTCAAGGCTGAAACCGCATCAGATGGCTATGATCTCACCAAATCATGAAAAAGATTGGTATTGTTGCCTATAAGCAAGAGTTGCCACCGACAACAAAGATACATCTAGTTTTTCATGTTTCTTGTTTGAAGAAGGTAATTGGGCATAATATTCTTACTAAATAGTACTACTAGAGGTTGATGAAGAAGGAAGAATTGTTTTGGAACTAGAGTGCATTCTTCAAACACCCATGAAGAAGCTGAGGAACAGAACCCTCACTGAGTATCTCATCCAATGGAAGAATTTAGCAGTTGAAGAGGCCACATGGGAGGACAAGGAGTTCATTCAAATGAATCCACACTTGGTTAGCATTGAGGACAATGCTTCTTTGAAGAGCAGGGGGGCATGCTATGCCCTTAATATTGGTGTATATTGGGTTATGAATAGTTGACTTGTGGCTATCTTAACTCCTAATTAAGTCATGTTAACATTATTATATTATTATTTAGTTAGATAGGTCAGACTAGGTCTTATATAGGGGTGTGTCTATTCATCCTAAGCATAATTAGGTATATATAAGAGGATGTGAGTCTTATTTCATCATCATATGGTGAAGTGTGTACTCATTGGAGATATTTGGAGGTTGCCCCCTCGAAGTGGCCTATTATTCTCAATTATTATCAAGTATTTGAAAAATATTTCATATCAACTTCTTCCATTGTACAAGTTATTTCATTATAGTCACTATGTGGTTATGTCTGTTTCCATGCCTTGATGTTGGCATTGAACTAACCTTTGATTGGATTGTATTTGTTATCACACTAATTTGCATATGAATTGTGTAACAACCTTTCCCCGTTGCTATGCTGGTGTTGAGAGTTGGTGGATATTGATTACATAAAATATCTGATAGAAAGTCGAGGAGTCAATGCATTTGTTTTGAGGGGGCTTTTAAAAGCAAGTAAATCAAAGATTTTTGAAGGGTCATGGCACAGTGAGGTGGAGGAGTTGGTAAAATGTTTTAATGCAAAAAAATATCTTTGTAGAAGTGTATGTTTTGAGAGGAAGAGTGGGTGATCTCTTTAAGAGGAAAAAAGAAATATCTTCTTGATAGCGAAATGATCACTTCCCTTTGGTTGTCGGTGGAGCAATCAAATATCTGTTTAAAAGCAGAGGGGAGTGAATGCGTTTTCAGAAAAAGAGAAAGAAGAGGTTTGCTTTTCTTTAAACACAGAAACAAAACAGAGGAGAGGGCAGCAGACTCAGAGAGAAGGCGATCATATTTCAGGAGCTGAGGTGCGCTGAGGGGAGTGCGAACCAGTCCCAGACAAGCATTTCAAATTGCAAGACCTGAGGTGAGTTGTAGGGAGTGCGATTAGAGGTATTTACCTCTGTGTTTTTTTTGACTTTTCCTACACAAAAACAAAAAAAAATATGTTTGTATCTATTTCATTAAACACAGA
Organism: Cunninghamia lanceolata; assembly: GCA_027924645.1. Classification (NCBI taxonomy): domain Eukaryota; kingdom Viridiplantae; phylum Streptophyta; class Pinopsida; order Cupressales; family Cupressaceae; genus Cunninghamia; species Cunninghamia lanceolata. Next base: position 2,974,091 of record BSBN01001055.1, on the reverse strand, counting down.
CAAACAAAAAAAAGGAATCCATCGTTGCCATTGAATGGAATAAGCTAAGTTTATTTCAATGCAAATTTCAAACTCTTCTAAAACAATTTGTTTAAGAACCTGCCCTCATACGATTAAAAATATGGGTTTTCCAAATGGATTCATTTTTTTAAAAATCCCTATTCTCTTTGTTGTGGCAAAGCCATATATTCTTATATTCTATTGAGGGATGGGAATTTATATTGCTAGGCTTTAGTTCTGGGTACAAAATCTACTCATATACCACATCGATATTGCATTGGTAATCATTATTAGTTTGGTATGACATCAAATAAAACTATAGATAGAACAACCCTGACGATTCTTTGAAAATAAAATTTCATGCTACTCTGCATAGTCTATTGTATCTAGTCGATTTCTATCAGACAGTTAATAACGTTGAAAGCCTGTATCTCTTCAAACAGGTTTTAAAATCATTAGAAAACTCTTAGCTTAATACAAGGTGGGAATTAGTTTGAAGTAGTCTATAGAACCATTTATTAATTCTTTAGACAATGGGTATTCAAGGAAGATCATATGATTTCTGATTTACCATTGTTGGTGAAAAGAAAATAGGGGTACGATGGTTTTAGAGAACATAGTAAGTGCATCCATATAAATAAATTGGGGCATAATGATTGAGAATGAAAAGACCTAAGGCCCACGTACCCTTTTGTTATTCGATGCCTTCTCTAATGAGTTTTTCCTTGCATTTCTTATTGATAAAATAGAGTGGCTTTTTGTTTTGGTCATCACCGTCATTTTTCTACTAAATGGTCAACCTTGAGAAAATCGGTAATCTTTGAGTTAAAGAATGAAATGAGACTAGAGCTACTTCAGGCGATGACAAACGAAGAGAAACATTAGAAATTGTATAATCCACTTTTCTTTTGTAGGCTAAGACAAAAGGGTCCCATACACCAAATTGGTGTCTTGGTAAATAGTCATTATGTAAAATTCAGGCTGAGAGTAGACTTGCAATGCCAGTTGGCGTATTTTTATTTTATCCGTGCATACCTTTGTGAATTGTGACCAATTAGAGTCACTGGAGTTATTACAAAACTGATCTAACTGGTAGAAGGTCTTTTTCAACATATTACACTGCCCACGAGAGTTTGGGTCTTGTAGATCATAATTTTCACCTTTACTTTTCTAAATTTATAACTCAGGGATTTTAGTCTTTTTGTATGCCTCGTTTAGTCAAACGAGATGAACAAGGTCTAGGCATTAGAGTGGTTGTCTGGAGTGGCTCTCTACGGGCCCAGGGCCTGCAAGTGGTTTCCAGGGGAACTAGTAGCAGAGTTACATTAATAAGTGATAACTAAAACTAACACATTACGGTAAAAACACTAATAAGATAATTAAACCTTGTGCATGGCCTTGAGCACTTGTATAGGCTAAGGATGCAACGAGAAGGCCTATCCGTCTATGGGAGGTGCAGTCATCCGTCTATGGGACTTGGATTCGGGCACGATTGAGTCTCCTCGTCTGTATGAGAGGTACTTGGTTCTGTGTGTGCCATCCCTTCGAGCACATATGATGACACTCCATATGATTACACTCTAATATCTAGCACCTTAGCAGTCATGAGTAGTACCCGACCTATGACTTAGATGTGTAAACCTTTATTATGACTTTGACTATAAGCACTGTTCTCCGTGTCTGCTTTATGTCTGATGTGAGTGTTGGCTGTCTTGTATCCCCTTATTGTTGTTCATCCGTGTGGGCCTTGTGACTATCTCCGAGCACGATGGGGTGGCCTCCTAGGAGTCCACATGGTAGGGAGGCGTTGCCACCACATGTGAAAGAAAATTCATGTTTCATGGGATTAAAAAATGAAAATAAAAAAATGAAGAGACAGGCATATAGTTCGAATTGTTGATTCTACAATGTGTAGTCAAAATGAAAATCATTAAAATGACTATGGTGGCAAAATGTGAACAGTAAAAAAGCAACAATATATTTGATCTACTTTTTTAACAAAGATAAATCAAATGTTAAGCAAACTCAATTAAAGAGGGAAAGGAGATGTAATCACAAAGCATGGATGTTGTCAACATTATGTCAAAATGGACCAGACTTACAACCCTTGCGGCTGCAATCAAGATTTACTTTTTCAGGGTGCGAACATTAGTCCTAGTTTGCTATCACTTCTATCAGCACAAACTAGTTGAAATTATCACCTTGTATTTTCTTTTGCAGATGATGGCGGGGGCATGGTTCCTGATTGTATTCGACAATGGATGAGCTTGGGATATTCTATGAAGAACACAAACACTACCATAGAAAAATGTAATTAGAAGGAAGATGAACCACACCTAGCATTGCATAAAAAGCTCAAGTGTATTTTGTTGGGGGATATCACACATGTATTTAATCAATTTAAGTTCTTATTTCATGACTAGGCATGGGCTGCTTTTATTGTTGAACTAATTTCTATCCATTTGTGTATGCAGATGCATATGGCTTCAAAACAAGTACAATGAGATTTGGAACAGATGCAATTATTTTTACTCAAACAATTCCTGGCGGGTGTTGTTTGTTCTTCATTGAAATAAGAATAATCTCAATCACATCATTGTTCTTTTTGAGATTATTCTTGCTAACATTAGACTGCTTTATGATATGTTTCTCTCCATTTACATTATTATTTTCTCAATCACAAATCATGACTATTATTCTTGCTATAGAGTATAAGGAGGACAATGCTCTCAATCACATCATTGTTCTTCTCGATCACATAAGGAGTACAAGGAGGACAATGTTGTAATTTCCCTCTCATTTTGTAGAAGTTTAAACAATCACTTTGATGCAATTGAAAGCAAACATACACATCTAGATGCCATTCACATTCTTGTTTCTTTTAATACTTTTTGAGGGATTACATTATCACGCCTTGAGTTGTTGTTTTTATTTTATGATTGTGATGGTAGCATCACAAAGTTATCTTTAATGAGTTCCTTTTGGTTGTTGAATTTTTCATTTGGCAGCTCTTCAACTCATAGTATTGGGCTCCTTTCCTACACATTCTTGAGAAAGACGGAGCAAGATGACATTATAGTTCCTATGGTATGATATAATGTTGAGGTGAAATTAGAATATCTTGTTTGAAAATTACTATTGGATTTCATGCATTGTATTTGTTTTGTAGGTTGATTTGGAGCTGCCAATGGGTTCCAAAACACAAAGAATGTTAGTTCATTACGCAAGAGATATTTGTACAAAAATCTTGGAAACAATCTTACATTGGTCTCCCTATGCAACTGAAACTAAGCTTATGAAGCAGGTACATGATTTATTCAAATGGTTATTTTGATAATTAAAAAATGCCATTGATGTTACATAAGGGTATATCATAGTAGTTTATTCTCAACATAATGACTTAATGACTTGCCAACTTCATATCAAGACTTGTATTTTTATGATCCTTGTTACCTTCCTTTGAGAGTTCAATAACCTCTCTAGGATCCTTGTTACCTCTTTCGGAGGTTGGAGAAATACTTTCCTTTGTTGATTATGATAACCTCTTTCGGAGGTTGGAGAAATACTTTCCTTTGTTGATTATAAAGAGTAGTTAATTAAACTGGAGTAGCACAAGAGGAACAATGATTTAATATTATGTGCAAGAAACTAAATTATTTTGGGTTTTCCACCCTCGAGTCTCTTTCCCAATTCACAAAGCTTATGGTGTGTATTAAAATTTTTTAAATCACCCACTTACCCTATGCTAGAATGAATGTGGGATAATTGCATACTCAAGTCAAGCATAATTCAATATTTTTATATATTTAATTAAGCCCGAGTAGTACAAGGTGAACAGTGATTTTATATTATTGTTAAAACCATGAAGCATTTAACTAAACACTTTGGGGCCTTTCACCCTCAATCCTCTTTCCCAATTCAAAAAACTTATGGTGTGTATTGAGCTTTTCACCCTTGAGCCTCTTTCCCAATTCACAAAACTTATGGTGTGTATTGAACTTTTTTAGATCACTTGGGGCTTTTCACCCTTGAGCCTCTTTCCCAATTCACAAAACTTATGGTGTGTATTGAACTTTTTTAAATCACCCACTCACCCCATCATGCGGGATAATTGCTCAAGCCAAGCAAGTTTTAAGTTCAACATTTTTTAATATTTAATTATACCAAAGCAGTAGAAGGCCAACAATGATAAGTTCAACTTTTTTAAAAATTTGATTATACCAAAGCAGTGGAAGGTGAACAATGATTATATTATTGTGATTCAACATTTTTTTATAAGTTCAACTTTTTTTAATATTTAATTATACCAAAGTAGTAGAAGTTTTTTGATAAGTTCAACTTTTTTTAATATTTAATTATATGAAAGCAGTAGAAGGCGAAAAATGATTTTATATTATTGTCAATTCAAAATTTTTTGATAAGTTCAACTTTTTAAAATATTTAATTATATCAAAGTAGTAGAAGGGGAACAAAGATTTTATATTATTGTAGATTCAACATTTTTTATGATAATTTCAATTTTTTTAATATATTTTTCTGATAAGTTCAACTTTTATTAATATTTAATTATACCAAAACAATAGAAAGTGAACAACATGTTTCACTCACCTCGTACTAGAATGAGTGTGGGATAATTGCTCAATCCAAGGAGCATGCAACATTTTTTAATATTTAATTAAACTGGAGAAATTGCAAGAAACTAGACTGTTTCAAGATTTTCACCCTCAAGCCTCTTTCCCAACTCACAAAGTTTATAGTGTGTATTGAACTTTTTTAAATCACCCACTCACCCCATGCTAGAATGAATGTGTGATAATTTATCAAACCAAGCAGTGTGCGGTAAGTTTTATTAATTCAATATTTTTCAATATTTAATTAAATCAGAGCAGTACAAGGTGAACAATGATTTTATATTATTCTCAAACACCATGAAGTATTTGCTATTATGGGGGAGGAATAGCCATTGCAAGAAGAATTTGTCAAGTATGTAAACTCCAACAGTCTCCTTATAGTCTGGCTTCGTCTACTCCTCTTGAGTTTAATCTTTTTCTACTCTTTATACTCAACAAAGGAAAGCATTTCTCCAAGAACATTGATATCCACAAACAATAAACAATGAAGATGGGAAAGTGGGAGAAACCTCACAAAGAGGTTATCAAACTGTTAAAAAGATGTAACAAGGATCCTAGAAAGGTTATCAAGCTATCAAAGCAAGGTAACAAGGATCGTAAAAATCCAAGTTTTCATATGAATTTGGCAAGTCATTAAGCCATTTTGTTGAGAATAAACTGCTGTGCTATACCCTTATGTGAAATTGATGGCATTTTTTAATTATCAAAATAACCATTTAAATAAATCATGTACCTTCTTCATAAGCTCAATTTTTGATGCATAGGGAGACCACTGTAAGATTGTTTCCAAGTTTTTTGTCCAAATATATCTTGAATAATGAACTAACATTCCTAGTGTTTTGGGCCCCATTGACAGCTCAAAATCAACCTACAAAACATATACAATGCATGAAATCCAATAGTAATTTTCAAATAAGATATTCTGATTTCACCTTGACATTATATCATTCCATAGGAACTATAATGTCATCTTGCTTCGTCTTTCTCAAGAATGTGTAGGAAAGGAGCCCAATACTCTGAGTTGAAGAGCCATGAAATGACAAATTCAACAACCAAAAGGAACTAATTAAAGACAACTTTGTGGATGGTACCATTACAATCATAAAATAAAAACCTTAATAGGCCACTTCACATGTTGATCACCTTGCAGCAGTGGAGACCTATTATTCAGATCTCTTATCATCAATTCTATCGAATGAAGGACAAGTGTACCCTTCACATGTTGATGTCAATCACCTTGCAGCAATGGAGACCTATTATTCGTATATCTTACCACCTATTCTACCAAATCAAGGTCAAGTTTACCCTTCACATGTTGATGTCGATCACCTTGCAGGAGTGGAGACCTACTATTTACATCTCTTATCACCACTTCTACTAAACGAAGGACAAGTTTACCCTTCACATGTTTATGTCAATCACCTTACAGTATCAAAGACCTATGATTTAGATCTCTTATCACCAATTCTACCAAAGTAAGGACAAGTTTACCCTTCCCATGTTGATGTCGATCACCTTGCAGTAGTAGGGACCTATTTTTCAGATCTCTTATCACCAATTCTACTGAATGAAGGAAAAATTTACCCATCACCTGTTGATGTTGATCACCTTGCAGTAGCAGAAACCTATTATTCAGATCTCTTATCATGAATTCTACCGAATGAAGGACAAGTTTACCCTTCACATGTTGATGTCAATTACTTTGCAGCAGCAAAGACCTATTATTGAAATCTCTTATCACCAATTCTATTGAATGAAGAACAAGTTTACCCTTCACATGTTGATGTCGATCAACTTGCATCAGTGGAGACCTATTATTCAGATCTCTTATCACCAATTCTACCGAATGAAGGATAAGTTTACCCTTGATATGTCCATCACCTTGCAGCAGCGAAGACCTTTAAGCCCCACCAAAATCTCTTTTCACCATCTCTGAGTGACAACACTGGTTTGCAAATATATTTTGTATTCCCATTATCTCTTTGCTTTTTTAGTATCCAAAACCATGTAACATATAGACATAAAGGATTTAGGAAATGACTTTGAGGTGTGGGGTGTTCGTAAACTTGACGAACCTTCCCTCTTTGGTATATTTTAGCTCAAGGCTGAAACGGCATCAGATGGCGATGATCTCACCAAATCATGCAAAAGATTGGTATTGTTGCCTATAGGCAAGAGTTGCCACCGACAACAAAGATACATCTAGTTTTTCATGTTTCTTGTTTGAAGAAGGTAATTGGGCATAATATTCCTACTCAAATAGTACTACTAGAGGTCAATGAAGAAGGAAGAATTGTTTTGGAACTAGAGTGCATTCTTCAACACCCACGAAGAAGCTGAGGAACAGAACACTCACTGAGTATCTCATCGAATGGAAGAATTTACCAGTTGAAGAGGCCACATGGGAGGACAAGGAGTGTATTCAAATGAATCCACACTTGGTTAGCATTGAGGACAATGCTTCTTTGAAGAGGGGGGGCATGCTACGCCCTTAATATTGGTGTATATTGGGTTATGAATAGTTGACTTGTGGCTATCTTAACTCCTAATTAAGTCATGTTATCATTATTATATTATTATTTAGTTAGATAGGTCAGACTAGGTCTTATATAGGGGTGTGTCTATTCATCCTAAGCATAATTAGGTATATATAGTAGGATGTGAGTCTTATTTCATCATCATATGGTGAAGTGTGTACTCATTGGAGATATTTGGAGGTTGCCCCCTCGAAGTGGCCTATAATTCTCAATTATTATCAAGTATTTGAAGAATATTTCATATCAACTTCTTCCATTGTGCAAGTTATTTCATTACAGTCACTATGTGGTTATGTCTGTTTCCATGCCTTGATGTTGGCATTGAACTAACCTTTGATTGGATTGCATTTGTTATCACACTAATTTGCATATGAATTGAATTGGAATCATGGGATTTACTTAAATACTATGATTTAAGAGTGAGATTAAAGATCTCAGATCAAAAGAGAGGATGAAGTCTCTCTACTATTGATATATGAACTATGGAACATCTTATTCCCATGAGGGGATATGTAGGCTGGGCCATTGCAGATGAACCCTCAGGGTTTAGGTTTAGGTTTGGGTTTGGGTCTAGGGATGACCCTGACCTTGGGAGTATGATATACTCTAGTGGAGTATATGATTTGTTTCCATGACTATAGGTGGTAAGACTCTGATGGTAACACTTTTAAATAAGATAGAAGATGCTTCAACATTTAAGATAGTACTTGATGAGTAAAAAAAAAAAAAATTGGTAATAACCAGGGTGGTTATTACAGGATCCACGGCCTGAACTGTACTGTTCAATATAAATAACGAATGATCTACAGATATGACAGCAAGGAAGGAAAGGGTTAATAGACATTATTTATCATTCGAAAGAGTGGCATAAGAAGCAAACCTCCAAATGTCCATTTATGGGAGGTAGCATTAGAGTGAAGGAACTTCGAATGTACACGAATGTGATCCATTCCACCTGCATAAAGAAGAAAATAATTCTCAGTAATATTAAAGTATCTAATGTTGTCTAAGTCCATCACATTAACAAGAACGTACCAAATCCATTGCATGACTGATTACTATAGAATCATGTAAATTGCTTCACAGAAACAGTGCTAAAGATGCATGGCATTCCTTATAACCTCAACATTCTTAGTTCGAAGATCACAGAAGATAAGAAAACAGATAACTGTATGATAATTAGTATCTAATTTCTAGGATAATATTTTTATAATATAAAAGATATGCAACATGCAAATTTTCCATAAGTATAGAAGGTCCTGATGATCACAGAAGATAAGAAAACAGATAACTGTATGATAATTAGTATCTAATTTCTAGGATAATATTTTTATAATATAAAAGATATGCAACATGCAAATTTTCCATAAGTATAGAAGGACCTGGTATGGATTTTTTTGGTGGATATCGAACATGATAATCTCCTGTTTTCCAAAATTGGTGAAATCTGCTCTTTGAAGAAACATGTCCAGATTTATTTGACATGGAAGAACTAAATAGAGGCATACTTCCAACATTTCTTGTGTTTTCATGGTTTACTTGCACACTGTGATTTATTCCAAGTGTATCAGTGCTGTTTTGAATTTCCTGGCCTGGCTGGCCCATACAATTTGACCTTGATGAAGATGTTGGCAATGTCTGCCTTCCCTGCTGATTTAATATCTGCTGACTATCTCTTGCACTAAAAGCTTGCCTTGCAGACCTTTCATGATGAGATGGTGAACCAAGAGCAGAATATGTAATGCCATTAGATTTCCTCGAACCATTCTGCTCCAATCCAATTTCATGTTGTTCATTAGCTAAAGATACAGATGGTTTGGTATCTTTGAAATACCAGTCGAATTCATGACCAGCTGATCTTGAAAATGCAGCATCTTGAACTGTCTGGGTACAAATTGGCTGTTGTATTTGTGTATTACACAAAATTATAAGTGAATGCAATTGTATTTCTGTTGGAGTTTCCTCCTGAAGTGAATCCTCGTCATCACTGCTCAGGTTAATCACACTGGAAGCAACATTACTCACTTGTGGATATATCCTCTATGCCAAATAATCCCTGCCTAAGGCAAACAGAGAAAGTTTATTCAACCTTAGTAAAAGTCTGGCATTCAAATTTGTGCGTATTTCCTTCATGCCAAAGAAAGAAAATATAATCAATCTTCCTTAATCTCATTTCCCTATAACTGGTTCAGAAACAATGATTTACTAACAGCAAACACTAACTATTATGATGTGCTACCACTGTAGGTTTGATCCGAGAAGGTTTTAATTCTATGATGAACTGCCTTCACTATCTATTAGATCCATTATTTGGTAAGTGGTTTAATAAGACTGGCTTATGCACGAAAATATATTTGTTTGCCAAATAAAAAAGTGTTACATTGACTTGGCAGCAAAGCAAGTTTGTATACATATGGTACAAATACTGGTATTGCCTTCTAAAAGGATAACAATAGAGCAACACTAATTATTATTTATTATATTAGATCACAATTAACATCCTCCCCCCCAAAAAAAAGTCTTTGTAGGTTTAATATTTTATTAGTTGTTTGTCCACACAAGGTTTTAGCAGGTTTAACAATTTTTATCATCAAAAATATTCACATGTGAAAGAAAATTCATGTTTCATGGGATTAAAAAATGAAAATAAAAAAAATGAAGAGACAGGCATATAGTTCTAATTGTTGATTCTACAATGTTAAGCCAAAATGAAAATCATTAAAATGATTATGGTGGCAAAATGTGAACAGTAAAAAGCCAAGAATATATTTGATCTACTTTTTTAACAGAGATAAATCAAATGTTAGGCAAACTCAATTAAAGAGGGAAAGGAGATGTAATCACAAAGCATGGATGTTTGTCAACATTATTTTCCATTCATGAAACAGAGAATGCCATGCAAAATCTCCAAAAAGGATACAATAGTTCGTACAGAACATACCTAAGGAGAGAAAATCTAGAGAAAAAAGAAAATCCCTCTATTTTAGATAATAATATTTAGTGAAAAAGAAAAAAATTAAATTTCATAATGCAGAAAACATAAGAAAACAAAATTGATGATTGTATAGTAAAATATAATGGACTTAGAGTAAACAAATATATTTTTATCCCTATATCTCATATTGAATCCTAAGGTTTGAATTTTTCATTTCATACTTAGCTAGGGTTGGATTGACTAACCCTTTTATTGTTTTAAAAATATATGTAAATAGCTAACAGAAAGTATATTCATTAGAATACATTTAGAGTTGCTCATTTACATTTGATTTGATATTTTAGGCCACTATATTTTTTTAATAAAACAGTAAATAACACAATGTATTAAGAGTTAGTAAAAACCAATAAATTTAATTTGATTATACAAAAATGAAACCAAACCTAAAAAAATATAGTGATATAAAATTTTAGTTTAGGACACATATTAATTGATTGTGTAGAAAACAAATTGAAACCCTAATAAAATATAGTGTTATAAGATAATATTTTAGGATAATTTATATATAATTTAAGCTCTAATAAAATCTATTTAAATCAAAACCCTAATAAAATATACTGTTATAAAATAACATTTTAGGATAGTTTATAAAACATAATTTAAGCCCTAATAAAATGGCGAATAAAAAATAACAAATTAAATTTCATTGTGCAAAAAAGAAAAGAAAAGAAAATTAAATTGAAGCCTTTATAGTACAATGTATAAACTATAATGCACTTACTTGGAATAACTTCTACCCTTGATGAATATACCTTGATCCATCAATTGATTGTGTAGAAAACAAATATGTATACTTTGATCTGATAAACCTAATAAACATTATTTAAGGGCAGAAATTAGATTTGAGTATGTAGAAAAGAAAAGAAAATTAAATTGAAACCTTTATATGAAAATGTATAAAATATAATGCAGTTACCTTCAAATAACTCCGGCTCTCAGTTTTATTTTACTATACCTTATTTCATTCTATATTTTTGTGATTTATGCTTGACTATTACTTGTTATATAGATTTGTTACTTTATGTCAGCTTTATTGTTATGACCATTGATTTAATAAAACTATGGCGGTTATATATTTTAAGTCGGTTATATATTTTTTAAATATAAAATAGTTACTTTATAATTTTTAGTTGCATTGCATTTAATAAAAGTATGTGGGCTATATTTTAAACTTAAAATACTTTATAAATTTAAAAATATATGTCCACTCTTTTTAGTTTTAGGAATAGTGTGCTACTGTATAATGCCTCCGAACTTGATAAAAAATTAACAGTTTTGATTAAGATAAGTTGGTTTTAAAGGGACCATAAACTTTGTAGAAAGAAAAAGTTACAATGGAAATATAGCCAACCGACTACATACACACCAAAATAGAGCTACCAAGTAGCAAAACTAGACCAAAGACAACAAAGAAAACAAAAAGAGCCAAAAAGACAAGACCAAAATAGCTCACTCCACCAACCCCACCAAGGCAAGGTCAAACTATAGTTTATTTAAAACTTCAGTCCCTTCAAATTTCATAGTTAAGAAGCCATGTTTAATATTGCCTTCACTCGTTGATTATGCCCTTATTGGTGTTTCCTTGAATATTGTATATTTTGCTTCTCTCAAGGTCATGAACACTAGCCTTAGTCCCCTATTTCATGCACTCTAAACTCCCAATCTTTTTCATGCTTTCTTTTTACTCCTTTAACTCTTCCTTTAGAACCTTTATTCTATTTTTCTTTATCACAATTAAGAATGAGGGTTTTCCTCATAGCGTTCAGGTATTGGAGGACCAATTTATCCTCCTCTTTTGGCACAAAATTTTCCCCTCATACTTTTACTACATTTCTTATTTCCATAAAGAACCATTTAAATAACTAATGGTGGATTTGTATTTCCTACACAAAACCAACTGATTGATCCACCAATTGATTAATAACATTGATGGCGATCTCCAATGAATTTTTGTCACATGAGTTAACCTCATTTTTACCATAAGGGTGTGATCATGAGCTAGGGATTTCAAGGAAGTTGGCCCCAACCACCGGTTCCCCCCAGTCTTTATCCTTTCACTTTTTTTTCCTTTGCTTCTCTTTCACCTTGTCATCCCAATTTCCTCAAAATCAAAGTCTTCCTCCATTTGTTCCTGAGACCTATTATTCAAATTACCTTATCACCAATTCTATCGAATGAAGGACAAGTTTACTCTTCACATGTTGATGTTGATCACCTTGTAGTAGTGGAGACCTATTATTCAGACCTCTATGTGGTACGTAAATGAGTCAGCCTAACCAGTTTTGGTGAATCCTTGTGATATCCTTATTGTGTGTTTACCTAGCTATAAGATGACCCACATGTCAGAACCGAGTCTGATATAGGTGCAGATAGCTGGCTATCACCAATATCGTGCAAGTGATGGATGTCAAGTGCTATCCGTCGTATCTTAAGATGAGCCAGTTGTTGCCAGTAGCATAGAGGTGATAGATACCAGGGGCCATCCAGGTTATGATACATGTGCGGTTTAGCTGGGTGCCACTAGTACCATGGAGGTGACAGATACTGGGTGATATCCACCATATCTAAGGGTTAGTTGGTTGTCACCAATACCACAGAGGTGACTAATACTAGGAGCTACCCTTTGGTATGATAGAGCTTAGTTGGCTTTCACCAGTACCATGCAGGTGATAGATGCCAGGAGCTACCCCATACTAGGTTGGACCAACTTTCACCAGTGGCATGGAGGTGATAGATGTAAGAATCCACCCACTCAATGGTTCACTGGGATGTTGAAATCTTCTTAATAGCCACATGTGATGTATATTGTTACACCTAGTTCTTAGCTAGTGATGACAACAAGTAGTATGGGATGCTTGCTTGTCATCATAGTTGGTTGTGAATATGTGTGTTGTTACACCTACTACTTAGCTAGTGATGACAACAAGTAGTATGAGATGCTTGCTTGTCATTATAGTCAGTTGTGAACTGGGAAAATGATGGGAGCTTATGTGTTAGTGAATTAGATAATGGGAAGGTGCATGTAGTAGGTTACATCCACTTTCTATTACTAGTTGGTCACAATATATGTGTGAGTCAATCATTGTGTGGATCTGTATTAGGGATCATATGTGATATATGTTCTTGCATTTCAGTCCTTGCCAGTGATGACCACAAGTAGTATGGGATGCTTGTTGATCATCATAGTTGGTTGCAAATCAGAAAAACTTCTTATTTTTGGTTGAGATATATTTGAGGACTTATGGGCTAGTGAATTAGGCAAAGGGGGAAATGTTTGCAATATGGTTTCAGCCATTCCTTTCACTACTTGGTCACTATGTGTGCCTATGATATGCATATGATCCAGCCACCTTATGTATATATGTTTCCTGCATGAGCTAATCACATTGTGTATATATGAATTAGTCACATTGGGTATATGTGATGCCTACACGAGCTATTCACATTATGTATATGTGATGTGGGTGTGCTTTAATCACACTGGATATATGTGTTGTAAGCATGAGATAGTCTCTCTATGCATGTGTGACACACGCATGAATTATTCTCCCTGTGTATGTGTTATATGCATGAGATGGTCACTTTGAGTGAATGTGATGTATACATGAGTTATCCACTCTATGTATATATGGTGTGCAAGAGGTAGTAACATTATGCATATGTGACATATAGATGAGTTATTCCCTTTGTATATATGGGTTGTATCCATGAGCCAGTCGCACTTGAATGTGTAATCCATGTGATAGATAGTCACATTGCATACAAGGAATATATGCTTGAGCCAGTCACTAAGTGTGAAGAAGTAATGTTTATATGAGTTGGTCAATGCTACTCCCTTAATATTGGTGTATATTGGGTTATGAATAGTTAGCTTGTGTCTATATTAACTCCTAATTAAGTCATGTTATCATTATTATATTATTATATAGTTAGATAGGTCAGACTAGGTCTTATATAGGGGTGTGTCTATTCATCCTAAGCATAATTAGATATATATATATAAGAGGATATGAGTCTTACTTCATCATCATATGGTGAAGTGTGTTGTCATTGGAGATATTTGGAAATTGTCCCCTCAAAGTGGCCTATTATTCTCATTTATTATCAGGTATCTGTAGAATATTTCATATCATCTTCTTCCATTGTGATATGAATTTTTGGTGATGCCATTCGGTCTTACCAATGAACCAATTGCCTATTCCAAAAACCATTAAGAAACTGAGGGATTTCTTAGGATTGACAAGGTACTATAGAAGATTTTTGAAGAATTATGGTCATATAGCAGCACCCCTCACCACTCTATTGAAGAAGGATTCTTTTCATTGGAATGAGTCCACTAATGTAGCATTTGAGAAATTAAAGGAGGATATGTGTACAACTCCAGTACTTGCGACTCCAGACTTCACCAAGGAATTCATTATGGAATGTGATGCTTCTAGAAATGGGATAGGAGTAGTTTTGATGCAAGAAGGTCAACCAATGGCTTTTGATAGTCGTCAATTAAAGGGTAAGAATCAGTTGAAACCTATTTATAAGAAGGAAATGCTAGCGATCCTTCATGCAGTTAAACAATGCAGGCCTTATCTAATGGGTCAACATTTCAAGATTAAGAAAGATCATGATAGACTAAAATATTTTTTGGAACAAAGATTATCCTCTGAAGAGCAACAAAAATGGGTCACTAAGATGTTGGGATAGGACTTTCAGATTGTATATAAGAAAGGGAAGGAAAATATTGTGGCAAAAGCACTTTCTAGGAAGGATGAGAAAGATGAAGCCTTATTGTGTGCCCTTTAAATATTACAAGCATATTGGGTGGAAGAAGCCAAAGCAGAGTGGAAAAATGATGTTGTGACAAGTAATCTCATCCAAAAATTAAAAAGTGATCCTAGTAGTTCAGATATGTTTTGTTTGAAGGGGGATACTCATTGGTATAAAGATCACTTGTATCTATACAAGAATTCCACTCTTAAACACAAGATTCTGAGAGAGCTACATGAGTCCCTAGTTGGTTGTCATTAAGGATTTTTGAAGACATATCATTGGGTCAAGAAAGATTTTTTTTAGGAAGGGTTAAAAGGTGATGTTCAAAAAGTTGTGGTTGAATGTTTGGTTTGTCAAAGAAATAATGGGGAGACAATTAAGACACCAGGTCTCTTGCAGCCCTTATCTATTCCTAACTAGCATTGGGAAGAGGTATCCATGGACTTCATTACAGGGCTTCCCAAATCTAAAGGTCATAATGTCATCATGGTACTAGTTGATCGCCTCACTAAATATGTACATTTTATTGCATTATCACATCCTTTTACAGTAAGTGCAGTGGGAAAAGTTTTTTTGGAGAATATCCAAAAGCTACATGGTACACCTAAGATTATTGTCAGTGATCATGATCCTATCTTTACTAGTCACTTTTGGAAAGATTTATTCTCATGTTTTGGTACTCAATTGGCTCATAGTTCTTCTTACCACCCTCAATCAGATGGGCAAACTGAGGTTGTTAATAAGTGTTTGGAAGGATATCTATATTGTTTCACTTCAGAGAAACAGTCTCAATGGGTAGATTGGCTACAACTAGCAGAATGGTGGTATAACACTTCTTTTCATAGCTCATAAAAAATGTCTCCATTTTTCGCACTTTACAGATATCATCCTCCTTCCATCACATCATCATTAAAGGTGTCACCAAAAGTTCTGGTAGTACAGGACTACTTGCTTCATCAACAATAGGTACTTTTAGGACTCAAGTAGAATTTAGCCATGGCACAAAATCGAATGAAACAACAGGTGGACCAACATAGTAGTGAAAAAAATTTTGAAGTTGGGGATTGGGTTTTCTAGATTGTAGCCTTATAAGAAAATCTCACTGAAGAAACAAAAAAAGAATAATAAGTTGTCTCCATGATATTATGTGCCATACCAAATCATGCAAAAGATTGGTAGTGTTGCCTACAAGCTAGAGTTGCCCCCAACAACAAAGATACATCTAGTTTTTCATGTTTCTTGTTTGAAGAAGGTAATTGGGCATAATATTCCTACTCAAATAGTACTACTAGAGCTTGATGAAGAAGGAAGAACTATTTTGGAACTAGAGTACATTCTTCAAACACCCACAAAGAAGCTGAGGAATAGAACTCTCACTGAGTATCTCATCCAATGGAAGAATTTACTAGTTGAAGAGGCCACATGGGAGGACAAGGAGTTCATTCAAATGAATCCACACTTGGTTAGCATTGAGGACAATGCTTCTTTGAAGAGGGGGGCATGCTACACCCTTAATATTGGTGTATATTGGGTTATGAATAGTTGACTTATGGCTATCTTAACTCCTAATTAAGTCATGTTATCATTATTATATTATTATTTAGTTAGATAGGTCAGACTAGGTCTTATATAAGGGTGTGTCTATTCATCCTAACCATTCTCGTATACAAGTTGAGAAACCTGTTTCTACAAGCGGTCATTCTCCTCCATTAAAAGCTTATTCATAGAAGTGAGAGCTTCCTATTCACAATTTGAAGCCGTGTCTTTTCTCTGCTCCTCCCTAGACCTGTGCAGTTATCATAACAGAGTTAAACAGAAACAAAGGTTAAAAAAAATCCAAAAAAACTCAATAAAAAATAGTTACCAACCGGTGAAAACGAAAAACCCTAATGACAAAAATGTTTTCTGGCATCCGTTGATTTTCTGGTGTCAAATGATTTTTTGAGATCCCACATTTCTGACATCCAACGATTTCTGGGAGCAAAAACCTCCCACTATAAGCATATCAGCTAATTAATATCTAATTTCTAGTGTAATATTTTCATAATATAAAAGATATGCAACATGCAAATTTTCCAAAAGTATAAAAGGACCTGGTATGGAATTTTTTTGTGGATATCGAACATCATAATCTCCTCTATGTCTAGATTGATTTGACATGTAAGAACTAACTGAAGGCATAATTCCAACATTTCTTGTGTTTTCCTGGTTTACTTGCACAATGTGATTTATTCCAAATGTATCAGTGCTGTTTTGAATTTCTTGGCCTGGTTGGCCCAGACAATTTGACCTTTATAAAATGTTGGCAATGTCTGCCTTCCCTGCTGATTTAATATCTGTTGACTATCTCTTGCACTAAAAGCTTGCGGTGCAGACCTTTCATGATGATATGGTGGACCAAGAGTAGAATATGTAATGCCATTAGATTGCCTCGATCCATCCTACTCAGATCCACTTTCATGTTGTTCATTAGCTAAAGATACAGATGGAAGAATTCTTTGAATCCTATTCTCAATGTTAGGTTTGGTATCTTTGAAATACCAGTCGAATTCATGACCAGCTGATCTTGAAAAATCAGCATCTTGAATTGTCTGGGTACAAATTGGCTGTTCTATTTGTGTATTACACAAATTTTCAGAGCATTCATTTTTTAAAATTCCTATAGACGATTGCAATTGTATTTCTGCTGGAGTTTTCTCTGGAAGTGAATCCTCGTCATCACTGCTCAGGTCAATAGTAAGTTGTGAGATATTTTCTCCAAAGCTCTATTCTTGTGTTATAAAATAATATTTTCTGTGAAGATTGATCAATTCATGTCAGATGTTATAGGAAATGAGAATCTATTGATTTTGAAATGAAATAGTGAAATATAAATATAAGATAAAAAACTATTGAAATTGAAAATCCCAAAGTTATCCTTTTTGACTCATCTTAATTACAATTCCCTGAAAATGTAAGGTATATTGTAAGATTCCTTTGTACAAGAAATTATACAAAATGAGTGACTGAATGACAAGAAAATCTAAAATGGGAAAATTTGCTAACAAAATGCTATTACACATTGATAATATTCATTGTTGCTATTTTACATGCTTATCATTATCTCCAATGTTATCTTACAACAAGTGATATATTTCCTTGTAAAGATAACTGGGAACATCAGTAAGCTCAGACTAGATCTACGGATAAAGTGGCACTAGTCTATGGTGTTTTATGACATGCCTTATTGTGCGGATTTGGACTCAAGTCAATCTCTTTATGAATGCACTAATTTAAGATCATACAACTAACCTTTGAACTATTGCAAAAAAAAGTAATGTTATTCTATTGTATTGGGTCTACGATAATCTGTTTTTCTCTTCTGGTCACTACTTTTTCTTTGTTTTTCCTTAATTTTGCAGTCTCTTTGATAGTAGCCATGTTTATTAGATTCAAAATTTCAATAAATAATGTTGTTATCAAAATAACTTGTAAAAGGTGGTTCTTCCTTGTGACGTATTTCCCACTTTGTGGCCAATTGTTGGTATCTCTATTTACTTAATCTTTACTACATATTTTTGTTGAAAGTTTATTTTAAGGAGTTTTATTTTTTTATTTATCATTGCAATGATTTCAGAGCTTCTTGATAATGCAATTGATGAGGTAATGTAGCTTTGTACTTTGTTTCCTAAGATGAATCGCTAACGTGGGTACAATCACTCATTGGTGATAGTTACCACAGAGATGAGAAGCTCATAACTAATGTTTATTTCTAAAATATTTCAATCAATTTTGGTTGCTAAAGGGTTGTCTTGATGATGACTATTAGTCAACTTGATGTATGATGTTTTAATGATAAGATATCTTATATTTTGAGATTAGTATTCTATTATTGTCTATATCATGGGTAGAAATTTTTTTCATAGTGTTTCTCATTTTGGTCCAATAACATTTAGATACATGATGGTGCAACTTATGTCAAAATGGACCAGACTTACAACCCTTGTGGCTGCAATCAGGATTTACTTTTTCAGGGTGCGAACATTAGTCCTAGCTTGCTATCACTTCTATCAGCACAAACTAGTTGAAATTATCACCTTGTATTTTCTTTTGCAGATGATGGCAGGGGCATGGTTCCTGATTGTATTCAACAATGCAGGAGCTTGGGATATTCTATGAAGAACACAAACACTACCATAGAAAAATGTAATTAGAAGGAAGATGAACCACACCTAGCATTGCATAAAAAGCTCAAGTGTATTTTGTTGGGGGATATCACATATTTATTTAATCAATTTAAGTTCTTATTTCATGACTAGGCATGGGCTTCTTTTATTGTTGAACCGATTTCTATCCATTTGTGTATGCAAATGCTAATGGCTTCAAAACAAGTACAAAGAGATTTGGAATAGATGCAATTATTTTTACTCAAACAATTCCTGGCGGGTGTTGTTTGTTCTTCATTGAAACAAGAATAATCTCAATCACATCATTGTTCTTTTTGAGATTATTCTTGTTAACATTAGATTGCTTTATGATATGTTTCTCTCTATTCACATTATTATTTTCTCAATCATAAATCATGACAATTATTCTTGCTATAGAGTATAAGGAGGACAATGCTCTCAATCACATCATTGTTCTTCTCGATCACATAAGGAGTACAAGGAGGACAATGTTGTAATTTCCCTCTCATTTTGTAGAAGTTTAAACAATCACTTTGAAGCAATTGAAAGCATACATACACATCTAGATGCTATTCACATTCTTGTTTCTTTTAATACTTTTTGAGGGATTACATTAGATCATGCCTTGAGTTCTTGTTTTTATTTTATGATTGTGATGGTAGAATCACAAAGTTATCTTTAATTAGTTCCTTTTGGTTGTTGAATTTTTAATTTGACAGCTCTTCAACTCATAATAGTATTGGGTTCCTTTCCTACACATTCTTAAGAAAGATGGAGCAAGATGACATTATAGTTCCTATGGTATGATATAATGTTGAGGTGAAATTAGAATATCTTTTTAAAAAATTACTATTGGATTTCATGCATTGTATTTGTTTTGTAGGTTGATTTGGAGCTGTCAATGGATTCCCAAACACAAAGAATGTTAGTTCATTACGCAAGAGATATTTGGACAAAAATCTTGGAAACAATCTTACAGTGGTCTCCCTATGCAACTGAAACTAAGCTTATGAAGTAGGTACATGATTTATTCAAATGGTTATTTTGATAATTAAAAAATGTCATCGATGTCACATAAGGGTATATCATAGTAGTTTATTCTCAACATAATGACTTAATGACTTGCCAACTTCATATCAAGACTTGTATTTTTATGATCCTTGTTACCTTCCCTTGAGAGTTCAATAACCTCTCTAGGATCCTTGTTACCTCTTTTTGACAGTTTGATAACCTCTTTCAGAGGTTTCTCCCAATTTGCCATCTGCATTGTTTATTGTTTGTGGATATCAGTGTTCTTGGAGAAATACTTTCCTTTGTTGAGTATAAAGAGTAGCAGAAGATTAAACTAATTAAATATAACAACAAACAATGAACAGACAAATATTAAAGTAATCACATAGAGACAACCAGAATTACGTGGTTCACCATTAATGGCTTAA
The DNA here is from genome assembly GCA_027924645.1 of Cunninghamia lanceolata. Classification (NCBI taxonomy): domain Eukaryota; kingdom Viridiplantae; phylum Streptophyta; class Pinopsida; order Cupressales; family Cupressaceae; genus Cunninghamia; species Cunninghamia lanceolata. The sequence continues at coordinate 2,953,559 of BSBN01001055.1, read as the reverse complement.
ATATAACAACAAACAATGAACAGACAAATATTAAAGTAATCACATAGAGACAACCAGAATTACGTGGTTCACCATTAATGGCTATGTCCACAGGAAAAGCAAAGGAAACTTTGTTATATAAAGTTCATAGCAGCATATAGAATTCTATTTTCATGAGTGATGCAATCATAAACTAAGTATTATTCTTTGTAGATAAAACGAACAACCACAAGTGATAAAGAGGATTTCTTTAGGATACTAATTATACCCTTTCTTTAGGTATGTTATTTTTTAATGGTTAAATAAACCGGAGTAGTACAAGAGGAACAATGATTTTATATTATGTGCAAGAAACTAAATTATTTTAGGTTTTCCACCCTCGAGTCTCTTTCCCAATTCACAAAGCTTATGGTGTGTATTGAAATTTTTTAAATCACCCACTTACCCTATGCTAGAATGAATGTGGGATAATTGCATGCTCAAGCCAAGCAACGTGTGCTAAGTTTTTTAATTCAATATTTTTATATATTTAATTAAGCCGGAGTAGTACAAGGTGAACAATGATTTTATATTATTGTCAAAACCATGAAGCATTTAACTAAAAAATTTGGGGCTTTTGACCCTCAAGCCTCTTTCCCAATTCACAAAACTTATGGTGTGTAGTGAGCTTTTCACCCTTGAGCCTCTTTCCCAATTCACAAAACTTATGGTATGTATCGAACATTTTTACATTGCTTGGGGCTTGGGGCTTTTCACCCTCGAGCCTCTTTCCCAATTCACAAAACTTATGGTGTGTATTGAACTTTTTTAAATCACCCACTCACCCCGTCATGTGGGATAATTGCTCAAGCCAAGTAAGTTTTAAGTCCAACATTTTTTAATATTTAATTATACCAAAGCAGTAGGCGAACAATGATAAGTTCAACTTTTTAAAAAATTTAGTTATACCAAAGCAGTGGAAGGTGAACAATGATTATATTATTGTGATTCAACATTTTTTTATAAGTTCAACTTTTTTTAATATTTAATTATACCAAAGTAGTAGAAGTTTTTTGATAAGTTCAACTTTTTTTAATATTTAATTATATGAAAGTAGTAGAAGGCGAACAATGATTTTATATTATTGTCAATTCAACATTTTTTGATAAGTTCAACTTTTTTTAATATTTAATTATATCAAAGTAGTAGAAGGCAAACAAAGATTTTATATTATTGTAGATTCAACATTTTTTTATGATAATTTCAACTTTTTTTAATATATTTTTATGATAAGTTGAAGTTTTTTTAATATTTAATTATACTAAAATAGTAAAAAGTGAACAACTTGTTTCACTCACCTCGTACTAGAATGAATGAGGGATAATTGCTCAATCCAAGGAGCATGCAACATTTTTTAATATTTAATTAAACTGGAGAAATTGCAGGCAACTAGACTATTTCAGGATTTTCACCCTCAAGCCTCTTTCCCAATTCACAAAGCTTATAGTGTGTATTGAACCTTTTTAAATCACCCACTCACCCCATGCTAGAATGAATGTGTGATAATTTATCAAGCCAAGCAGTACAAGGTGAACAATGATTTTATATTATTCTCAACACCATGAAGTATTTTCTATTATGGGAGAGGAATAGCCATTGCAAGAAGCATTTGTCAAGTATGTGAACTCCAACAGTCTCCTTGATAGTCTCGCTTCGTCTACTCCTCTTGAGTTTAATCTTTTGCTGCTCTTTATACTCAACAAAGGAAAGCATCTCTCCAAGAACACTGATATCCACAAACAATAAACAATGAAGATGGGAAAGTGGGAGAAACCTCACAAAGAGGTTATCAAACTGTTAAAAAGATGTAACAAGGATCCTAGAAAGGTTACCAAGCTATCAAAGGAAGGTAACAAGGATCGTAAAAATCCAAGTTTTCATATGAATTTGGCAAGTCATTAAGTCATTTTGTTGAGAATAAACTACTGTGCTATACCCTTATGTGAAATTGATGGTATTTTTTAATTATCAAAATAACCATTTAACTAAATCATGTACCTTCTTCATAAGCTCAATTTTTGATGCAAAGGGAGACCACTGTAAGACTGTTTCCAAGTTTTTTGTCCAAATATATCTTGAATAATGAACTAACATTCATAGTGTTTTGGGACCCATTGACAACTCGAAATCAACCTACAAAACATATAAAATGCATGAAATCCAATAGTAATTTGCAAATAAGATATTCTGATCTCACCTTGACATTATATCATACCATAGGAACTATAATGTCATCTTGCTTCGTCTTTCTCAAGAATGTGTAGGAAAGGAGCCCAATACTCTGAGTTGAAGAGCCATGAAATGACAAATTCAACAACCAAAAGGAACTAATTAAAGACAACTTTGTGGATGGTACAATTAAAATCATAAAATAAAAACCTTAATAGGCCACTTCACATGTTGATCACCTTGCAGCAGTGGAGACCTATTATTCGGATCTCTTATCATCAATTCTACTGAATGGAGGACAAGTGTACCCTTCACATGTTGATGTCAATAACCTTGCAGTAGCGGAGAGCTATTATTCAGATATCTTATCACCCATTCTACCAAATGAAGTTCAAGTTTACCCTTCACATGTTGATGTTGATCACCTTGCAGGAGTGGAGACCTAGTATTTAGATCTCTTATTGACCACTTCTACTAAATGAAGTACAAGTTTACCCTTCACATGTTGATGTTAATCACCTTATAGTAGCAAAGACCTATGATTTAGATCTCTTATCACCAATTCTACCAAATGAAGGACAAGTTTACCCTTCACATGTTGATGTCGATCACCTTGTAGTAGTGGAGACCTATTATTCAGATCTCTTATCACCAATTCTACTGAATAACGGACAAGTTTACCCTTCACATGTTGATGTTGATCACCTTGCAGCAACAGAAACCTATTATTCAGATCTCTTATCACGAATTCCATCGAATGAAGGACAAGTTTACCCTTCACATGTTGATGGCAATTACCTTGTAGCAGCAGAGACCTATTATTCAACTCTCTTATCACCAATTCTATCGAATGAAGGACAAGTTTACAGAAGAAAAGATGTTAAAGTTTGTGAGTAAAGAAAGAAGTCATCATGGTTGTGACCATTAAAAGAAAGAACAGCTACAAAAAGAGTAAAATGCCATTTAAAAGCTTGTATACCATGTTCACCTTATTCAAAGCTTTCTTTTTACACATAAGCTACCAAGTTTCAACTGTTGAAGCCAAGGAAATGGAGGAAAGACCAAAAAGCTTTGAACCCTAGTTTGCCAAGGTTCAAAGTTGTAGAGTGAACAACAAAAGAATGCCAAATGAAAATTAGATAGCTTTTAGGGTTTTTCTCACTGTTTTGTTTGATGGGACCTTCCTTTCATTTTTTTGTTTTGACTTAACAAAACGCAACATCATTACCTTATCCAAAAGCAACCATGGTCAACACTTGAAAACTGATAGTTCCTAGTGATCATGAGTTGAAAGTGTCGATAGTACATCACATGTTGCATTTGATTTTGTTAAGTCAAAGGTGGCCGAGATTATGAGGAGATAAGTCTTATGCCTTTTAAACTTTTGAAAAGCCTTTATTTCCTATTTGATCGACTTATGGTGTAGTCGAGATACCCTAAAATCATGCATATGGTCAAGAGCCAAAAATTATCCCAGTTTATGCATAGATCATTACTTAAATTCCTTTTATATTTTGAATACATAGAAAGGTCAAAACATGGAACATATGAAGACAAGATGTGCATGCAAAGTGATGGAATTGTGAGTAGAGTTGTTTTTGGCATTATGGTGTTTGTATAAGCAGTGATGTGGTATTTTTCCAAGGCATGGAGATATAATGATTGCATGGGGTGAAATGAAGACAAAGATGAGGTGGTAGGATATTGACAAATGGACAATGCATGTATAAGGATTAGAGCCATGGTGTTTAATCCTTCAAGGCTTTGATTTATTTTGCAAAATATATAGTGACATGTTCATCATTTTTATGAATTTTTTTAGAAAAATTAATTGTAATGCCTTGTAAAATATTTGGTGAAGTTATGAGCCAGGTATTATTTATTTTTTGCAAAAAAATCAAATCAAATAGGGGTATAGACTAAACTACCATAACATTGTAAAGTTAGTTTTAAAGCAATCATTGATAAATTGCTTTTAAAACTTAACTATTTTTAGGCAGTTTATAGGCTAATAAAAGAAATCAGATATTTCTTTCGATTTGTTTTATTTAGAGTCATATAGGACAAAATTTAAAGATTTCATGAGCAGAAGAAAGTAGCTTTGTGGTGAGGACACATCAGGAGATCCTTTGGCATCATGATTTGCTAGTTTGGACTTTTTAAAGAGATTTTATTTATTCTTTTTTGGGTAGCTCAAAAATGGACTTGGACTCTATTTTTAGGAGCTTTATTTTAGCTTTCAAGGGGAGATCTTTCACAGCATATATCTCGGATTTTCCTTTCTTTTGGGGGTTCCAATTTCTAGTTTTTAGTTTCAGTTAGAGTTTTAGAGATCAAAGTGCAGAGAGACACAGTCTTCCTCCCACATTGAGAGTGTTGTACTCATTTATTTCATTGTACTCATTATTCCTTCAGTTATTGAGCAACAACTTTCCTTCATATTTTGTCTAATTATTTGCAAGTTAATCTAATGTTGCATTGTGATGAAAGTTTGTCCTTTGCTTTGTCTTAGCTTGTGATTTTTTGCAAAATCTTGGTTTAATTCAGGTTGCATGTTGTGTCTACGATACCTTCATGTGAAATTTTTATGAGTTAAATGCTCAGAGTGTTGTGAGGGTTAGAGTTTAATAATCTGTTTGTGAGTAAGATCTGTTAGGTGATTTAATCTTCAAGTTAATTAGGATTCATTTCTTTCAGTATATCCTTCTACTATTTTCCCTGTAAGTCATTAGATTAGGAAATCATTAGGAGAACTAGCTCACTTTGGAGATTCATTCTCATTATAGGAAACCCACATCTTGAGAATGATTCCATGTTTCAACAGGTAGCTAAGTTTCTGTGAGCTTAGCAGGGTACATTCTTGATTGACAATAGACATCATGATAACAAGAACCCAACACCCACAAGATATAGACACACATCACATGACTATACAAGGGACTTAAGCCTCTTCATAGAGGCTAGGTTAGCTGACTGGGAAATCACAATGGGACTCCAAATGTTTTCCCTGTTTCCACTGGCTTGATTTCTTGCACACTTATTTCCAATGTCAGTTACGATTAGAATAGAATAGCCAAAGCCACAATATAATAGAAAATAATTGAAACATTAGTAAATCATTTAAATCATTCATACACTTATGAACATAATATATCCACTAGATAATCAATACGCTTCTCAATATACATGGTAGTAGAGATCTTTCACTAGCAGATAAATAACTATAATCAAGATAATCAAAGATACTAGTCATCATCTTGAACATCATATTAGACAACAAAAGTACATGTGCATATATATATATATTAAATCTTGCAAACCCTAATTGCTAGCAAGGAGGAAATAAATGTATGTTAGGGTTCTAGGAAGCATTAGGGAACTAAACCTTCAAGAACATGATAAACCCTATGTTATCAAAACTAAACCCTAGATCATGGAAACCTTTCTTAGGGCTTTAGATATACCTCCAAACTACAAACTGAGGACTAAATGACTTCCAACATCCTCTTACTTGCAATGTCCTCCTTATATATATATAGATATATCAAACATAGTCTAGGTTAGGATCATATGTCTAAAAGTAATGTATAACCATAGACATAGTCTAATCAAAACATCGCAACCACATATAAGATGTCTTATCTCATAACTATAGTAGTAGAATGTAAGATCACTCTCCATCCTAATGGTGGATACCAAGGAGGGGTCCTATAGTATTGGGGGACATTGCAAGTAAGAGGATGCTGCAAGTTATTTAGTCCTCAGTTTGTAGTTTGGAGGTATATCTAAAGCCCTAAGAAAGGTTTCTATGATCTAGGGTTTAGTTTTGATAACATAAGGTTTATCATGTTCTTGAAGGTTTAGTTCCCTAATTCTTCCTAGAACCCTAACATACATTTATTTCCTCCTTGCCAGCAATTAGGGTTTGCAAGATTTAATGACAATAAGCATTTTTTGAGTCTAGGGTTTATTAATTCCTATAAAGATAATTCCCTAAAACCCTAAATCTATTCCTAAACCCTAAACCTTCATCCTAAATTCCCTTAACCTAACTATCATTTCTACAGTGCTCTTTATGTTTTGATTTTGTGTTGACTTGTTATCACAAGTCACTACCACTTAAAGCTACCGATTTAAGGGGTCGTGATCATTTTGGGACTGGATCCTCTTCCTAATGGCACTAGTTCTACTAGTCTCCCATCTATGGCTTGAGAGGGAAAACACACATCAATGGCTCTATTCAAAAATTCTCATGGGATCATGATGAAAATCTATGGCCGAGGTTTAAAATATGAAAACCCTCTCCCATGCTTCAAATTTGACATGTCATGGACCATCATTTATCCTTTGATAGTAAATAGATGCTTTTTGGAGGCTAAAATTAGAAAAAAAATGGGTTGATTTTTCTATCCTCAAACATGGAAAAGGTGTAGGCCCACTCTCTCCCTAAAATGGACATTTCTATAACCTTAATGAACCATATGTAGTGGAGAAACAAAGTCTTTAATATGTAATTTTGTGGGCAGGTATTTAAAGAATGTTTTTATGAAGATATCAGAAGGTATGCAGAGTGTGGACATTATTCCACAAGGTTCCTTTATTTTGGAGAGAAATTTTATGGATTGATTGCATGATAGGGTGTTATGGAAACATGCAAAAGGAATTTATTTGAACAAGGATTTATCTAATTAAAAATGGGAGAATATTATGTATTGTTAATTGATGTTTTTGGAAGTGCATTTTATGTGTAATGTTTTCTTCTTTTTGATAAAAGGACTTTATGTAGGACATTGCAAATTGGAGTGGACTGAAATATACAATAGAATTTAATCCTTGACTGAGAATTATGAATAGTGAATGAAGTGTGGGTTTTTGAGTGTGATTATGTAGGTGAATTAGGTGATTGTGAGTGTAAATTTTTGTTTGAGAATTGAGAGGTGTATGAGATGATATTGTAGGTGATCCAAGCACAATGAGAGGACACTACGGAGCCAATATCCAGAGCAAAAAAAGTAGATAAATTGATTTCCTGATTGAGAGAAGAATATTATGTTGATATGTGCATTGTAGTGAAACATAGAAACCCCCTGTAATTTTTTGTTTTCCTTCTAAGACTATTTGTAGCCAATGAGGCATTGTAATTAGTGAGGTTTATGGCCAGTGAGACATTGTAACTAGTGAGGTTTTCTAGAGAGGCATAGTCTGTAAGCAGTGATGTTTTCCAGTGAGGCACAAATTGTAACTAGTGAGGTTTACTAGTGAGGCTTAGTGGAGATCAAGTTTATAGTGGTTTTTACCCTTTTGGGGTTTTCAACTCAATCATCTATGTTATGTGTTGATTCTATCTATCTCCCATGCTTTGTTGATGCTTTTATATCCTGATGCAACTGTCTTGTGTTTCATGATCATGTTAGATTGTTTTATTGTGTGAAGATCTTAGTTTTAGAATTAGTTTTATCAGATCACTAATTCACCTCCCCTCCCTCTCAATGATCCTTAGTATTCCAATAAATAAAATTTGGGCATTAGTCATGGGGTTGACCCTATAGCTATATATTTGGCCCTTTCATATTCAAATTTTGGCCAAGTTCTACCTATATGTTTCCTACCAAGGTATAACTAAACACTAATTTGTATGATTTATTTATGTCTTCATATGTAAAGGCATTGTTCATTTTAAACATCTAGATCTGAATGATCATTCTAAGAGCATGTGTATAACTAAAGAGTGTTGTTTTTTATCATTTCCTCAAATTTTCTAGAGGTTGACCTAGGAGAATGTTTCCCCTTGTGACACTAACATCAATCCTTCCAATCAATGTTTTTTAAATGAGTGTTTAAACATATTTTAAATTTTGTTGAGAAAAGATTGAGGTAGCCATTAATGGAGCTTTGTGGTTCTTTAAAGAAAACTTACATTATTGTTTTTATAGATTTTTCTTAGATTTTTCTTAGAAGTATACATAAATGATTTTTCATTGACGAATGATTGATCTCATCCAAAATGGTTGTTTTAATTTTCCTAACATGAAAAAATTGTTGGCCTTGTTTTCTCTTATATTGTCCTTAGTAATATTTGGGCATTATACTCATGGGGCCAACCCTGCAATTATAGACTTGGCCCTTTCATATTCAATATTTGGCCAGCTTCTACCTATATATTTCCTACCAAGGGAGCTAACAAAACACTAATTTGCACAATTTATTTCTATGACATCATATGTAAAGGCATTGAATGTGTTGGAGTAAATGATTTTTTACCATTTACCTTGCTTAAGTTTTACTTAGGAATCAAACATTATTAGATATTAGTTTATTAGTGTATTTTATAATTTGGTAGTTATTGTCGGTTATATCTTTACCAGCTTTCTCCTTACCTTTATAAGCAAGGCTAATGTACATTATTCGCATCTCATTCATTTTGTTCATCATTCTAGTGAAATAGCTTTGCTTCTCTCAAATTCTGAAGGTTTATCCTGCAGGTTGTGCTCCTAGTAGGTAATTTTCACCAACATGGTATTAGAGCCATCAATCCTGCAACTCCTTCCTTCTTGAGAATTTTCACCAGATTGTGTTCAAGTTCGATTTGACAAGCATCAATCCATGCCCTCATTTTTGGGTGGAACAATATTTTTGGGATTTGAAATTTTTATAAATTTCTGTTTCACCTTATCGATATAAAATGTTACTAGTCTTGCTGCTACATTGGTGGTCATTTTTTTGGCATATTCACCTTTATCATCTTCTTGATGTATATTTGGGCATGTTTTGGTTCGATTTGATCATCAAGGGTTCGATTCTCTTTCATTTTGGTTGTTGAGAACCTGAGGCCAACCCTCCTTGGTCCCTCTGAAAGCTCTAGACTTGTAGCATGAACTCCTCGGTCGCCCACGACCTCCAAACATCGCTCTTGTAAATTCCTCAAGTTGAATTTTGGCCCAAGGCAAAGTGAAGAAATCAAAATAAAAAAGAAGGCTTTTCCCAACCTAGTTCCTTGCATGCCCATCAATACCCACAAATCAGGCTCTAGTTTGAATTGTAGGAGGTATTTTGTGTCAATCTATGTCCAACATGGTGGTCTCTGCGAGTGTTGAGAAGTGATGAAATATCTGGGCAACACCTTAACCATGCTGTAGTCCATGTGGGAGCAGAAACAAACATTCTAAAGTTTGCAACTGATATATATTATTTAGAATTTATACATTTCTAAAGTCTTGCAACAATATTTATTTAGAGTTTGCATGAGGAAAATAGAGGTGGGCCCGTTGAAAGTGTTGTTTGGAAGTGGGCAGGGAATTTAGTCCCATATTAAAATTACCATGAGCACTTGTAAAGGCTCATCCTCATGTGTGGAGTCCTTGAGTAGACCCATGTCGAAGTGGTTCTTTGTGCTTGATGCAGTGACTTGGTGATTTGGTATTCAGACTTGGTGACTTAGAGATTGTGTGGCATGCGAACCCACCGCTTATTTTGATTATCAAGACCCACTTGGTCCAAAAGGCCCCAAATTTTATGCCCCTATTCTTATGATTGTCATATGGTGTGACCAAGTGCTTGTTGGTGCTTCCAAAGTGCCTTTATAGGCCTTTTTAAATTTTTGTATATCTTTTGCAAACAAAAGTTTTTTTTCAAGTTCTAGATATTGACAGAAAGGTATTTTTGTCACATCTGCATTGGTTGAGCTATTTCTCACATATTTTTCTATTTGATGGTGCTTTTAATCCATTGAAGTTTGATATTGGTTTTACTCAATTCTTGTGAACAAAGGGGTTGGTTGTTTATACAATAAAGAATATTTGCTTTATTCTCTTGTTTCATCATGGCTTTTCCTAAAGTAGAACTTCTAACTACACCAAATTATCTTAAGTTGAAATCTTATATGGAGATTTTGTTGTTGAAAATGAAGTTGCAAAGGATTACTTTTGACCAAGATCTTGAATCCATAAGTATTGTGGAAAAGAGGAAACAGTTTGATCAAAGAGATGAATCTATTGGTACTCTCATTATGTCCATTTCTCCTAACTTGAGATATCATGTGTTATCATGTAAGCATCCTAATGATGTTTGGGCTACCTTAGAGAATCTTTTTGGTAAGCCATATAAAATGAGAAAATTTCATTTGGAGAATGAATTAATGAATCTTGACCCTAGACATTTTGACAATACCTAGGACTTTTTCACAAAGCCTTATTATCTTAGATTGCAATTGTCTGAATGTGGGGTTAACAATGATGATGAGAAGTTGATTATATCTACTCTCTCTAATTTAGGTTCTGATTATTCTATATTTGTTTATGTATTTTATGCTACCATGGATGCTGGTGTAGGGCACCTAAGAGCATTTTGATGCATTTTGAGAAGTTATGTTTTTTTTGTTCAATGTGTTTTGTAATAAGGCTTTTAGCCATTGTTGTTTGGTCCATTTTGTATGGTCAAGAGGTTTGGGGTGACTATATAAACCTCAAATCCTTCTTAGTCCATTTGGACCCTAGTTATGCCACTTAGGCCTAGTAGGTCTAATGTTGGTTTTTTGTTTGTTTTTGAGTCTAATTGGAAATTTTTGTGTTTTGGCATGTTTTAGAGGGAATGGTGGTTGGTTAGGTTCCATTGGACAAGTTGAACCAATCGACCTGTTTGTGTTATTGCAAAATGTCATAGTGACCAATGTTGTCAATGTTGTCAAATGACACATTTGGTCGGTTGCAACCCATTTTTGGAAGTTGCATCTGTTTTGATAGTTGAAAACCACCTTGGGTCAAGTCACATTGCTGTCCTCTCACCCCAGTACGGTAGAAGAGATTTTGTATGCAATTTTGGGCACAAAAATCAAGAATTTGACTATTTTTCTGAAGAAAACATGTTTTTGTACAGACTGTAGAAATTTTCCAGGGCTGCAAATGTACTTTTTCTGAAATCTCTTGGAGTCAGGGTTTATATGCAACTGGTTTGAGGTCCTGAAGTGGTCAGGATCAAAAGTTATTGATTTTTCTTTCAAAACAGGTCCAGAAACCCTGTTTTCTAGGGCAGCCATAGAAATCCGGCCCTAGAATGCATTCCCACTGGTGAAAATTCACAAAAACTGGTGAAATGCAGGCTAGGGATGTGTACTATAAGATTCCAAAATATTTTTGTCGGGAAATGCAGTCTTCTATTTTTAATTTGATGCCCTAGGTCAAGTATTCCTATGTATTTGGCCAGAATTGTGCAATTTATTGATGTAGATGACAAAGTCTGATAGGTGGGTGAATGAAAGTTGGTTTGTGAGTTTTTTGTAGGTCATAGAAGAGATCCAAGTTCCTACCCCAGGTTTATGACCCCAATTTTGAGCACTTGCTTTGTAACCTAGCCTAAATTGATCAATTAGGCCTAGAAGACCAAATGAGTGTTCTAGATTGCTGGAGTAGACTTGGAATAGGATACTTGGGAGTTTGATAGGGTTCCATAGAGTGTATCTAAAACCATCATTTTCTTGCCTGGTCATATGGGATTTTGTCAAGTTTTGTTGAGAAAACCTAGTTTGGAGGGCTAGTAGCCTTACTAGTCAAGGTATAGGTTGAAGAGTTTTGGGAAGTTGGAGATCAAACCAACTACATAGAAGGTGTTTGTTGATCTGTCCTAAGGTGTTGGAGAAGCCTAGAAGGTGGAGCCATCACTAGGATACCAAATCATTCATACACCCTTGAATGTGCCTTTGGTTGCTTGGTTGAAGCCTGTTTGAAGTGGGTGAGTGGGCAAAGGACAGTAGGGGAAACTCTTGTGTGTTGCTTCCCTTGTGCCACTCTGCATCAGGTGGTATCAAAGACATCAAAAAGATGGGAGATAGAGAAGAAGAGGAGGAAATTCCTTCAAAGGTGACAAATGCCGAATTGGCAAAGATAGTGAGAGAGCAAGCAGCCAAGAACAAAAGGATGGAGGCTGAGATAGAAAAGTTGAAGAAAGAAAAAGACAAGAAGAAGAAGTCAGAAGTCATCTTAGATTCAGATGAAGAGGATCAAGATGAGGAAGAAGAAGTGCTAATGGAAGAGCCACAAGGAGGCATGTCAGAGAGACAATTCCTAGATGCACTTGGAAAGTTGAGTAGGAAGGACACTAAGGCAGACTTACCTATGTTTCCTGGTAAGATGAATCCAGAGGAGTGCCTTGATTGGATTGAGGCAATGGAGAACTATTTTGAATGTGAAGAAGTGGCAGAAAATTAGAAAGTGAAGATTACGAAATCAAGAATGAAAGGGCCAGCCTTGAGTTGGTGGAATTTTATTCAAAATGAGAGGATAGAAGATGATAGGAATCCTATCTCTACATGGAGGAAGATGGTACTTGAAATCAAGAAGCAATTTGTCCCTGAGGATTATGAAGTCAACTTGAACAAGAAGTTGCACAACTTGAGACAGAAGGACATGGACGTGAGCACCTATACAGAGGAGTTTCACAAGATGACATTGAAAGCCAAGATGTCTGAGAATGAAAAATAGAAGCTTGCAAGGTATCTCAATGGCCTCAAGTTCTCCATTCAAGATGAATTAACTCTCTTTAACTCGGAGACAGTCCATAAGTGCTTCCAAATGGCACCGAGGATTGAGGATAAGCAGAGAAAAAAGGGAATTTTGGTAGTAGCAGCAGAGGCAGAGGAAATCAGAACTTTAGGGGTAGGGGCAGATTCCAAAATAGAGATAATTTCTCTAGACTCCAAGGTGGCGGATCCCAAGAAGGCATCCAAGGGCAGGCTGATAAAAATAGTACTGATAAGGGTTAGTTTAGGGGTAGAGGAAATGGTAGAGGAAGAAGTGGGGGCAAAGGTCCCAATGTGTTTATTGGAAGGTGTTTCTCTTGCAATCAGATTGGACATCAGTCCTTTAGGTGCCCGAAGAAAATGGGAAACATTGCTGCAAATCAGAAAGAAAGAAGAGTGCAACTCCTTCAAGAAGAGGACTGTCAAAGCACCACAAGTTACCAAACAGCCTCTTCCAAGTCTACAGCACATGAGAGTGGAGAATGCATCATGTTCAACAGGCCACTCATCATGCCAACCACCAAGGAGCAGCCCCAAAGAAACAACTTGTTCAAAACCACTTGCAAGGTGAAAGGAAAAGTGTGCAAGGTAATAGTTGATTCAGGTTCTTCTCAAAATTTGGCTTCTAATGAAATGGTGACTAGGTTAGGATTGGAAAGAATGCCTCATCCTAACCCCTATAGAGTCTTTTGGCTAACCAAGGAACAACAAATTGTGGTGAAAGAGCAATGTTGGGTTGAATTCAAGATAGGTGAATATCATGATAAGGTTCTTTGTGAGATAGTGGATATGGATGCACACCACCTTCTTCTTGGAAGGCCTTGGCAACATGACACAAGTGCCCAACATGATGGTAAGAACAATGTGATTCATTTGTCCAAGAATGGCGAAAAGTTTACAATGACTCATTTGATTGATGATTGCAAAGAGAAAGTCATTTCTAGTTCAGTTATGTTGGTAGGTGAAAAAGAGTTTTTGGCTAACCTCAAGGAAGAGAAAGTGCCATGTTTTGTAGTAGTCATCAAGCCCAAGGATGTGAATCCCAAGAAGGTCAAAATGCAGCAACCTCTTAGGAGGATTGGACGAAAGGAAGTGGAGGAACTATTGGAGAAGTTTTAGGATGTGATAGCCGATGAAGGCAAGGATGCCCTTTCACCAAAGAGAGAGATTAGTCATTGCATTGATCTCATCCCTGGATCCACCCTACCAAACCAAGCAGCCTACAAGTTGACTCCAAAGCAAAATGCTGAAGTGGCAAGACAAATCCAAGACTTATTGGATAGAGGGCTTATCAGGAGGAGTATTAGTCCATGTGCAGTACCTGCAGTGCTTGCACCCAAGAAGGAAGGAACATGGAGACTATGCACTGACTCCAGGGCCATTAATAAGATTACTATCAGGTATAGATTTCCAATGCCTAGAATAGAAGATTTAATGGATTGCTTGGGTAGGGCTAAGTATTTTACCAAGATAGATCTAAAAAGTGGTTATCACCAAATCAGGATAAGGGAGGGGGATGAGTGGAAAACCACCTTCAAAACCAATGAAGGACTATTTGAATGGGTTATCATGCCTTTTGGCTTGTCAAATGCACCAAGCACCTTAATGAGATTGATGAATGAAGTGCTAAAACCTTTCCTTAACAAGTTTATTGTTGTATATTTGGATGATATACTAATTTTTAGTGACAGCAAGGAAGACCACATAAGGCATATCCATCAAGTGCTCAGGAGGCTTCAAGAGGAGAAGTTGAGAATCAATCTTGACAAATGTGTCTTCCTCCAAGAAGAGTTGATATTTTTGGGGTTTGTCATCTCCAAGGGCAGCCTAAAAATGGATCCAAGTACGGTTGCAGCCATTCTTAATTGGCCAACACCTAAACAGCCTCGGGGGTAAGGAGTTTCCATGGTTTATGCAGCTTTTATAGAAAGTTCATTAGAGGGTTTAGTGGAATTTGTGCTCCACTTGTTGACACCATAAAAGGGAGCAAGAAATGTGTGTTTGTATGGACAAATGAGGCCACTCAAGCCTTCAAACTGTTAAAGAAAATAATTTCAGAAAAACCAGTCCTAGTGCTACCTAATTTTGACAAGGTCTTTGTGGTAGAGTGTGATGCAAGTAAGAGGGCTGTTGGGGGAGTCTTAAGTCAAGATGGGAGGCTTGTAGCATTCTTTAGTGAGAAGTTAAATGAGGCAAAACAAAACTACTCCACCTATGCTCTAGAGTTATATGCCATGGTTCAGTCATTGAGGAAATGGAGACACTACTTATTACCAAAGGAATTTATAGTTTTTACTGATAACCATGCATTAAGCTTCTTGAACAGGCAGCAAAAGTTGAATCACAGACATGTCAAGTGTATGGAGTACATCCAAGCATACACCTTCTCCATAAAACATAAGAAAGGAGTGGCCAATAAGGTAGCCGATGCCTTAATTAGGAGGAATCTTGTTGTGCAGACCATACAGTTGGAAAGTATAGGTATTCAAGCCATCAAAGATCAGTATGCAGTAGATGAGGACTTCAAAGAACCATACCTCTCTTGCAAGGCCATGACAGGAAGGTAGCATGTTGTGTATCCCAAGAGGGTCTGTTAGAGAGAATATAATCAGGGAAAAGCACTGTGGCAGCATGTCAGGTCACTTTGGTATTGATAAGACCCTAGAATTGGTTAGGAGGTACTATTTTTGGCCAAAATTGCCAACCGATGTAAGGAAGTTTGTTGAAACTTGTCAAATTTGCCAAAGAGCAAAGGGGCATACATCAAATTCAGGTTTATACACTCCTCTACCTATTCCTTCAAAGCGTTGGGATTCCATCAGCATGGACTTTGTACTTGGTTTGCCTAGGACAAAGAATGGACATGACAGCATTTTTGTGGTTGTAGATAGGTTCTCAAAAATGGCTCACTTCATCCCATGTAAAACCACACATGATGCCTCACACATAGCAGGTCTTTTCTTCAAAGAAATAGTTAGGTTACATGGTTTACCTTTGTCCATAATCTCAGATAGAGACCCCAAGTTCATAGAACACTTTGGAAGAGACTAGGTACAAATTTGTCCTTATCATCTGCCTATCACCCTCAGTCTGTTGGACAAATAGAGGTGATTAATAGGTCACTTGACAACCTCCTAAGATGCCTAACAAAGGAGCAGGGTGCTAGTTGGGATTCCATTTTGGCTCAGGCAGAGTTCTCATACAATGACACTATCAATAGAAGCACCGACCTGTCTCCTTTCCAAATTGTTTATGGCACTCACCCAAGGGGTATTTTGGAACTAAGGGAGGTTAAAGGACTGGAAAATAGTAGTGCCTTGGCTAAAGAATTCATTCAAGTCATGAAAGATGTCCATGAACAAGTACAACAGAAATTGCTGTCCACTTCACAGAAGTACAAACAGTTTGCTGACAGGAAAAGAAGGGATTTGTAGTTCAAAGAAGGGGATTTGGTAATGGTCCATCTGAAGAAGGAGAGGCTCCCTATAGGTAAACATACCAAGCTACTCATGAAGAAGATTGGGCCTTGTGAAGTGCTCAAGAAATGTGGAGAAAATGCATATAAAATCAGACTTCCAGATGGCATTGCTTTGTCTCCAATTTTTAATGTTTCAGACCTTTATCCCTATAAAGGATCTAATCCTCAGACTACTGTTGAAGAAGATCAAACTGATCAGACACTCCAGGAACTCATTCCTTCATCTCCAAATTAGATTGAGTGCATTTTGAACAAGAGGATTGCAAAACAAACTAGAACGCACACCTATCGTGACTATTTGGTGAAGTGGCTAAACAAACCTCAAAGAGGATGCCACTTGGATGAGCAAGGTAGACATTGAGAAGGTAGGTTTCACATTTGACAGCATTCCAACTCATGAGACTTGAGTTCTCTTTGACAGTGGGTGTATGGTGCAGGGCACCTAAGAGTATTTTGATGCATTTTGAGAAGTTATGTTTTTTTTGTTCAATGTGTTTTGTAATAAGGCTTTTAGACATTGTTGTTTGGTCCATTTTGTATGGTCAAGAGGTTTGGGGTGACTATATAAACCTCAAATCCTTCTTAGTCCATTTGGACTCTAGTTATGCCACTTAGGCCTAGTAGGTCTAATGTTGGTTTTTTGTTTGTTTTTGAGTCTAATTGGAAATTTTTGTGTTTTGGCATGTTTTAGAGAGAATGGTGATTGGTTAGGTTCCATTGGACAAGTTGAACCAATCGACCTGTTTGTGTTATTGCAAAATGTCATAGTGACCAATGTTGTCAATGTTGTCAAATGACACATTTGGTCAGTTGCAACCCATTTTTGGAAGTTGCATCTATTTTGACAGTTGAAAACCACCTTGGGTCAAGTCATATTGCTGTCCTCTCACCCCAGTATGGGAGAAGAGATTTTGTATGCAATTTTGGGCACAAAAATCAAGAATTTGACTATTTTTCTGAAGAAAACATGTTGCTATATGGACTGTACAGATTTTCCAAGAGTGCAAATGTACATTTTCTGAAATCTCTTGGAGTCAGGGTTCATATGCAACTAGTTTGAGGTCCTGAAGTGGTCGAGATCAAAATTTATTGAATTTTCTTTCAAAACAGGTCCAGAAACCCTGTTTTCTAGGGCAGCCATAGAAATCCGGCC
Source organism: Cunninghamia lanceolata (assembly GCA_027924645.1). NCBI lineage: Eukaryota > Viridiplantae > Streptophyta > Pinopsida > Cupressales > Cupressaceae > Cunninghamia > Cunninghamia lanceolata. The sequence continues at coordinate 2,936,231 of BSBN01001055.1, read as the reverse complement.
CTAGAATGCATTCCCACTAGTGAAAATTCACAAAAACTGGTGAAATGCAGGCTAGGGATGTGTACTATAAGATTCCAAAAGATTTTTGTCAGGAAATGCAGTCTTCTATTTTTAATTTGATGCCCTAGGTCAAGTATTCCTATGTATTTGGCCATAATTGTGCAATTTATTGATGTAGATGACAAAGTCTGATAGGTGGGCGAATGAAAGTTGGTTTGTGAGTTGTTTGTAGGTCATAGAAGAGATCCAAGTTCCTGCCCTAGGTTTATGACCCCAATTTTGAACACTTGCTTTGTAACCTAGCCTAAATTGATCAATTAGGCCTAGAAGACCAAATGAGTGTTCTGGATTGCTGGAGTAGAGTTCGATTAGGAGAATTGGAAGTTTGATAGGGTTCCATAGAGTGTATCTAAAACCATCATTTTCTTGCCTGGTCATATGGGATTTTGTCAAGTTTTGTTGAGAAAACCTAGTTTGGAGGGCTAGTAGCCTTACTAGTCAAGGTATAGGTTGAAGAGTTTTGGGAAGTTGGAGATCAAACCAACTACATAGAAGGTGTTTGTTGATCTATCCTAAGGTGCTGGAGAAGCCTAGAAGGTGGAGCCATCACTAGGATACCAAATCCTTCATACACCCTTGAATGTGCCTTTGGTTGCTTGGTTGAAGCCTGTTTGAAGTGGGTGAGTGGGCAAAGGACAGTAGGGGAAACTCTTGTGTGTTGCTTCCCTTGTGCCACTCTACATCAAATGATCTAGGTAGTACATACAAAATGCCTTCTCTTGATGGTTTTGTAGCACAACTCAAAAGAGAACAAGCAAAGTTGGCACAAATGGGCACATTGATGCCTACGAGAGCTCAAGCACTTCTTACAAAAGATTGTAAGGCTTCAAGTGGCAATGATAAGAAATAGAATAAGGATTCTAAGTCTAAAGAGAAAGTTAAGGATTCTCCTTCATAGCCTACTCTTTAGACCAAGACCTCTTCTAAAGAGGAACCATCACAAAAGAAGAAGATCAAATGTGCTTATTACAAGAAATTCAGACATGATGACCATAGGTGTTATACTAAGAAGATTGACTAGGTAGCCCACAATGCCATAGAGATTGTACAATATTCTAAGGAAATGCAATGATTTTCAAAATTTTAGAGGGTTAATCAAACACCTAATCCTTGGCTCAGCTCAATAAAACCATACAATCAAACTTATCTCATAAAATATGCCCATACTAACCATGCATAATGACATACAATCAACAAGTCATTAATGGTATGGATAGGAAATCCATCAAATATCTAGATAATTAATCACTAATGAAATTGAATATCAACTAATTTTAGATTGACAAGAACCATGAAAACCAAAATAAGACAACACAAAAACAAAATTTTCCAACAACCTACAAAACTTGCTTTGTATTGACTGTATTTTGGTAGAGTCTCAGCAATTCATTATCAAATCTTACTTTCAAATGAGAGAAAAGGATGGCCCTTTTATAGACAAGGCACCATACCAAGTTTTTGAATGGATGGTAGAGATTAACTCAACACCAAGGGTTCGGATTACATGCCATTTAATGAGATACATCAGTTAGTTGAATTTTTAGATTTACATTTATCTTGTAGAAAGAAGACAAAACATAGCTTTCAAATACATTGAATCTGGACAAAATGGCTACCCATTTGGTTGTATATGATGAAAAGTCAATTTTCAAGGCCTAATAAAGCCAAAATAGAGTCACATGTCACTTGAAAATATGAGTTGATGTGGATTCACGAGATTCCAAGTGCTGACTAGATCAAGAGGTGTATGTGATAAATTTTTGGTGAAAGTGTATCCAACTGGATGCTTGTTGGATCATCATTGCATGACTGGAATTTTGGGACAGCTATGAACTAGGAGGTTTTTAGGGCCAATAGGATCCATTTGGAAACTTTTATTTCATGTTTTTATAGCCTCTTCTGCAAAAAGCAAGATTTTGGGAGATTACGAACTTTTCATGTATAGTGGCATTAATTATCATAAAACATGCCTAAAATCTACACAAACTTGGTAAAATATTCATCTTAATGTGACAACTAGTTGTGCAATTCAAATCCATCAAGAAAATCCAATTTACTCTTTGAAAAACTCAATTTTAAAGCCAAAATGCCAAAAAAATGCTGATTTTGAGTTTTACTGACTTTGGTGCTAATTGTTGCAAGTATGGACCTAACATATGTTGTCATTGATGTCAACATACTCTTGTTACATTAATGATAAGGATTGGATGAGCTGTGTGCTTAGGATATTGAGAAAATCAGTCTCAATCAGGAACAGTGAAGATCAATAATGACAATAAGACAAAAGTCCAAGATAGGAAGAGGATCAGAGGATGCAGATTAAAGGGTTTGTAGATATGTGTCTTGAGGTGATCCAGTAGATATTTTAGAGGTACACATGAAGATATGAAGAAGTTGTGGCCGCTCAAGTAAAACCGGTTCTGGTAGGTGTTCAGAGGTAACAGAGTGACACAAAAAGGTCCGGTGAGATCCGAAAGTACAGTTTCCTGCTCTGCAGATTTGAGACAGTGTTGAGGAAGTCCTGGTGATGTGTCAACTTGATTGGTTCATGAATTGAAGGTCCAGAAGCATCCATTATTTGGTGACAGTAGTGACAAATTGTGTTCTTGAGGCTCCGGATGTAAGAGAGAAGGATTTCAATATGCAGATGAAGTGCGGATGTTCTTGATGATTCAGGAAACCTTGTGAATGACTTTGTATTGTGTCCAGCATGTGTTAGTGGTCCACATTGGAGTTGGAGCTTGATATTGAAGAATAACCTCCGGATGATGATGTTGTTCCTAAGACTGGCTGATCGGATAAGTTTCACATCTTGTGGATGTTCTGGTAGATGTTTGCCGACATAGATGATTATTCCTAAGTTGATTTCTTGTATAAATAAGGGGTTGCGAAGTCATTTCAAAGGTGTGCTTGTAGTGATGAGTGTGTGGTAGCAAGGAGGAGAGTGAAAGGTAGAGCAGAAGTATTGGGCTTAAATGGAATTGATTCAAGCATGATGAAGATGCTATCTTCCAGTTCAAGTAGGTGATACTTATTTCTTGTAGACAGTGTGTCTCTTGTAGGCAGTGAGCCTCTTGTGAGCAGTGTGCTCAGGCAGTGAGCCCTAATTGGCATGTGCCATATTGTTCTTTCTATTCTTCTAACAAAGAATACATTCTTGGGTTAATCACCCCATGGTTTTTCCCTTAATTAGGTTTTCCATGTCAAAACCTTGGTGTCTCATGTGTTGATATGTTTCTACTCTTAATTTGTTGCATTGTGTTTCCATGATTGATTATTAGACTACTAAATTGCAAAGTGGAATTAAGTATTTAATTAAGAGAAAGTTTTGCACAATTGATTCGCCCCCACCCCCTTCTCAGTTGTGTGCCCTAAGTCTAACAATTTTGGGGGTCACTAACTAAAAGTCAGTCAGGGCACTTTTTAGTACAAGTCTCTGAGGTATGTTTTTAGTGCTAATCATCTTTTTGCACTACTTTTGGGTCTGATTGACCTATTACAGTTTTAAAGTTGGTTGGAGGTGAATCCCACACAAGTCTGTGGGAGGTGAATCCTATGCAAGTCTATGGTCATCTATTTTAGCACTAAGACTATGTTTCCAAGCTAGTAGGAGATTATGATAGTACCGACTAGCGCAGATTTTGGTAGGTAGTGGACAAACTTGGTGGAGGTTGATTTTGGCGGAAGTCGGCGGGGATGGCTTGTAGCACAAGTCAGTACCTTGGGATTTTAGTGCAAAGGTAGTGAAGTGGGTTTTTAGTGCTTTTGGTAGTAGGAAACATTTTTAGCACTAGATTTTGAATTTGCCAAGGTGAAAGTATATTTAAAAATATATTTAAGTATAATTTTCTTATACTTTAAATATTTTTAAATATACTTTCAATATGTTTGAATTAGGTACCAAATCCATAGAATTTCATATGCAGATTCTAGAATTTTGAGGTTCCACCAGATTTTAGACTTAGCCATTTTTCAGGATTTTTAGGGTTTCAGACTTAGCCAAATCAGGAATTTAGGACCATGTGTCAGAATAAAAATATATGAATCCCTTAGTGAAATCTTGTGAAATTTGACATGATTTTGCAACTCTAAGACCTAGAAATTAGGAATTTTGACATGATACATTCTGCAATAGCAATTTCAAGGATAATATCTAGTGACACATGATTTTGGAGCAGAATGCAGTAACACCTAACATAAGTGCAGAAAACAACAAATGGCTATTTTTAAAGCACAAGACCACCCAAGACACCTCCAAATGACATCAAATCACTCCAAACATGATAAATACTCAAATCTAGAATAAATCATGCACTTTAAGCACAAATTCACCTTCTCATCATCATAAGTAACAAAGGTCAATATTCTAAGCCAACTCAAAAGAGGGGATCTCCATTTGGCAAAATAGGGCATGTGCGCAAGGCACAACAAGATCATGCATCTCGCTTATATTTTTTTCTCATTTTGCTCCTAATGATGATATTCCTTTGGATGATATTCATACCCTTCCATCAAGGATGAATCATGTTTGTGAGATGTTTGGTCACTTGAATCTTGGTGTTCTTGAGACTAGTGTTGAGCTTCCCCCTCAATCTCCTACTTCTTCATATTTGGGTCCTACTCTTGAGTAGGTTGATCATAGTTTTTCAAATCTTTCTTTATTGGATGAGTATTTGGAAGGTATCTCAAACTTGTTTGTAGAGTCTCATCTTGCACATTTGGGAGACATACTTGAGGGGATTTCTCTCCTCTTTAATGAAAGTTTCAGCACAGTTGTTGATACATCTACATCTTCTTTGGTGATTAACATTGATGAGTTTCCTTTTTCACTTGATTTGTCACATTTCTTGGTTGAGTTTGATCATGCTTATATGGTGGCTTATTCTAGCATGGAGACTTCTCCTCAGTTTTCAAAGATTTCTATTTGGAGACTTCCTCCTTCTTTCAATTGGACATGGAGTGGCTTCTTCATCATTCAGTGGACTTGTTTCTTCCTAAGGGGAGAGGTCTTGCTTGTAGGCATTAGATCATCTTTTCTTTCCAAGCATACTTCATCGGCATTGGAGCTTCTTCATTATGGGGGGGATATCATGTCTCTCTGTTTCCTCCCTATGGAGAGATTCTTTATTATATATACATGATGTATGTAGTTCTTAGGGGTATTAGTGAGTCCTCCATACATCATCTTGTTTTATTTCTCTCTTTTGGAGAGGAGTTTTTCCCATAGAGTTTTCTCCTTTTCTCTACTTGTGAGAGATTACATTTCATTGCATTTGCATTGTAAATAGGTATCTAACATGGTTGTGTAGCTTGGAGCCATATTGTATCTTGCTCATATTGCATAATAATCTCCCTAAGTTGCACTTAGGGGGGTTTTGGAGTAAATGCATTTTTACCAGTTACCTTGCTTAAGTTTTACTTAGGCATCCAACATTACTAGATATTAGTTTAGTAGTGCATTTTATTAGTTGGTAGTTTTTGTCAGTTATATCTTTACCGGCTTTCTCCTTGCCTTTATAAGCAAGGCCAATGTACATTATTCACATCTCATTCATATTTTTCATCATTTTGGTGAAATAGTTTTGCTTCTCTCATATTGTGAAGGTTTATCCTACAAGTTCTACTCCTGGAAGGTGGATTTCACCAACAAAATGTATTCATTTTAAACATCTAGAATTGCATGATCATTCTCATAGCATGTTTATGACTAAAGAGTATTGTCTTTTATCATTTCCTCAAATTTTCTAGGGGTTGACCTAGGAGAATGTTTCCCTTTGTGACACTAACATCAATCCTTCCAAGGTATTTTTAAATAGGTCTCTAGTCCTCAAATATCAAAAAAGGAAAAAAAAAATAGAAGTGAATTAGAAAAGTGAAAAGTGGAATTCTATAGATTAGAAGATATGAAAACATAAAGTATTCTTTATATTAAGATTAATAATAAGAATTTCAAACTTCTATTTAATGTGCATTCATTGATAACATGGATCAAATAATGTGGTGCTAAGATATTTATCAGTTTACTTAATTAAATGACATAAGAACAATTATAAATATTTCTTTTTAAATACTCTTAAAGTATTATTATTAATAAAATTAAAAAAGTTAAAACTATATTATCATTTTGGCCCCAAATCTATCTCAATGTCACCATAATCCACATCGAAGATCATCAGTCATTTCATTTGGCTGGAACAAATTGGTACTTTTAATTTGGGTGGAATAAATTTAAAATTATTTGAACTTTGTGGGTCCCAACACCAATGCCATTTTGTATGTATGGTGAATATGATTTTTGTATGCTATGATGTCTTAAGCATATGGAGAATTAACCATTTCCTATGTAGAATATTCATTGTCATTATAGAATGTTGTTATATTAACCACAAAGATTTGCTATGTAATGTAATTGAAAAGTTAAAAAATAGAGCAAATTATGTTGACTATTTGGTGGGCTCCACTTGCCATGTCAACTAGGTTTACAACACACTGATTGTTTAAGAATTACCAATATACATATGGTACAAATACAGATATTGCCTTCTAAAAGGATAACAATAGAGAAACACTAATTATTATTTATTATATTAGATCACAATTAACATCCTCCAAAAAATTCTTTGTAGATTTTTAATATTTTATTTGTTGTTTATCCAAAAGGTTCTAGTAGGTTTAGCAATTTTGATTGTCAAAAAATTTCATATGTGAAATAAAATTCATATTTCATGAAAAAATAAGGGACTAAGAAACAAAAAGATAGACATATAGTTCTAATTGTTGATTCTATAAGGTGAAGTCAAAATGAAAATCATTAAATTATTGTGGTGGCAAAAGGTGAACTATAATATGGTAAGAATACATTTTAGACTGAGAGAATGTTGTCTTCTCTATGCTATTTGGGCTTTTGTGGCCTTAAACATTTCTTCTAGATTAGGGACATCTTCCTCTTCCCACTCTTTTGATATGCTTATCCTATTCCATTGAGGGACATTACACTTTCCCCACCATGATCATGAGATTACATTCTTTGATATTTATTACCACTAGGAACCTATTGCCTTACCTCTACCATTGTGTGCTCATGTTCTTGGATGCCACATTGGCACATATGCCCATCCTAGGTCATTATGTTCCTTCATGGGTGTTTTTAGCCATTGAGGGCCAAACCAACATTTTTATTTGCCCATGATAGAGGCAACCTTATTTCTTGAGATTCATCTCCAACCAACATTATGGCCATGCTTAGTTATTTTAGATGTTTTACATGCTTATTACACAGTTTTACATTTAATTTACATGAATTCATAAGATTTCATGCTTATCCTTATATTACTTTTACATTTAATATACTTTTTTCCCTTCTCTTCCAAATCCTTACATTCTAGGATGCACCAATTATAGGGGGTATTTATTGTCACTAACATTCCTATGATCAAGATTGTAGGTAGTGGCATATTCTACTCAAAGACTCATCATTATGTCTAGACAAAGCTTACTAGATAGTGTGGCATTGTTTGATATTGTAGACACCCAAACATGTCCATCCCTCACAAAACCCTATTCACTTCCATATTTTCCCAATTTGCCCTAATCTTCTTCTATGGATAAATAATTAATTTGAATTAATTAATTATTTATTCATTCATTTTCTAATGTTCCCTTCATTTGATTTATTTAAATAAATAAATCAAATCCCATCACATGTATTCCCGACTTCAAACAAATTAAATAAATTGAACAAATTTATTTAATTTGAAACCCCATCCTACATCTCATCATTTCTTCTAATTTTAAATTCTATTTTGTCCTCTAGTGTAGATGAACCTTAATCAATCACAACCCTCCATTTTCAATCCTCAATCTTGGCCCTCCATTCAAAATCCCTCTTCTATAAAACACCTTTCTCCAGCTCATTTTGGGGCTCTTTGCTTATTTTTTTCCTCTCTCTCAGCTGTAAACCCTCCAAAGCCTTGCAAACCAAATACATGAGCTTCTCATGATGTTGCATGAACTTGCAAATCTAAGCACACCATGCAAAGATGGAGGATGACAATAGAAGTTAGTCAATGTTATCTTAAATTGTTAATGGTTTTTGTGTTTATTTGACTGATTTAGAAGGTTGCTTGCATTCTATTGTAGTTAGGGTTTGATAGTTTGTTGTTTCTGCATGTAAACCTAGTTTTTCCCTAGCCCACATTGGTGAACCTGACGTGAATTTTTTTTTTAGTTTTTGGTAATCTTTGATAGAAAATATTTGTAGGTGACCTTCAGAGCTCAAACGGACCTCACCGTTGAGTCTGGGAGGCCGTTTCCATGAAAAGTAACATAAAATTCAATAGGGTTTGGAATTTGCAAGATTTTTGATTTTTTCTTAAAAAAAAATAGTATGACAGTCCTTACCGTATGGATCCATACGGTATGGACATGCCATACCATTCGGCTCTCTGGTTGCAATTGTTATTTGCAAGTTTAGGGTTTTTTATTTTTGCAGGGTTTAATATTACCGATTTTATTTGTAGGGTGAATTTTCATTGCAGGGTATGTTTCTTTTTCTTTTAGAGGTCTGATAAATCCCCTCTATTGTAGTTTACAAAACCTAACTGTGTTCAAACCCTCGCAGCCCTACTTCCTACATGCTCTATCACCACAGTGAAAGCCTCCATTGACACTCATTTTATTCTCTGTCGCCACTCACTTGGTGCTGGTCACTGTCGATTCTTGAACCACCTGACCATGGTTTTCCACCGCTACTCGTTCCATACATAGCCCTAAATCTTCCCTACCTATCAACCAAACCCATCGCCTCTATCAAATATCCCTATCACTGTTACTAAAATTCCTCCATTGTTGTCTTAACACTTCAATCCCTGCTCTAAAATGCCCACTCTACACCAGACACCACCGTCCTGGAATCCCAGCTGACCGCTTGGGTTTTTCCTAATGACCAAAGCCTTAACAAGATACTTTGCTAAGCTTAAAACCCAACAATCTCCCTCTGCCTTAGAATTCTATCAATAATCCTCCTGCATACTATGTTATCTACCCATTGTAGTCTAAAAATGGAACTAACTGTGCTATCGGCCGATTGAACCCTGACTGTGACCTCCGCCACCGCTCCACCATTCAAAAGACAGTCACCATCGTTGAGAACATGTTGCCAGCACCTCAGAGGCTATCTACACCTCTGATCCACTCCTCACACAAACTCTAAGTGCTGCCCTAAGTCATCGCCACTCATGGTGGCAACCAATCTCGTCAACCACTGCTTCAAATCCCCCTCCACCCATGGTCGCTGCAGACCTCCACCTAGTCGCCACATGTGAGAATCCATACCGCCCATCCACTACTTCATTGGTGGAGCTTTCTCCACTCCTCTGGTGTTCTCCTACCCTTTGTCATTGTTTGCAATCCCTAGCCACGGCTCAGCAGCAAACCCTTACAGTTAGGGTCCCCGTGGCAAATCTTAGGGTTTTTAAAACAGTTAAATGTGAGCTTAACATTATAATGTTATGACCAATTGTAATTTAGGTTTTGCCCTTTTCTTTTGATTTAGCCTTAACCACCCATGAGATCCATTAAAACTGTAGCTTAAATTTTAAATTTTTCTACGGGGTCATGTGGGTGATTGGAGCAAGGCACAAGGTAGGGGAGGAGGGGGCTAAAGACCACCGAACCACCTCTATATTCTTTTCCTTTAAAAATAAATAAATAAATAAATAAAAAAGAACCACTACTCTTATTCCTCTTTTTGGGGATACTTGACCTCTTGGTCACAGCTTGTAGCAGCCCGCGGTCATGGGTTTGGCAAGGGGGGGGGGACTAAATCATCTAGCCCCCTTCTTGGTTTTCTCTTTTTTAATTTTTGATCCTCTATAGCTCCTAGTCATATGAATGACTAGGGGTCCGCCACTCAACATTAACTTCCATAGTTACATTAACTGCTAGGTGCTAATAGCTAATGTGACCACAAACATAAAACAACTAGCGGTTAGGATTTGGCAATTAGGTGACCTATTGTCTCCCCTACATACCTAAATAGGCAGTTTTTTTTTCAAATTTTCATAACTTTCTCATACGGTAATGTATTTTTACAAAATTGGTGGTGTTGGAAAGGTGACTCTAAGAAATTTATAGTAGTCTAGGTTTCATCAAGTAAAATGGTCATTTTATTAGTCATTGTTTTGGCCAAAGTCAATAGTCAACTTGAACTTCAAATGCTCATATCTAGTGCAAAATTGCTCCTTTTTTATGCAATTTTTTAAAAAACAGCATGAAATTTCCTGAATAATCTGATTCTACAATTTATTTTGTTGTATCTAATCATATTTTGTAGATTCCCTTTTTTCACCTCTTTGACTTAGTGGACCGTAAAATGAGGAATGTATTCAATGTTTCATGTTTTATTTGCATTGTCATGGAGTTATTATGGTACTGATGTCTAATTTGCAACATGTGGCGTTTGATGGTCAAAGACTTTCAAATTGAAACTACTAACACATTTGATGCATGGATTTGATTTATTTTATGTGCATGTCTTTGATTATCATAGGCACATTTGGTTTTGGCGCACTAAAATGAACTTAATCTAGTTGTTTTCACACATTATTGAGGGTTTAAAATGAACCAGTGTTTGCTTTGTTTAGTAATTGTGGGGGTGTTTTGAGGAGTGTATGCTCTTCCCTCGCATGTCATGTGACCTTGGGAATCAAAAGTATCTCTCAATGCTTGCATAATCACACCACACATCTATTTTCTAAGGTCAATGAACCCCCATGCAAGTGTTAGAAAGTTCACATGTGTATGCTCTCCCCTTGTGACTTAGTGTGAGCCTAGGGTTCAAAAACATGTTAGCTTGTCTCACTTTTGTAAACCTTAGAGTGGGACCACTTGTGAGACACATCTGAAACTAGAACTCACTTACAACCCCAAGCAAGACTTTCATCCAGCCCACTATATAAATTGAGGATAAGGCGAAAGCCAAGTCTAACTAGTATTAGTGCTCACAATATGGTGCTAGCTCGAAAGGAGGGGTATCTTAGTGTATATTAAACTTCTAGTAGGCTTAATTAGAGCCTTAAGTGGCTTGTTGGATGCTCATGAGGTGCCGGTCCCCCAGATATTCACTAGAACCCTTTTGTATGGTGGCCAAAAACCTTCTATTGTTGACACAAAAGGGTAACCTTTGAATCTGCCCTGATTCTTGCAGTTCTTAGCCAAGATAGCAAGGACAATCCTAAGGTTTGGTGGGGGGACAAGCCTTGGGAACCCTAGAACTTAGTATGCATGAGAAGTGAGTGCCGTGGAGGGGAGCCAGTGCTACCAAGATCATGGAGCTATCCGCTTTGAATAAGCGCAGCTAGGGGATTCAACAAATATAGTCCTTGCCTAGCCCTAGGGTAGTACTTATTTTCTGAGTGCTTTCAAAACTTATCAAAAAATGCCAAATGTCTTCAATGTGTGTGCTTGCCTAATCATCACCCTCGACATTCTTTCTACACATTTATTCTGTGTCATCATCATACCTCCTTCATTCAACCTCCACATCCTAGTCACCATCTTTAGCCACTTCACATCTTAGTCACATCCAAGTCATCATAACCCTATCCTAATCATATTCTTATCATACCCTCACCATTTGACCCCATATCCTAATCATTCTTCCTAACCACATCCTCTTTGTCATCTAATCACAGTTGTCATTCACATGATCCACATCATCCTTATTCTATCCTAATCACATCCCAATTACATTACCATCATTCCACATCATCCTATTCCTAATCTAACCAACATTCCAAATCCAACCAACACCTAACCATCATACCCTAATCACATTCTAATCATCCTTCCTAATCACACCTCACTCATCCTAATTATCATATTCCTCATCATTCAACCACATCCCTAATCCCATTATCCTTACACATCGTCCAATCATATCCAAACAACATCGATCCTAATCACTCCTAATCACATTCATGTCACATCTTCTTCATGCCACCTCATCATAATTATACCCTAATCATTCCTAATCATTACATCCATTCCACATAATATCCTATTCATCATTCCAACTCATGCCATCCTAATCACATCCCACTCATATCTGCATTAGTCAACCTTCTTATCCTAATCACCCATCTTAGCCACATCATATCCAAGTCATCCCTAATCATATCCTAATCACATTCTTATCATGCATCATCATTACACCTCATCATAATCCTAGTCTACCCTACCATTCCTAATCATTCCACATCATCCCAATTATAGCCTAATCATCATGATCATGTCCAATTCATCATGCATAAACATTACACATAATCATCCCAATCTAATCCTAATCATTCATCCACATTCTACATTATGCAGTCCATATCATTCTAACCATTACACATCATCATATCGTATCCAAACAACATCTATCCTAATCATTCCTAATCATGTTCATGTCATATCTTTTTCGTGCCACCTCATCATATCTATACCCTAATCATTCATAATCATTACTTCCATTCTACATCATAGCATATTCATCATGCAAACTCAAACTACTCTAGTCACATTCCTACTCATATCTCCCATTCACTCCTAATCATCATTCCACATCACCCTAGTTAATCCAAGTCACCCAATATTATCATTCCACATCATTCGACTTCATCCTAATCATCATCCCAATCACCTTCCTAAACCAACCCATTTTATCCTAAACATTACAATCATATCTTAATCACATCATACCTAATCACCTATCTAATCATCCAATCCAACCCTTCCTAATCATATCACATTATCCCAATCACATCCCATTCATCATCCTAATCATTTTCCTAATCATATCCAAGTCATCCTTCACAAATCCTAATCACGTCGTTCATCTAATCCACATCATCCTAGTCATTCCTAGACATCACCCTAATCACTACACTTCATCCTAATCATACCTTAATCATATCCTAATCATACCCTAACCATTTCCAACTCATCCTAATCCCCTCATTCATCTAATCCACATCATCCTAGTCCATCCAAGTCATCTTTCCTAACAATTTCACATTATTCAACCATATCCTAATCATGTTCTATTCATCATCTCAAATCATTCCACCACATCCTAATCATGTCCTAATCATCATTCTTTTCATTCCATATCATCATCGTGTATCCAATTCATTTCACCCTAATCATTCTTCTAGTCATCATCTTAGTCATTCTTACCATATCCTAATCACCTCTTCCATCCAATTAACATCATCCTAATCATCCTTAATCATACCATATCATACCCAAGTCATCATAATTCAAACCTTAATCATCCCTTGTCACCTTCTTCAAATCCTAATCATTACATTTCATCATCCTCACCATTCAAATCCAATCAATTTCATATTATCATTCCACATCATATCACTATAACATATCCTAAACATTTTCAATTCATCATCATCATTCTCCTAATCATGTCCAAGTCATCCCAATCCAATCCTAATCATACACCCACTATTCATTCATAATCCAATCAACTTCTTCCTAACCCGTCCAAGTCATCTAACCTTGTCACTACACATCATCATCTTCATTCTAATAAAAATCAATCACATGCCAATCATATCCAACCATTCATACCAATCCAATCCATTTCATTCCCAATCACATTACACCCCAACCATAGGGAATCCTTTGAGCATCTACACTTCCTATCAAATTGATTTCAACCATGTCAAAACCTTATAGACTTGTATATTCAATTTCATTCCACTAGATAATCAATTTCATTCCGCTGCATATCCAATTTCATTCCTTCACAATCAAATTTCATCATGACATTTCATTAGAGTTTAGCCTTTGACATCTACAGAGGACCCTAAACATTAGTCTTCCTAAGGTTGAAACATAGGGAGCAATTGTTGAAGCTTGACTATATCACAAGTACAAATTTATAGACCAAGAGACCTTGACATCTTTCCCTCATCAATCACAACTTGGGCTTAAAACTCCATGGCTAGTTTAAGTCTATCCTTCCAAGTGAATTCTAAAATTCATGGGTTCACTTTCATCAATCATTTCTTCCACTTGGGATAAATACTCCATGGCTAGTTTAAGTCCATCCTTCCAAGTGAATTCTAAAACTCATTGGTTCACTCTAATCAATAATCTCTTCCATACCTCAAGGTCCTGACAAAACAACTTGTACTTTGCAAGGTCATTAGTAGACGGGAGTACCCTCTTGGAGCTAGACTTTTCGAAGACTAATCTCATCAGCCTCTATCATAGCCTGGGCCTCATCACCTTCCATTGTCATCCACCATACCATCTCACAATTCACAAATCCCATTCGGTAAAGACATGGTTGCAAAAAGAAGATAGAGGGAGTCGATCCTCCCAATTATCCCTATTCATCCTCGTCATTCCACATCACCCTTGTCATTCCAATCGACATCATCATAATCACAACCTACTCATATCTTTATCATTCAACCTTCACATCCTAATCACCCTTTCTAACTACATTATCCAATCAAATTCATCCTAATCACCTCACCCCTAATCTAATCATATCCTAATCACTTCCAAGTCATCGAAACACTAACCATACTCTAATCATCCCTAATCACCCATTTAATCATCCAACCAATCCCACACTCTATCACATCTCATTCATTCCTCATCATTCATCCTAGTAGAGCGCAACATGACACTAATCGCACAAGATGATATACAACAATGTGAAGACAGGCATCATTCCATGCCAATCCTAGGAAACAAGGTTCTAGCACCCCAAGCCTATCTAAGACAAAGTACCTTTAAATTAACATGCCATCTTTGACAAGGAGAACCTAAGTCTACCTCATCCATCCTATGAGTATATTCTACCATTGCACTCTGAATGTTAATCATAAGTCCACACCATCTACCCTCATCATCTATCCACTTTGTTGTCCATTCACCCACCCCTTACCAAGGATGTGATCCAAGGGTTACTAGCATGGAATAAACTATCTCCATGTAATCCAACACATATGCTTGAGCCTACAAAAGAGTCCTCAAACACCATGCCTAGCCCTTCAAGTCCATCATGCACTTTATAAACCATCAAACCTATCAAAGAGTCATCCACTTCCATTCCAAGTCAAGAGATATGTCAAGGGTCTAATCCAAATCATGCAGAACCATTACCTCCTAATTCTAATCAAGGTCAAATTGCTTCCATTCAACCTATCCATAACACACTTGATCCCATTCTCACAATCCCCTTCATGATCATGAAGACCATAATGATCCACTTACCCAATTCTATGCATCCCATGATCAAGACCTTGCCACTTCACCCATCCATTGTCCAACCAACATCCACTTATCATGATGAGACTTGTGTCTCCCAAGAACGCATAAACGTAGAAGATCAAATAATTAACTTGGATCTACATGAACATAATAAAGATCCTCATGATCCTTCCACATTCACCATTGATCTAATTTCAAATCCACCATCATATCCACTTGGTCTATCCACTTTCATCCACGAGTGTTCTTCCTTGGAACAACAATAACAACCATTATCCACCACATCACCTTCTCCATCCAATAATTTGCTCAAGTCTAGTGCCCAAATTGCACCTAGTCCTATTGTCCATCACATACTCCAAAAGATGAATTATCATGGTAAAGGCTTAGGACTTCATGAACAAGGAATTTTGGAGCCTATACATGTCAAAGTCCCACCTCCACGCTTATATGGCTTTCAATACACACCTCAAGGTTAATAATCTAATGATGTTGGTACCACTTCCATTCTTCCTAAGCCCACTTTCCATCACCAACTCCATCATACTCCCAAAACATACATTGATGTTTCACTACCATCATCTTACAAGTGTCAAAAGCATATGACCATACACATATCACTCCATCTACTTTATTTCTATTGCTTCCAACTCCTAATTTCCAATTCATTCATAAATCACCTCAATATCCTAATCATGACCAACAAATATGCACATCATGTAAACATAAAGCTTCCACTCATTCCACCCACCACATGGGATTCAAAAATAAACATTTGGATGCTTCGTGCCAAAAAGATAAAATCCCTAAGGGTCCCAATGCCTTAGGAATTTAATCCAAAAATTCAAAGAAAGGTACATTCAAAAATCCATCCAAACCCATACCTCCAAAAGCAAAGTGCAAAAGCAAAATGGTAAGGGTCCCTAAATGAAAAAGTAAACAAGTCAAATGAGGCATCCACCTCTCAAAAATCCCAACCATCCTCTTCCATCCATTCCATTCGAACATCTCGAAAATCCCACAAGTCAAACAAAAATCATAAAAACACTAAGTCTATGTGGGTTCCCAAGTCACTCAATCATCCATCCCCTAAGCAAACATCACCATTGCTTCATACACTGCCATCCACTCAAAATCTTTCATGTTTAACATGGTGTGAGCGGCTGTTGGTCATGATTCCTTTTCACCCCATCATTCAATCATCACCCTACATACTTGCCTTATCATCTCCCTATGGTCCATGCTTTGGCATAAACATTTCATCCATCCTTACGTAAATCCCACATAATCCACATCACAATCCACATTCGTGCCATACATAATCCACTTTCGTTCCCTACATAATCCATATCATAATCCACTTTCATTCCCTCTATAATTAACTATCTACCTTATCCATTTTCATTACTATCCACCTTATCCATTTTCATTTCATGCGATCCCTTAAACTAGAGAAATTGCAAGAAACTAGACTATTTCAAGATTTTCATCCTCAAGCCTCTTTCCCAATTCACAAAGCTTATAGTGTGTATTGAAATTTTTTAAATCACCCACTCACCCCATGCTAGAATGAATGTGTGATAATTTATCAAGCCAAGCAGTGTGTGGTAAGTTTTTTTAATTCAACATTTTTCAATATTTAATTAAATCAGAGCAGTACAAGGTGAACAATGATTTTATATTATTCTCAACACCATGAAGTATTTGCTATTATGGGAGAGGAATAGCCATTGTAAGAAGCATTTGTCAAGTATTTGAACTCCAACAGTCTCTTTGATAGTCTCACTTCGTCTACTCCTCTTGAGTTTAATGTTTTGCTGCTCTTTATACTCAACAAAGGAAAGCATTTCTCCAAGAACACTGATATCCACAAACAATAAACAATGAAGATGGAAAAGTGGGAGAAACCTCACAAAGAGGTTATCAAATTGTTAAAAAGAGGTAACAAGGATCCTAGAAAGGTTATAGAGCTATCAAAGGAAGTTAACAAGGATCGTAAAAATCCAAGTTTTCATATGAATTTGGCAAGTCATTAAGTCATTTTGTTGAGAATAAACTACTGTGCTATACCCTTATGTGAAATTGATGGCATTTTTTAATTATCAAAATAACCATTTAACTAAATCATGTACCTTCTTCATAAGCTCAATTTTTTATGCATAGGGAGACCACTATAAGATTGTTTCCAAGCTTTTTGTCCAAATATATCTTGAATAATGAACTAACATTCGTGGTGTTTTGGGACCCATTGATAGCTCAAAATCAACCTACAAAACATATACAATGCATAAAATCCAATAGTAATTTGTAAATAAGATATTCTGATCTCACCTTGACATTATATCATACCATAGGAACTATAATTTCATCTTGCTTCGTCTTTCTCAAGAATGTGTAGGAAAGGAGCCCAATACTCTGAGTTGAAGAGCCATGAAATGACAAATTCAACAACCAAAAGGAACTAATTAAAGACAACTTTATGGATGGTACCATTACAATCATAAAATAAAAACCTCAATAGGCCACTTCACATGTTGATCACCTTGCAGCAGTGGAGATCTATTATTCAGATCTCTTATCATCAATTCTACCGAATGAAGGACAAGTGTACCCTTCACATGTTGATGTCAATCACCTTGCAGCAGCGGAGAGCTATTATTTAGATATCTTATCACCAATTCTACCAAATGAAGTTCAAGTTTACCCTTCACATGTTGATGTCAATCACCTTGCAGGAGTGGAGACCTAGTATTTAGATCTCTTATCACCACTTCTACTAAATGAAGTACAAGTTTACCCTTCACATGTTGATGTCAATCGCCTTACAGTAGCAAAGACCTATGATTTAGATCTCTTATCACCAATTCTACCAAATGAAGGACAAGTTTACCCTTCACATGTTAATCTTGATCACCTTGCAGTAGTGGAGACCTATTATTCAGATCTCCTATCACCAATTCTACTGAATGAAGGACAAGTTTACCCTTCACATGTTGATGTTGATCACCTTGCAGCAGCAGAAACCTATTATTCAGATCTCTTATCATGAATTCTACCAAATGAAGGACAAGTTTACCCTTCACATGTTGATGTCAATTACCTTGCAGCAGAAGAGACCTATTATTCAAATCTCTTATCACCAATTCTATCGAATGAAGGACACGTTTACAGAAGAAAAGATGTCAAAGTTTGCAGGTAATGAAAGAAGTCATCATGGTTGTGGCCATTAAAAGAAAGAATAGCTACAAAAAGAGTAAAATGCCAGTCAAAAGCTTGTATACCATGTTCACCTTATTCAAAGCTTTCTTTTTACACATAAACTACCAAGTTTCAACTGTTGAAGCCAAGGAAATGGAGGAAAGACCAAAAAGCTTTGAACCCTAGTCAGCCAAGGTTCAAAGTTGTAGAGTGAATAGCAAAAGAATGCCAAATGAAAATGAGATAGATTTTAGGGTTTTTCTCACTATTTTGTTTGATGGGACCTTCCTTTCATTTTTTTTGTTTTGACTTAACAAAATGCAACATCATTACCTTATCCAAAAGCAACCATGGTCAACACTTGAAAACTGATAGTTCCTAGTGATCATGAGTTGAAAGGGTCGATAGTACATCACATGTTGCATTTGATTTTGTTAAGTCAAAGGTGGTCGACATTATGAGGAGATAAGTCTTATGCCTTCTAAACTTTTGCAAAGCCTTTATTTCCTATTTGATCAACTTATGGTGCAGTCGAGATACCCTAAAATCATGCATATGGTCGAGAGCCAAAAATTATCCCACTTTATGCATAGATCATTACTTAAATTCCTTTTATATTTCAAATGCACAGAAAGGTCAAAACATGGAACATATGAAGACAAGATGTGCATGCAAAGTGATGGCATTGTGAGTAGAGTTGTTTTTGGCATTATGGTGTTTGTATAAGCAGTGAGGTGGTATTTTTCCAAGGCATGGAGATATAAGGATTGCATGGGGTGATATGAAGACAAAGATGAGGTGGCAGGATATTGACACATGGACAATGCATGTATAAGGATTAAAGCCATGGTGTTTAATCCTTCAAGGCTTTGATTTATTTTGCAAAATATATAGTGACATGTTCATCATTTTTATGATTTTTTAAAGAAAAATTAATTGTAATGCCTTGTAAAATATTTGGCGAAGTTATGAGCCAGATATTATTTATTTTTTTGCAAAAAATCAAATCAAATAGGGGTATAGACTAAACTACCATAACATTGTAAAGTTAGTTTTAAAGCAATCATTGATAAATTGCTTTTAAAACTTAACTATTTTTAGGCAGTTTATAGGCTAATAAAAGAAATCAAATATTTCATTTGATTTGTTTTATTTAGAGTCATATAGGACAAAATTTGAATATTTCATGAGTAGAAGAAAGTAGCTTTGTGGTCGGGACACATCAGGAGATCCTTTGGCATCATAATTTGGTAGTTTGGACTTTTTTAAGAGATTTTAATTATTCTTTTTTGGGTAGCTCAAAAATGGACTTGGACTCTATTTTTAGGAGCTTTATTTTAGCTTTCAAGGGGAGATCTTTCACAGCATATATCTCAGATTTTCCTTTCTTTTGGGGGTTCCAATTTCTAGTTTTCAGTTTCAGTTAGAGTTTTAGAGATCAGAGTGCAAAGAGACACAGTCTTCCTCCCACATCGAGAGTGTTGTACTCATTTATTTCATTGTACTCATTATTCCTTCAGTTATTGAGCAACAACTTTCCTTCATATTTTGTCTAATTATTTGCAAGTTAATCTAATGTTGCATTGTGATGAAAGTTTGTCCTTTGCTTTGTCTTAGCTTGTGATATTTTGCAAAATCTTGGTTTAATTCAGGTTGCATGTTGTATCTACCATAGCTTCATGTGAAATATTTATGAGTTAAATGCTCAGAGTGTTGTGAGGGTTAGAGGTCAATAATCTGTTTGTGAGTAAGATCTGTTAGGTGATTTAATCTTCAAGTTAATTAGGATTCATTTCTTTCAGTATATCCTTCTATCTGTTTTCCCTATAAGTCATTAGATTAGGAAATCATTAGGAGAACTAGCTCACTCTGGAGATTCATTCTCATTATAGGAAACCCACATCTTGAGAATGATTCCATGTTTCAACAAGTAGCTAAGTTTCTGTGAGCTTAGTGTTGTGATGTTCACAACACGCCCCATTTTACTCCTTAGCAAAATAGGGACCCCTGCTGTGGCTTTGCGTTTTGCTTCTGTTTTTGTGTGTTTGTCCTTGGTGGTAAGGGAAAAGAGAGTGAAATTTGCAAACCTTGATAAAATTAGTGAGAAAATGCATTTTGAGTGCCAATGCATGGTATGGTTGGATTCCTTGTCAAAAATGAGCCAGGGTTGCTTTTTGAATCATCTAAAAATTTGCCATATTTTGCAAGTTATGCCCATTTTGGTAAAATGCACTACAGGGTTTAAATAGTGCAAGGTTTCAAATGTTTCGTAAAAAATTCCTAAGTGTTTCAATAGCAGCGCGGAGCGTGCCACTTGTCACTCTTCGCAGTGCCCCTAACACGGTTTCTTAACAGTTTCATGGTTGCGCGGAAGATGCCACGTGGCACCTTCCGCCATAGTTTCTAAAAGTTTCAAGAGCAACACGGAAAGTGACACTTGTCACTCTCCGCAGGTCCTGTAATTGTTTCTGAAAAAGTTTCTAGGATTCTTCAGAGAGTGACAAGTGTCATACTCTGAAGGATGACCCACCTAGCCCCAAGTATCTCAGCAGTTGTGTGGAAGATGCCACATGGCGCCTTCCGCAAACAAGTTTCAAAGTGCCCCAATAGTTTCTTAAAAGTTGCAAAAGTCGTGCGGATAGTGACAAGTGTCACTTTCTGGAAGTCTCAAAAGTTTTGGGAGAGCTTCCGCTTTCTCTCAGTAGCCCCTAACAATGACGCGGAAGGTGACACGTGTCTTCTTCCACATGAGTCTAAAGGTTTTCATAATTCTCTTAATAGTTTCAAATGGCTATGTGGAGCGCGCCAAGTGTCACCTTCCACATAAAGCAAAAGTTTCAAAGGCCCCTCACGTGGAGCATGCCACGTGTCACTCTCTGTGGCGCCGTTTCAAGTAAAGGGAGGATAAAGGGACCATTTTTTGGCTAGACACAGGAAGTCGGTAGGCAATATTTAGGGCCTGCCGATGTGGTTTTTTGATGCCGATAGGCGGCAGGCATTTAACAATAGGGTTTTTTTAGGGTTTTTTGACACACTTTGACCCTGCGTATGCATCGTTTCTGGTCCGCGATGGTTGACCCGGTAAGTTTTTTGGCACAATATGAATGTATGAACGCATTTTTTGCGGATTTTGACCCGATAGCCAATTTTTTTTGCTCGGCCCCACTTGCATCTAACAGGTATTTTGTTTCTCATTGTTTAATAATGATGACACTTATTGCTGATCTATTTTTGCAGGTTTGCAACTGAGGAGGGAGCTGAAACTTGATGGCAGTGACATCCTGGAAGGAGAATCCAATTTCAGAAGTAAAGTGAAGATGAGGATGAAGTGCAGAAAGTCAAGGGACATCAATGAGAAGACCCAAAATGTAGATAAAACATAATGACGGTAGGTTGCAGAATTTACTTCTGAACTGCTAGGGTTTCAGAAAGGGGCATATTTTCACCCAGATTTGACACATATTTGGAGATATTTTTTTGGGAAATTGGTTCACCTGCATTTAATGTTGTAACCTAGGGTTTGAACCATTGCTTAACCATTAGGGTTTTGGGTTGTATTGAGGACAATCAACAAGTCTATATATTGTCCCTTAATACACTGTAATACTTACACAGGGGCTACATAGAGATTTGTAGCAGCAGGAATTTGTAGTAGTAACATTTAGAATAGAGGGACCTTTTAGTTTAGAAGTAGAAGAAGGAGGTCGCCTGTGTCTGCAGTAAGGAGTGCGTGGAACATCTGGCTTCCTTATTGTATCTATAAAGCTTGTAAGTTCTCTGTAATTTGATCAATGAAACTAAGAGTCATTCCAACATTGTAAATCATGTATGACTGTTTGTTTCTAATACAATAGAATCTGGAGTTCTGCATCTATCTTCTGAGTGTTCTCCTGCTCTTCTTTGTGTTTTGAAATATTTTCTTTGAGAGCTTGCAATTTTAAATGTATGTTTGTGAAAATGCTCAGAACTTACATTTAAGGTTTTAACTGTGGATTTGATCAAATTGCTGTATGATTTACATAGTGCATAACAAAACAATTAGATCCTTCGGTAGAGTAAATGAGGTTTAGATTAGATCTTTGTAACTTTTCCCAACCCATCTGAAATATTTAGCTGAAAATATAGAAATTTGAAGGAAATTTGTCTCATATTTGAAGAAGCATGAACAACAGAGTTAAAAGTAGACAAGTTTTCATAAATATATAAAGAGGAAGGCTGCAATAATTCAAGACAACCATCTAAAGCTTTGCAGCACAGTAACACTTTTATGCAAAGGAATGAAAAAGTATTGACATATCTCATGATCTTTTTGCATAGTTTGAGTCCAGTAAACCAAAAAGAAACCCTAAACTACGTAAGGCCCCTTGAACATTACAGCTTCACATTGACCAACTGAATTTGACCAACAGGTCAAGACCTGACCACTATAGACTTGGGATTAAGTGAATCTTAAACGATTCCTTCTTATCTTTCAAGTATAGTTTTAGTTCATTTTATGTGAATTTTAACTTATTGTTATGATTGCATCAAAACAATCACCAACACTTAGTAGGGTACATTCTTGATTGACAACAGACATCATGATAACAAGAACCCAACACCCACAAGATATAGACACACATCACATGACTATACAAGGGACTTAAGACTGTTCATAGAGGCTAGGTTAGCTGATTGGGAGATCACAATGGGACTCCAAATGTTTTCCCTGTTTCCACTGGCTTGATTTCTTGCACACTTATTTCCAATGTCAGTTACGATTAGAATAGAATAGCCAAAGCCATAATGTAATGGAAACTAATTGAAACATTAGTAAATCATTTAAATCATTCATACACTTATGAACATAATATATCCACTAGATAATCAATACGCTTCTCAATATACATGGTAGTAGAGATCTTTCAGTAGTAGATAAATAACTATAATCAAGATACTCAAAGATACTAGTCATCATCTTAAACATCATATTAGACAACAAAAGTACATGAGCATATATATATATATATATATATATATATATATTAAATCTTGCAAACCCTAATTACTGGCAAGGAGGAAATAAATGTATGTTAGGGTTGTAGGAAGCATTAGGGAACTAAACCTTCAAGAACATGATAAACCCTATGTTATCAAAACTAAACCCTAGATCATAGAAACCTTTCTTAGGGCTTTAGATATACCTCCAAACTACAAACTGAGGACTGAATGACTTGCAACATCCTCTTACTTGCAATGTCCTCCTTATATATATATATATCAAACATGGTCTAAGCTAGGATCATATGTCTAAAAGTAATGTATAATCATAGACATAGTCTAATCAAAACATCACAACCACATATAAGATGTCTTATCACATAACTATAGTAGTAGAATGTAAGATCACTCCCCATCCTAATGGTGGATACTAAGGAGGGGTCCTACAGTGTTGGGGGACATTGCAAGTAAGAGGATGCTACAAGTTATTTAGTCCTCAGTTTGCAGTTTGGAGGTATATCTAAAGCCCTAAGAAAGGTTTCTATGATCTAGGGTTTAGTTTTGATAACATAGGGTTTATCATGTTCTTGAAGGTTTAGTTCCCTAATGCTTCCTAGAACCCTAACATACATTTATTTCCTCCTTGCCAGCAATTAGGGTTTGTAAGATTTAATGACAATAAGCATTTTTTGAGTCTAGGTTTTATTAATTCCTATAAAGATAATTCCCTAAAACCCTAAATCTATTCCTAAACCCTAAACCTTAATCCTAAATCCCCTTAACCTAACTATCATTTCTGCAGTGCTCTTCCTAATGGCATCGGTTCTACTAGTCTCCCATCTATGGCTCGAGAGGGAAAACACACATCAATGGCTCTATTCAAAAATTCTCATGTGATCACGATGAAAATCTATGGCCGAGGTTTAAAATATGAAAACCCTCTCCCATGCTTCAAATTTGACATGTCATGGATCGTCATTTATCCTTTGATAGTAAATAGATGCTTTTTGGAGGCTAAAATTAGAAAAAAAAAATTGGTTGATTTTTCTATCCTCAAACATGGAAAAGTTGTAGGCCCACTCTCTCCCTAAAATGGACATTTCTATAACCTTAATGAACCGTATGTAGTGGAGAAACAAAGTCTTTAATATGCAATTTTGTGGGCAGGTATTTAAAGAATGTTTTTATGAAGATATCAGAAGGTATGCAGAGTGTGGACATTATTCCACAAGGTTCCTTTATTTTGGAGAGAAATTTTATGGATTGATTACATGATAGGGTGTTATGAAAACATGCAGAAGGAATTTATTTGAACAAGGATTTATGTAATTAAAAATGGGAGAATATTATGTATTGTTAATCGATGTTTTTGGGAGTGCATTTTATGTGTAATATTTTCTTCTTTTTGATAAAAGGACTTTATGTAGGACATTTCAAATTGGAGTGGACTGAAATATACAATAAAATTTATTCCTTGATTGAGAATTATGAATAGTGAATGAAGTGTGGGTTTTTGAGTGTGATTATGTAGGTGAATTAGGTGATTGTGAGAGTAAATGTTTTGTCTAAGAATTGAGAGGTGTATGAGATGATATTGTAGGTGATCCAAGCACAATACGAGGACATTATGGAGCTAATATGTAGAGCAAAAAATGTAGATAAATTGATTACCTAATTGAGAGAAGAATATTATGTTGATATGTGCATTGTAGTGAAACATAGAAACCCTCTGTAATTTTTTGTTTTCCTTCTGAGACTATTTGTAGTGAGTGAGGCATTGTAATTAGTGAGGTTTATGGCTAGTGAGACATTGTAACTAGTGAGGTTTGCCAGTGAGGCATAGTCTGTAAGCAGCGAGTTTTCCAACAAGGCACAAATTGTAACTAGTGAGGTTTGCTAGTGAGGCTTAGTGGAGATCAAGTTTATAGTGGTTTTTACCCTTTTGGGGTTTTCAACTCAATCATCTATGTTATGTGTTGATTCTATCTATCTCCTATGCTTTGTTAATGCTTTCATATCCTGATGCAACTGTCTTGTGTTTCATGATCATGTTAGATTGTTTTATTGTGTGAAGATCTTAGTTTTAGAATTAGTTTTATCAGATCACTAGTTCACCCCCCCTCCCTCTCAATGATCCTTAGTATTCCAATAAATAAAATTTGGGCATTAGAGTCATGGGGTCGACCCTATAGCTATATATTTGGCCTTTCATATTCAAATTTTGGCCAAGTTCTACCTATAGGTTTCCTACCAAGGTTTAACTAAACACTAATTTGCATGATTTATTTATGTCCTCATATGTAAAGGCATTGTTCATTTTAAACATCTAGATTTGAATGATCATTCTAAGAGCATGTGTATAACTAAAGAGTGTTGTTTTTTATCATTTCCTCAAATTTTCTAGAGGTTGACCTAGGAGAATGTTTCCCCTTGTGACACTAACATCAATCCTTCCAATCAATGTTTTTTACATGAGTGTTTAAACATATTTTAAATTTTGTTGAGAAAGATTGAGGTAGCCATTAATGGAGCTTTGTGGTTCTTTAAAGAAAACTTACATTATTGTTTTTATAGATTTTTCTTAGAAGTATACATAAATGATTTTTCATTGACGAATGATTGATCTCATCCAAAATGGTTGTTTTAATTTTCCTAACATGAAAAAATTGTTGGCCTTGGTTTCTCTTATATTGTCCTTAGTAATATTTGGGCATTATACTCATGGGGCCAACCCTGCAATTATAGACTTGGCCCTTTCATATTCAATATTTGGCCAACTTCTACCTATATATTTCCTACCAAGGGAGCTAACAAAACACTAATTTGCACAATTTATTTCTATGACATCATATGTAAAGGCATTGAATGTGTTGGAGTAAATGATTTTTTACCATTTACCTTGCTTAAGTTTTACTTAGGCATCAAACATTATTAGATATTAGTTTATTAGTGTATTTTATAATTTGGTAGTTGTTGTGGGTTATATCTTTACTAACTTTCTCCTTACCTTTATAAGCAAGGCTAATGCACATTATTCTCATCTCATTCATTTTGTTCATCGTTCTAGTGAAATAGCTTTGCTTCTCTCAAATTCTGAAGGTTTATCCTGCAGGTTGTGCTCCTAGCAGGTGGTTTTCACCAACATGGTATGAGAGCCATCAATCCTGTAACTCCTTCCTTCTTGAGAATTTTCACCAGATTGTGTTCAAGTTCGATTTGACAAGCATCAATCCATGCCCTCATTTTTGGGTGGAACAATATTTTTGGCATTTGAAATTTTTATAAATTTCTATTTCACCTTATCGATATAAAATGTTACTAGTCTTGCTGTTGCATTGGTGGTCATTTTTTTTGGCATATTCACCTTTATCATCTTCCTGATGTATATTTGGGCATGTTCTAGTTTGATTTGATCATGAATGGTTTGATTCTCTTTCATTTTGGTTGTTGAGAGCCCGAGGCCAACCCTCCTTGGTCCCTCTGAAAGCTCTAGACTTGTAGCATGAACTCTTGGTTCACCCACGACCTCCAAACATCACTCTTGTAAATTCCTCAAGTTGAATTTTGGCCCAAGGCAAAGTGAAGAAATAAAAATAAAAATGAAGGCTTTTCCCAACCTAGTTCCTTGCATGCACATCAATACCCACTAATCAGGCTCTAGTTTGAATTGCAGGAGGTATTTTGTGTCAATCTATGTCCAACATGGTGGTCTCTGCAAGTGTTGAGAAGTGATGAAATCTCTGGGCAACACCTCAACCATGCCATAGTCCATGTGGGAGCAGAAACAAACATTCTAAAGTTTGCAACTGATATATATTATTTAGAATTTATACATTTCTAAAGTCTCGCAATAATATTTATTTAGAGTTTGCATGAGGAAAATAGAGGTGGGCCTATTGAAAGTGTTGTTTGGAAGTGGGCAGGGACTTTAGTCCCATATTTTTGGCATAAAAAAGTTTTTTTCTATTAAAATTACCATGAGCACTTGTAAAGGCTCATCCTCACGTGTGGAGTCCTTGAGTAGACCCATGTCGAAGTGGTTCTTTGTGCTTGATGCAGTGACTTGGTGATTCGGTATTCAGACTTGGTGACTTAGAGATTGTGTGGCATGCGAACCCACCACTTATTTTGACTGTCAAGATCCACTTGGCCCAAAAGGCCCCAAATTTTATTCCCCTATTCTTATGATTGTCATATGGTGTGACCAAGTGCTTGTTGGTGCTTC
Organism: Cunninghamia lanceolata; assembly: GCA_027924645.1. Taxonomy (NCBI): domain Eukaryota; kingdom Viridiplantae; phylum Streptophyta; class Pinopsida; order Cupressales; family Cupressaceae; genus Cunninghamia; species Cunninghamia lanceolata. The sequence goes on along the minus strand of BSBN01001055.1, from coordinate 2,908,480 downwards.
CAAAGTGCCTTTATAGGCCTTTTTTTATTTTTGTATATCTTTTGCAAATAAAAGTTTTTTTTCAAGTTCTAGCTATTGATAGAAAGGTATTTTTGTCACATCTGCAGTGGTTGAGTTATTTATCACATATTTTTCTATTTGATGGTGCTTTCAATCCATTGAAGTTTGATATTGGTTTTACTCAATTCTTTTGAACAAAGGGGTTGGCTGTTTATACAATAAAGAATGTTTGCTTCATTCTCTTGTTTCATCATGGATTTTCCTAAAGTAGAACTTCTAACTACACCAAATTATCTTAAGTTGAAATCTTATATAGAGATTTTGTTGTTGAAACTAAAGTTCCAAAGGATTACTTTTGACCAAGATCTTGAATCCATAAGTATTGTGGAAAAGAGGAAATGGTTTGATTGAAGAGATGAATCTATTGGTACTCTCATTATGTCCATTTCTCCTGACTTGAGATATCATGTGTTATCATGTAAGCATCCTAATGATGTTTGGGCTACCTTAGAGAATCTTTTTGGCAAGCCATATAAAATGAGAAAATTTCATTTGGAGAATGAATTAATGAATCTTGATCCTAGACATTTTGACAATACCCATGACTTTTTCATAAAGCTTTATTCTCTCAGATTGCAATTGTCTGAATGTGGGGTTAACAATGATGATGAGAAGTTAATTATATCTACTCTCTCTAATTTAGGTCCTGATTATTCTATATTTGTTTATGTATTTTATGCTACCATGGATGCTCTAGGTAGTACATACAAAATGCCTTCTCTTGATGGTTTTACAGCACAACTCAAAAGAGAACAAGCAAAGTTGGCACAAATGGGCACATTGATGCCTACGAGATCTCAAGCACTTCTTACAAAAGATTGTAAGGCTTCAATTGGCAATGATAAGAAATAGAATAAGGATTCTAAGTCTAAAGAGAAAGTTAAGGATTCTCCTTCATAGCCTACTCCTTAGACCAATACCTCTTCTAAAGAGGAACCATCACAAAAGAAGAAGATCAAATGTGCTTATTGCAAGAAATTCAAACATGATGACCATAGGAGTTATACTAAGAAGATTGACCAGGTAGCCCACAATGCCATAGAGATTGTACAATCTTCAAAGGCAATGAAATGATTTTCAAAATTGTAGAGGGTTAATCAAACACCTAATCCTTGGCTCAGCTCAATAAAACCATACAATCAAACTTATCTCATAAAATATGCCCAAACTAACCATGCCTAATGACATACAATTAGCAAGCCATTAATGGTATGGATAGGAAATCCATCAAATATATAGATAATTAATCACTAATGAAATTGAATATCAACTAATTTCAGATTGACAAGAACCATGAAAACCAAAATGAGAACACAAAAACAAAATTTCCCAACAACCTACAAAACTTGCTTTGTATTGACTGTATTTTGGCAGAGTCTCAGCAATTCATTATCAAATCTTACTTTCAAATGAGAGAAAAGGATGGCCCTTTTATAGACAAGGCACCATACCAAGTTTTTGAATGGATGGTAGAGATTAACTCAACACCAAGGGTTTGGATTACATGCTATTTAATGAGATACATCAGTTAGTTGAATTTTTAGATTTAGATTTATCTTGTAGAAAAAAGACAAAATATAGCTTTCAAATACATTGAATCTGGACAAAATGGCTACCCATTTGGTTGTATATGATTGAAAGTCAATTTTCAAGGCCTAATAAAGCCAAAATAGAGTCACATGTCACTTGAAAATATGAGTTGATGTGGATTCACGAGATTCCAAGTGCTGACTAGATCAAGAGGTGTATGTGATAAATTTTTGGTGAAAGTGTATCCAACCGGATGCTTGTTGGATCATCATTGCATGACTAGAATTCTGGGACAGCTATGAACTAGGAGGTTTTTAGGGCCAATAGGATCCATTTGGAAACTTTTATTTCATGTTTTTATAGCCTCTTCTGCAAAAAGTAAGATTTTGGGGGGTTACAAATTTTTCATGTATAGTGGCATTAATTATCATAAAACGTACCTAAAATCTACACAAACTTGGTAAAATATTCATCTTAATGTGACAACTAGTTGTGTAATTCAAATCCATCAAGAAAATCCAATTTACTCCTTGAAAAACTCAATTTTTAAGCCAAAATGCCAAAAAAACACTAATTTTGAGTTTTACTAACTTTGGCGCTAATTGTTGCAAGTATGGACCTAACATGTGTTGTCATTGATGTCAACATATCCTATTACATTAATGATAAGGATTGGATGAGCTGTGTGCTAAGGATATTGAGAAAATTAGTCTCAATCAGGAACAGTGACGATCAGTAATGACATTAAGACAAAAGTCCAAGATAGGAAGAGGATAAGAGGATGTGGATTAAAGGGTTTGTAGATATGTGTCTTGAGGTGATCTAGTAGAGATTTTAGAGGGCCACATGAAGATATGAAGAAGTTGTGGCTGCTCAAGTAAAACTAGTTCCGGTAGGTGTTTAGATGTAACAGAGTGACACAAACAAGTCTGGTGAGATCTGGAAGTACAGTTTCCTACTCTGCAGATTTGAAGTAGTGTTGAGGAAGTCCTGGTGATGTGTCAACTCAATTGATTCATGAATTGAGGGTCCAGAAGTATCCATTCTTTGGTGACAGTAGTAACAAACTGTGTTCTTGAGGCTCTGGATGTAAGAGAGAAGGATTTCAGTATGTAGATGAAGTGTGGATGTTCTTGATGATTCAGGAAACCTTGTGAAGGACTTTGTATTGTGTCCAGTGTGTGTTAGTGGTCTGCATTTGAGTTAGAGCTTGATATTCCGGATGACGATGTTCTTCCTAAGACTGGCCGACCGAATAAGTTTCACATCTTGTGGATGTTCTGGTAGATGTTTGTCTACTTAGATTATTATTCCTAAGTTGATTTCTTGTATAAATAAGGGGTTGCGAAGTCATTTCAAAGGTGTGCTTGTAGTGATGAGTGTGTGGTAGCAAGGAGGAGAATGAAAGGTAGAGCAGAAGTATTGGGCTTAAATGGAACTGATTCAAGCATGATGAAGATACTATCTTCTAGTTCAAGTAAGTGATACTTATTTCTTGTAGACAGTGTGTCTCTTGTAGGCAGTGAGCCTCTTGTGAGCAGTGTGCTCAGGCAATGAGCCCTAATTGGCATGTGCCATATTGTTCTTTCTATTCTTCTAACAAAGAATACATTCTTGGGTTAATCACCCCGTGGTTTTTCCCTTAACCGGGTTTTCCATGTCAAAATCTTGGTGTCTCATGTGTTGATATGTTTTGACTCTTAATTTGTTACATTGTGTTTCCATGACTAATTATTAGGCTGCTAAATTGCAAAGTGGAATTAAGTATTTAATTAAGAGAAAGTTTTGCACAACTGATTCACCCCCTCTCAGTTGTGTGCCCTAAGTCTAACAATTTTGGGGGTCACTGACTAAAAGTCAGTCAGGGCACTTTTTAGCATAGGTTTGTGAGGTATATTTTTAGTGCTAATCATCTTTTTGCACTACTTTTGGGTATGACTGACCTAGATTGCAGTTTTAAAGTTGGTTGGAGGTGAATCCCGCACAAGTCCGTGGGAGGCAAATCCTATGCAAGTTTGTGGTCATCTATTTTAGCGCTAAGACTATGTTTCCAAGCTAGTAAGGGATTATGATAGTACCGACAAGTGCAGATTTTGGTAGCTAGTGGACAAACTTGGTGGAGGTCGATTTTGGCGCAAGTCGGCGGGGATGGTTTGTAGCGCAAGTCAGTAGTGACAAATTTTAGCACAAGTTAGTACCTTGGGATTTTAGTGCAAAGGTAGTCAAGTGGGTTTCTAGTTCTTTTGGTAGTAGGAAGCATTTTTAGCACTAGATTTTGAATTTGCCAGGGTGAAAGTATATTTAAAAATATATTTAAGTATAATTTTCTTATACTTTAAATATTTTTAAATATATTTTCAAGATGTTTGAATTAGGTACCAAATCCATAGAATTTCATATGCAGATTCTAGAATTTTGAGGTTCCACTAGATTTCAAACTTAGCCATTTTTTAGGATTTTTTAGGATTTTTAGGGTTCCAGACTTAGCCAAATCAGGAATTTAGGACCATGTGTCAGAATAAAAATATATGAATCCCTTAGTGAAATCTTGTGAAATTTGACATGATTTTGCAACTCTAAGACCTAGAAATTAGGAATTTTGACATGATACATTCTGCAGTAGCAATTTCAAGGATAATATCTAGTGACACATGATTTTGGAGCAGAATGCAGTAACACCCAACATAAGTGTAGAAAATAACAAATGGCTATTTTTAAAGCACAAGACCACCCAAGACACCTCCAAATGACATCAAATCACTCCAAACATGTAAAATACTCAAATCCAGAATAAATCATGCACTTCAAGCACAAATTCACCTTCTCATCATCATAAGTAACAAAGGTCGATATTCTAAGCCAACTCAAAAGAGGGGGTCTCCATTTGGCAAAATAGGGCGTGTGCGCAAGGCACAATAGGATCATGCATCTCGCTTGTATTTTTTTTCTCATTTTGCTCCTGATGATGATATTCCTTTGGATGATATTCATACCCTTCCATCAAGGGTGAATCATGTTTGTCAGAAGTTTGGTCACTTGAATCTTGGTGTTCTTGAGACTAGTGTTGAGCTTCCCCCTCAATCTCCTACTTCTTCAGATTTGGGTCCTACTCTTGAGTAGGTTGATCATAGTTTTTCAAATCTTTCTTTATTGGATGAGTATTTGGTAGGTATCTTAGACTTGTTTGTAGAGTCTCATCTTACACATTTGGGAGACATACTTGAGGGGATTTCTCTCCTCTTTGATGAAAGTTTCAGCACAATTGTTGATACATCTACATCTTCTTTGGTGATTGACATTGATGAGTTTCCTTTTTCACTTGATTTGTCACATTTCTTGGTTGAGTTTGATCATGCTTATATTGTGGCTTATTCTAGCATGGAGACTCCTCCTTAGTTTTCAGAGATTTCTATTTGGAGACTTCCTCCTCCTTTCAGTTGGACATGGAGTGGCTTCTTCATCATTCGGTGGACTTGTTTCTTCCTAAGGGGAGAGGTCTTGCTTGTAGGCATTAGATCATCTTTTCTTTCCAAGCATACTTCATCGGCATTGGAGCTTCTTCATTATGGGGGGGGATATCATGTCTCTCTTTTTCCTCCCTATGGAGAGATTCTTTATTATATATACATGATGTATGTAGTCCTTGGGGGTATTAGTGATTCTTCCATACATCATCTTGTTTTATTTCTCTTTTGGAGAGGAGTTTTTCCCATAGGGTTTTCTCCTTTTCTCTACTTGTGAGAGATTACATTTCATTGCATTTGCATTATAAATAGGTATCTAACATGGTTGTGTAGTTAGGAGCCATATTGTATCTTTCTCATATTGCATAATAATCTCCCTAAGTTGCACTTAGGGGGGGTGTTGGAGTAAATGCATTTTTAGCAGTTACCTTGCTTAAGTTTTACTTGGGCATCCAACATTATTAGATATTAGTTTAGTAGTACATTTTATTATTTGGTAGTTTTTGTCAGTTATATCTTTACTGGCTTTCTCCTTGCCTTTATAAGCAAGGCCAATGTACATTATTCATATCTCATTCATATTTTTCATCATTTTGGTGAAATAGTTTTGCTTCTCTCATATTGTGAAGGTTTATCCTACAAGTTGTACTCCTAGGAGGTGGATTTCACCAACAAAACGTATTCATTTTAAACATCTAGAATTGCATGATCATTCTGATAGCATGTTTATGACTAAAGAGTATTGTCTTTTATCATTTCCTCAAATTTTCTAGGGGTTGACCTAGGAGAATGTTTCCCTTTGTGACACTAACATCAATCCTTCCAAGGTATTCTTAAATAGGTCTCTAGTCCTCAAATATCAAAAAAGGAAAAAAAAATAGAAGTGAATTAGAAAAGTGAAAAGTGGAATTCTATAGATTAGAAGATATGAAAACATAAAGTATTCTTTATATTAAGATTAATAATAAGAATTTCAAACTTCTATTTAATGTGCATTCATTGATAACATGGATCAAATAATGAGGTGCTAAGATATTTATCAGTTTACTTAATTAAATGACATAAGAAGAATTATAAATATTTCTTTTTAAATACTCTTAAAGTGTTATTATTAATAAAATTAAAAAAGTTAAAACTATATTATCATTTTGGCCCCAAATTTATTTCAATGTCACCACAATCCACATCGAATATCCTCAGTCATTTCATTTGGGTGGAACAAATTGGCACTTTTAATTTGGGTGGAATAAATTTAAAATTATTTGAACTTTGTGAGTCCCACCACCAATGCCATTTTGTATGTATGGTGAATATGATTTTTGTATGCTATGATGTCTTAGGCATATGGAGAATAACCATTTCCTATGTAGAATATTCATTGTCATTACAGAATGTTGTTATGTTAACCACGAGTATTTGCTATGTAATGTAATTGAAAAGTTAAAAAATAGAGCAAATTATGTTGACTATTTGGTGGGCTCCACTTGCCATGTCAACTAGGTTTACAACACACTAATTGTTTAAGAATTACCAATATACATATGGTACAAATACATACATTGCCTTCTAAAAGGATAACAATAGAGAAACACTAATTATTATTTATTATATTAGATCACAATTAGCATTCTCCAAAAACTTCTTTGTAGATTTTTAATATTCTATTTGTTGTTTATCCAAAAGGTTCTAGTAGTTTTAGCAATTTTGATTGTCAAAAAATTTCATATGTGAAATAAAATTCATATTTCATTAAAAAATAAGGGATTAAGAAACAAAAAGATAGGCATATAGTTCTAATTGTTGATTCTATAAGGTGAAGTCAAAATGAAAATCATTAAATTATTGTGGTGGCAAAATGTCAACTATAAAATGGTAAGAATACATTTTAGATTGAGAGAATGTTGTCTTCTCTATGCTATTTGGGCTTTTGTGGCCTTAAACATTTCTTCTAGATTAGGGACATCTTCCTCTTCCCACTCTTTTGATATGCTTATCCTATTCCATTGAGGGACATCACACTTTCCCCACCATGACCATGAGATTACATTCTTTGATATTTATTACCACTAGGAACCTATTGCCTTACCTCTACCATTGTGTGCTCATGTTCTTGGATGCCACATTGGCACATATGCCCATCCTAGGTCATTATGTTCCTTCATGGGTGTTTTTAGCCATTGAGGGCCAAATCAACATTTTTATTTGCCCATGATAGAGGCAACCTTATTTCTTGAGATTCATCTCCAACGAACAGTATGGCCATGCTTAATCATTTTAGATGTTTTACATGCTTATTACACGGTTTTACATTTAATTTACATGAATTCATAAGAATTCATGCTTATCCTTATATTACTTTTACATTTAATATACTTTTTTCCCTTCTCTTCCAATTCCTTACATTGTAGGATGCACCAATTATAGGGGGTATTTATTGTCACTAACATTCCTATGATCAAGATTGTAGGTAGTGACATATCCTACTCAAAGACTCATCATTATGTCTAGACAAAGCTTACTGGATAGTGTGGCATTGTTTGATATTGTAGACACCCAAAAGTGTCCATCCCTCACAAAACCCTAATCACTTCCATATTCTTCCGATTTTCCCTAATCTTCCTCTATGGATAAATAATTAATTTGAATTAATTATTTATTTATTCATTCATTTTCTAATGTTCCCTTCATTTGATTTATTTAAATAAATAAATCAAATCCCATCACATGTATTCCCCACTTCAAACAAATTAAATAAATTGAAAAAATTTATTTAATTTGAAACCCCATCCTACATCTCATCATTTCTTCTAATTTTAAATTCTATTTTATCCTCTAGTGTAGAGGAACCTTAATCAATCACAACCCTCCATTTTCAACCTCAATCTTGGCTCTCCATTCAAAATCCCTCTTCTATAAAACACCTTTCTCCAACTCATTTTGGGGCTCTTAGCTTATTTTTTTCCTCTCTCTCAGCGGTAAACCCTCCAAAGTCTTGCAAACCAAAAACATGAGCTTCTCATGATGTTGCATGAACTTACAAATCTGAGAACACCATGCAAAGATGGAGGAGGACAATAGAAGTTAGTCAATGTTATCTTAAATTGTTAATGGTTTCTGTGTTTATTGGACTGATGTATAAGGTTGCTTGCATTCTATTGTAGTTAGGGTTTGATAGTTTGTTGTTTCTGCATGTAAACCTAGTTTTTCCGTAGCCCACATTGGTGAACCTGACGTGAAAAAAAAAAATAGTTTTTGGCAATCTTTGATAGAAAAAATTTGTAGGTGGCCTTCAGAGCTCAAACAGACCTCACCATTGAGTCTGGGAGGCCGTTTCCCTGAAAAATAACATAAAATTCAATAGGGTTTGGACTTTGCAAGATTTTTGATTTTTTCTTAAAAAAAATTAGTACGGTAGTCCTTACCGTATGGATCCATATGGTAGGGACATGCCATACCACTTGGCTCTCTGGTTGCAATTGTTATTTGCAGGTTTAGGGTTTTTTATTTTTGTAGGGTTCAATATTACCGATTTTATTTGTAGGGTGAAGTTTCATTGTAGGGTATGTTGCTTTTTCTTTTGTAGGTCTGATAAATCCCCTCTATTGCGGTTTACAAACCCTAACTATGTTCAAACCCCCACAGCCCTACTTCCTACATGCTCTATCACCACAGTGAAAGCCTCCATCAACACTCATTTTATTCTTTGTCACCACTCACTTGGCGCTGGTCACTGTTGATTCCTGAACCACCTGACCATGGTTTTCCACTGCTACTTGTTCCATACGCAGCCCTAAATCTTTCCTTCCTATCGACCAAACCCATTGCCTCTATAAAATATCACTGTCACTATTACTAAAATTCCTCCATTGTTGTCTTAACACTTTGATCCCTGCTCTAGAATGCCCACTCTACACCAGTCACCACCGTGGTGGAAGCCCAGCTGACTGCTTGGCTTTTTCCTAATGACCAAAGCCTTAACAAGATACTCTGCTAAGCTTAAAACCCAAAAATCTCCCTCTGCCTTAGAATTCCATCGATAATCCTCCTGTGAACTATGTTATCTACCCATTGTAGTCTAAAAATGGAACTAACTGTGATATCGGTCGATTGAACCCTAACTGTGACCTCCGCCACCGCTCCACCATTCAAAAGACGGTCACCACCGCTGAGAACATGTTGCCACCACCTCAGAGGCTATCTACACCTCTGATCCACTAATCACACAAACTCTAAGTGCTGCCCTACGTCATCACCACTCATGGTGGTGACCAATCTCGTCAATCACCACTTCAAATCCCCCTCCACCCGTGGTCGCTACAGACCTCCACCTAGTCGCCACATGTGAGAATCCATACTGCCTGTCCACTGCTTCAGTGGTGGAGCTTTCTCCTCTCCTCTGGTGTTCTCCTACCCTTGGTCATTGTTTGCAATCCCTAGCCACGGCTCAGCAGCAAACCCTTACCGTTAGGGTCCCCGTGGCAAATATTAGGGTTTTTTAAATAGTTAAATGTGGGCTTAACATTATAACGTAATGACCGATTGTAATTTAGGTTTTTCCCCTTTCTTTTGATTTAGCCTTAACCACCCATGAGATCCTTTAAAACTGTAGCTTAAATTTTAAATTTTTCTATGGGATCATGTGGGTGATTGGAGCAAGGAACAAGGTAGGGGAGGAGGGGGCGAAAGACCACTGAGCCCCCTCTATATTCTTTTCCTTTAAAAATAAATAAATAAATAAAAGAACCACCACTCTTATTCCTCTTTTTGGGGATTGTTGACCTCTTGGTCATAGCTTGTAGCAGCCCATGGTCATGGGTCTGGCATGGGGGGGTCCTAAATCATCTAGCCCCCTTCTTGGTTTTCTCTTTTTTTATTCTTGATCCTCTATAGCCCCTAGTCATATGAATGACCAGGGGTCCGCCACTCAACATTAACTTCCATAGTTACATTAACTACCAGGCACTAATAGCTAATGTGACCACAAACATAAAACCACTAGCAGTTAGGATTTGGCAATTAGGTGACCTATTGTCTCTCCTACATACCAAAATAGGTAATTTTTTTTTCAAATTTTCATAACTTTCTCATACGGTAATGTATTTTTATAAAATTAGTGGCATTGGAAAGGTGACTCTGAGAAATTTATAGTAGTCTAGGTTTCATCAAGTAAAATGGTCATTTTTTAGTCATTGTTTTGGCCAAAGTCAATAGTCAACTTGAACTTCAAACGCTCATATCTAGTGCAAAATTGCTCCTTTTTTATGCAATTTTTTAAAAAACTGCATGGAATTTCCTGAGTAATCTGATTCTGCAATTTATTTTACTGTATCTGATCATATTTTGTATATTCCCTTTTTTGACCTCTTTGACTTAGTGGACCGTAAAATGAGGAATCTATTCAATGTTTCATGTTTTATTTGCATTGTCATGGAGTTTTTATGCTACTGATGGTCAAAGACTTTCAAATTGAAACTACTACCACATTTGATGCAAGGATTTGATTTCTTTTATGTGCATGTCTTTGATTATCATAGGCACATTTGGTTTTGGCGCACTAAAATGAACTTAATCTTGTTGTTTTTACACATTCTTGAGGGTTTAAAATGAACTAGTGTTTGCTTTGTTTAGTGATTGTGGGGGTGTTTTGAGGAGTATGCTCTTCCCTTGCATGTCATGTGACCTTGGGAATCAAAAGTATCTCTCAACGCTTGCGTAATCACACCACACATCTATTTTCTAAGGTCAATGAACCCCCATGCAAGTGTTAGAAAGTTCACATGTGTATGCTCTCCCCTTGTGACTTAGTGTGAGCCTGGGGTTCAAAAACATGTTAGCTTGTCTCACTTTTGTAAACCTTAGAGTGGGCCTTCTTGTGAGACACATCCGAAACTAGAACTCACTTGCAACCCCAAGAGAGACTGTCATCCAGCCCACTATATAAATTGAGGATAAGGCGAAAGCCAAGTCTAACCAGTATTAGCGCTCACCATATGGTGCTAGCTCGAAAGGAGGGGTATCTTAGTGTATATTAAACTCCTAGTATAGTTAGTTAGAGCCTTAAGTGGCTTGTTGGATGCTCATGAGGTGCCAATCCCCCAGATATTCACTAGAACCCTTTTGTATGGTGGCCAAAAACCTTCTATTGTTGACACAGAAGGGTAACCTTTGAATCCGCCCCGATTCTTGTAGTTCTTAGCCGAGATAGCAGGGACAATCCTAAGGTTTGGTGGTGGGACAAGCCTTGGGAACCCTAGAATTTAGTATGCATGAGAAATGAGTGTTGTGGAGGGGAGCCAGTGCTACCAAGATCCTAGAGCTATCCGCTTTGAATAAGCGCAGCTAGGGGATTCAACAAATATAGTCCTTGCCTAGCCCTAGGGTAGTACTTGTTTTCTGAGTGCTTTCAAAACTTATCAAAAAATGCCAAATGTCTTCAATGTGTGTGCTTACCTAATCATCACCCTCAACATTCTTTCTACACATTTATTCTGTGTCATCATCATACCTCCTTCATTCAACCTCCACATCCTAGTCACCATCTTTAGCCACTTCACATCTTAGTCACATCCAAGTCATCATAACCCTATCCTAATCATATTCTTATCATACCCTCACCATTTGACCCCATATCCTAATCATTCTTCCTAACCACATTCTCTTCATCATCTAATCACAATTATCATTCACATGATCCACATCATCCTTGTTCTATCCTAATCACATCCCAATTACATTACCATCATTCATCATCCTATTCCTAATCTAACCAACATTCCAAATCCAACCAACACCTAACCATCATACCCTAATCACATTCTAATCATCCTTCCTAATCACACCTCATTCATCCTAATCATCCTATTCCTCATCATTCAACCACATCCCTAATCCCATTATCCTTACACATCATCCAATCAAATCTAAACAACATCGATCCTAATCACTCCTAATCACATTCATGTCACATCTTCTTCATTCCACCTCATCATAATTATATCCTAATCATTCCTAATCATTACATCCATTCCACATCATATGCTATTCATCATTCCAACTCATGCCATCCTAATCACATCCCACTCATATCTGCATTAGTCAACCTTTTTATCCTAATCACCCATCTTAGCCACATCATATCCAAGTCATCCCTAATCATATCCTAATCACATTCTTATCATGCATCATCATTACACCTCATCATAATCCTAGTCTACCCTACCTTTTCTAATCATTCCACATCATCCCAATTATAGCCTAATCATCATGATCATGTCCAATTCATCATGCATAAACATTACACATAATCATCCCAATCCAATAATAATCATTCATCCACATTCTACATTATGCAGTCCATATCATTCTATCCATTACACATCATCATATCATATCCAAACAACATCGATCCTAATCATTCCTAATCATGTTCATGCCATATCTTTTTCATGCCACCTCATCATATCTATATCCTAATCATTCATAATCATTACTTCAATTCTACATAATAGCATATTCATCATGCAAACTCAAACTATTCTAGTGACATTCCTACTCATATCTCCCATTCACTCCAAATCATCATTCCACATCACCCTAATTAATCCAAGTCACCCAATATTATCATTCCACATCATTCAACTTCATCCTAATCATCATCCCAATCACCTTCCTAAACAACCCCATTTTATCCTAAACATTACAATCATATCTTAATCACATCATACCTAATCACCTATCTAATCATCCAATCCAACCCTTCCTAATCATATCACATTATCCCAATCACATCCCATTCATCATCCTAATCATTTTCCTAATCATATCCAAGTCATCCTTCACAAATCCAATCACCTCATTCATCTAATCCACATCATCCTAGTCATCCTAGCCATCACCCTAATCACTACACTTCATCCTAATCATACCTTAATCATATCCTAATCGTACCCTAACCATTTCCAACTCATCATAATCCTGTCATTCATCTAATCCACATCATCCTAGTCCATCCAAGTCATCTTTCCTAATAATTTCACATTATTCAACCATATCCTAATCATGTTCTATTCATCATCTCAAATCATTCCACCAAATCCTAATCATGTCCTAATCATCATTCTTTTCATTCCATATCATCATCATGTATCCAATTCAATTCACCCCAATCATTCTTCTAGTCATCATCTTAGTCATTCTTACCATATCCTTATCACCTCTTCCATCCAATTAACATCATCCTAATCATCCTTAATCATACCATATCATACCCAAGTCATCATAATTCAAACCTTAATCATCCCTTGTCACCTTCTTCAAATCCTAATCATTACATTTCATCATCCTCACCATTCAAATCCAATCAATTTCATATTATCATTCCACATCATATCACTATAACATATCCTAAACATTTTCAATTCATCATCATCATCATTCTCCTAATCATGTCCAACTCATCCCAATCCAGTCCTAATCATACACCCACTATTCATTCATAATCTAATCAACTTCTTCCTAACCCATCCAAGTCATCTAACCTCATCACTACACATCATCATCTTCATTCTAATCAAAATCAATCACATGCCAATCATATCCAACCGTTCATACCAATCCAATCCATTTCATTCCCAATCACCTTACACCCCAACCATAGGGAATACTTTGAGCATCTACACTCCCTATCAAATCGATTTCAACCATGTCAAAACCTTATAGACTTGCATATTCAATTTCATTCCACTAGATAATCAATTTCATTCCACTACATATTGAATTTCATTCCTTCACAATCAAATTTCATCATGACATTTCATTAGAATTTAGCCTTTGACATCTATAGAGGACCCTAAACATTAGTCTTCCTAAGGTTGAAACATAGGGAGCAATTGTTGAAGCTTGACTATATCACAAGTACAAATTTATAGACCAAGAGACCTTGACATCTTTCCCACATCAATCACAACTTGGGCTTACAACTCCATGGCTAGTTTAAGTCCATCCTTCCAAGTGAATTCTAAAATTCATGGGTTCACTTTCATCAATCATTTCTTGCACTTGGGCTGAATACTCCATGGCTAGTTTAAGTCCATCCTTCCAAGTGAATTCTAAAACTCATGGGTTCACTCTAATCAATAATCTCTTCCATACCTCAAGGTCTTGACAAAACCAACTTGTACTTTGCAAGGTCATTAGTAGACAGGAGTACCCTCTTGGAGCTAGACTTTTCAAAGACTAATCTCATCAGCCTCTATCATAGCCTAGGCCTCATCACCTTCCATTGTCATCCACCATACCATCTCACAATTCACAAATCCCATTTGGTAAAGACACAGTTGCAAAAAGAAGAGAGAGGGAGTCGACCCTCCTAGTTATCCCTATTCATCCTTGTCATTCCACATCATCCTTTTCATTCCAATCGACATCATCATAATCACAACCTACTCATATCTTTATCATTCAACCTTTGCATCCTAATCACCCTTTCTAACTACATCATCCAATCAAATTCATCCTAATCACCTCACCCCTAATTTAATCATATCCTAATCACTTCCAAGTCATTGCAACACTAACCATACCCTAATCATCCCTAATCACCCATTAATCATCCAACCAATCCCACACTCTATCACATCTCATTCATTCCTCATCATTCAACATCATCATTCATCCTAGTCAAGCACAACATGACCCTAATCGCACAAGATGATATACAACAATGTGAAGACATGCATCATTCCATGCCAATCCTAGAAAACAAGGTTCTAGCACCCCAAGCCTATCTAAGACAAAGTACCTTTAAATTATCATGCCATCTTTGACAAGGGGAACCTAAGTCTGCCTCATCCATCCTATGAGTATATTCTACCATTGCACTCCTAATACTAATCATAAGTCCACACCATCTACCCTCATCATCTATCCACTTTGTTGTCCATTCACCCACCCCTTACCAAGGATGTGATCCAAGGGTTACTAGCACGGAATAAACTATCTCCATGTACTACAACACATATGCTTGAGCCTACAAAAGAGTCCTCAAACACCATGCCTAGCCCTTCAAGTCCATCATGCACTTCACAAACCATCAAACCTATCAAAGAGTCATCCACTTCCATTCCAAGTCAAGAGATATGTCAAGGGTCTAATCCAAATGATGCAGAACCATTAGCTCCTAATTCTAATCAAGGTCAAACTGCTTCCATTCAACCTATCCATAACACACTTGATCCCATTCTCACGATCCCCTTCATGATCAAGAAGACCATAATGATCCACTTACCCAATTCTATGCATCCCATGATCAAGACCTTGCCACTTCACCCATCCATGGTCCAACCAACATCCACTTGTTGTGATGAGACTTGTGTCTCCCAAGAATGCATAAACATAGAAGATCAAATAAATAACTTGGATCTACATGAACATAATAAAGATCCTCATGATCCTTCCACATTCACCATTGATCCAATTTCAAATCCACCATCATATCCACTTGGTCTATCCACTTTCATCCACGAGTGTTCCTCCTTGGAACAACAACAACAACCATTATCCACCACACCGCCTTCTCCATCCAATAATCTACTCAAGTCTAGTGCCCAAATTGCACCTGGTCCCATTGTCCATCACATACTCCAAAAGATGAATTATCATGGTAAAGGCTTAAGCCTTCATGAACAAGGAATTTTGGAGCCTATACATGTCAAAGTCCCACCTCCACGCTTATATGGCCTTCAATACACACCTCAAGGTTAATAATCTAATTATGTTGGTACCACTTCCATTCCTCCTAAGCCCACTTTCCATCACCAATTCCATCATACTCCCAAAACATATGTTGCCATTTCACTGCCATCATCTTACAAGTGTCAAAAGTAGATGACCATACACATATCACTCCATCTAATTTATTTCTATTGCTTCCAACTCCTAATTTCCCAATCATTCATAAATCACCTCAATATCCTAATCATGACCAACAAATATGCACATCATGTAAACATAAAGCTTCCACTCATTCCACCCGCCACATGGTATTCAAAAATAAACATTTGGATGCTTTGTGCCAAAAAGATAAAATACCTAAGGGTCCCAATGCCTTAGGAATTTAATCCAAAAATTCAAAGAAAGGTACATTCAAAAATCCATCCAAACCCATACCTCCAAAAGCAAAGTCGAAAAGAAAAATGGTAAGGGTCCCTAAATGAAAAAGTAAACAAGTCAAATGAGGCATCCACCTCTCAAAAATCTCAACCATCCTCTTCCATCCATTCCATTCAAACATCTTGAAAATCCCACAAGTCAAACAAAAATCATAAAAACACTAAGTCTATGTGGGTTCCCAAGTCACTCAATCATCCATCTCCTAAGCAAACATCACCATTGCTTCATACACCGCCATCCACTCAAAATCTTTCATGTTTAACATGGTGTGAGCGGTTGTTGGTCATGATTCCTTTTCACCCCATCATTCAATCATCACCCTACATACTTGCTTTATCATCTCCCTATGGTCCATGCTTTGGCATAAACATTTCATCCATCCTTATGTAAATCCCACATAATCCACATCATAATCTACTTTCGTGCCCTACATAATCCACTTTTGTTCCCTACATAATCCATATCATAATCCACTTTCATTCCCTCCATAATTAACTATCTACCTTATCCATTTTCATTTCATGCGATCCCTTACCAACATCGATGAGCATAACTACTTCACATGGTCAATGCAACATACCTTTGGACTATCACCTTCATGGCACTAGACACCTGAGTCCTTCTCATCCATATCCCCCTATCTAATTTAAAAAATTAAAAAAGTTGATCTTCTATGCCACTTACACTTGGGGGCACATTGTCTCATCCTCCTATCATTTTCCACCTTACCATCCTTATCCATACACCCGCATGTCTATCATATCGCATCCATTCATCCTCCCTTCCTCTCTTGATCTTGATAAAGATTGGGGGCACAATGTTGACAAATGTTTCGGGTATCTCTTGACATACCTTTTCCTCCCTAACCAAGCAAACCCTATCATCATCCTATCATCATAAGCCTTGTCATGAGCAATCTTAAGCGTTATGACCTAGAATGGGGCATGTTATTCCTATGCGACATAGTCCTTGGTGATCACATCCTTGCCCTCTTACGCATATGTTCCTTCCATCCACTATCATCCACCCCTTTCTTCCATTCATCCCATCCCACCTAGACTTGGTTCCCCCTTGTCATTGGTATCGAGCGAAAAGGCTACACAAATCGTCATCCAATGTCCCCAAAACATCTCAAAAATCCAAAAAAAATCAAAATATACTCAAAAATCCAAAAAAAATCAAAATATCCTCAAAAATCAAAAAAATCAAAATATCTTCAAAAATACAAAAAAAAAAATCTCAAAAACACCAAAAAAATTTAAATATTCTCAAAAACACCAAAAAAATCAAATATTCTCAAAAACTCCAAAAAAATTCAAATATTCCCAAAAATCCCCAAAAAATCAAAACATATCAAAAATCACAAAAAAATCAAATAACCAACCAAAAATCCAAGCAATAAAATCACTCAACTCATCAATCCACCAAATCACTCATCACATCATTCCAACCAAATCAATTCTTGAATCAAATCTTCCAATCATTCAATCCCTCAACCAATTCACTCAATCAACTCTCTCGATCAATCATTCCAACATCAAATTAGTCATGCCATCATATCATTCAAATCATTTCTTCAAAATCATCCACAGTCCGCATGGTTGAACTACATCGCCTCTAAGCTTTCACGTAGGCAAGGCCTTCTTCGATGAGCCACCGAGGCATTAGGTTAGTCCCTTAGAACCCATCTTGTCAACTCTCATAATAAGTCATCCTTTCATGAAATAGACACTTTGATCAGACAATCAAATATTTCACAGCAACACGCACTTCAAAACCAATCCCAAAATCAACCAGACAAGCAATCCAATCAGTCAAACCAATCAATCACCTTGTGATAATCATATGTCTCTATCTTTATCAATCATTGCATACCTTGCACAAAATGGGGAATTATCAAAACTAGGATTTTGTTCCTTATACGACATGCATCATTTATCAAACATCATCAATCAAACCCTGGTGTTGCTCGTATGAACAACATTAGTGTCATTCAATCAATCACTTGCCTTAGACAAGTAGGGGCATTGTCAAAACCAAACCAGGTGTCTTATACAACATGTTTCTTTCTTGATACCAGGCTCCTTCTCAATTCTCAATTAATCACTTGCCTTAGACAGGTAGGGGCATTGTCAAAACCAGACCAGGAATCTTATACGACATGTTTCTTTCCTGAAACTAGGCCTTCTTCATCCATCATGATCAATCAATCAAGCACATATCTCTTGGCAAATGGTCCAAATGGTTGTTGGTCTAGTTTGTCTTATTTTCATTTGGATTGTTTTGCAGTCTTGTTCTTATGCTTCTCAAGGCAGTCCCTAAGTGATGAAGAGAAGCAAGGATAGAGTGAGACCTTTTTCTTTGATTTTTGTTTGAGGTTTGTCTTGGAAAAATGACTGGGGCAACTTGGTGCCTTGCATGTGATCGGGATTCCATTTGGTGTGAATCAAAGACATCCTATGCATTAGAAAGAGTAAATGCTTCCTTGCATAAGGACTCGCACGCTTCACAGTTATCTCATCGCATGTTCTGACAAGGTATCACAGTTCCTAGTCTGAGTCAGGTATTCCTTGTCTGTCATATGCATGTTTCACAAGCGACTACACTTTGCACCTTGGCCTTTGACATGCCATGGTGATTGATGTCCTTTGACATAATAAGTTCTATGATGATAAGCATAAAAATTGCAAGTGAAGATAACAAATCTATCAAAGCAAGATCTCATTTCCATTCTTCTAGCCAAACTTTCATTCCTCCACCATCTCTCTCTCATGTCTTCATTCCTCCACCTTCATTTCAGCCTACCATACCCTTCATTTCCTCTATCCATTCCCCAACTAATCCCTTTCATTTTGAGAGCCTACCCATGTTTGTCCAACCCGCCTATCCTCTCGAGGGGGCATCATCATCCTATCTTTTCATCATCATCCTTTTCCTCTATCCATTTCCTTGGCTTGTTTAAATGATCTTACTTTGTCACAACATCACCTCAAATAGGGACAAAGTGTAGACACCTAAAAGTGTCCACCCCTTGCAAAACCCTAATCACTTCCATATTCTCCCAATTTTCCCTAATCTTCCTCTATGGATAAATAATTAATTTGAATTAGTTAATTATTTATTCATTTATTTTCTAATGTTGCCTTCATTTGATTTATTTAAACAAATAAATCAAATCCCATCACATGTATTCCCCACTTGAAACAAATTAAATAAATTGAACAAATTTATTTAATTTGAAATCCCACTTTTCATACAAGTGTGATTTCATAACCCTTTTCATTTCATATTCTCCAATTTCCTAGATAGTTAGGCAAGCTTGTACTTTGTGCATAGTTTTCACTTACAATATAAATCTACTCATTACATATTTTCCCTCAAATTTATAGGTTTCCATGGAGCACACATGTCATAGGATGTAAAAACATGATGACAATCAATGAGGTCTATTACTTTTTGTGGACATCATTTTTTGGTTCAATACTTAATTTACACAAATGTTTGTGAGTGCTATATAAGTTGAGGTATACATTATCATTCTAGGATTCACATGCATCTCAAAGTGGGGGAAAAATGTAACGATGAAATTTCCATACCCATGCTAATTCCCATTTAGTTTTATGCTCATTTTGAGAAAATATCTTAATGCAATTACATATGGACAAATGGCATAATCTTGTGTGAAGTTCGACTCATTCCTCCATGTTGTTAGCCATCCACTTATAGACATTCCCACATCTCTTATCCATATACACACATATTTCCACAATTCCTTGTTTATTATGCAGGCATTATTGCACCCATCCCCATACATTTAGTATCCACCTTTGTTTATGGCACTCCCTTATCTTAGGGAAATTCCATAGGTGTAGGATTGATCACGTGTCTATCGATATGACCCCTAAATTTTTAAAATTCTAATTGATATTTCACTGATTCTCACCCATTCCATTAGCCTATATGAGTTGATTAAACACACGTTTGTACTTTTTATTGATATGTACTTGTATTTAAAGGTATTAATTTTCATTCATTTATCATCCACAAGCATTATTTAAATATTATTTGCATATAAGGAAGAAATGGATGCTAAGAATAGCTCAATTGTAGCACCTAAAAAGTCTCCAAATCTACATTACATCATATTAGGACATCTACACAATTGCTTTCTATCTTCAATTTTTAGCATGACCTTAAAGCTAGTCTTTGTAGGTGTGAACAATGTTATTACCTAACCGACCCACCAATTTACACTTGTGTGAATAATTCATATTATTTAACTATTTAGTAGTTAAATAATATTCACACATTACACATAATTCACATGTTAAGTTGACTTAGTGAGTCTACTAGATGTTTCTAGTTGTGTCTAGTTGTTGATAGTTGTTGATAGTTGGCATTTTATCCTATAGTTGTCATATGTCACAGGATTAAGACACTTGTCACATGACTACAACATCCTACATTTCATCCTTGTCTTTTTAAGCAAGGTATATCATGTACATTGTAACAAGATTAATAATATCTTTTGCATTTATTGATAGAATAACAATATTCTTTCATTTGATCTAGCTTGTGCTTTCATGAAGTCCTAGATCCTAGGTGGCTCCAATCATAGTCAACTCTAACATGGTATTAGAACACATCAATTAGCTCTAACATGGTATTAGAGCTCTAGGAAGAATCACTTTGTGTTAGTCATTTTTTGAGAGATCTTGAGTGCAAATCATGGTGGATTTTGATAGTTAAGTATGCTCTTCTCTTGCATCGAATGATGACCAGGAGAATCAGAAAGACTTGATAGAAATACCAGATTTGGAAGGTTTTCTAGTTTGTGGCCTTGTATTATAGGTTCATTTTGGAGTGTGTTGTTGCAAATCTAAGCACACTATTGTATTTAGGAGGTTTGAGATAGTGAAGATCACCTTTTGTTTCATCCAGATCAGACATCAGAGGCCAAATCTATGAGGATTTGAAGTTGGAAGGTGCATGTAAGATCCAACAAGTACTTGATCTTTCAGAGTAGCTTGGGCAAAATCAGACCCCATCATCACGCTCAAGAGGCCCCAAAACCCCAATATCAACTGTCAATTCATCAAAACCAGACAACGTTGTAGCAAAAGATAATTTTTTTTGCAAATCACCATTGTATGGAATCCACACAAAATATTCTTTACATAGGCAGCATATTCTCTAAATCTTGGCATAGGAAGAATCTTCACATTGTTTGATAGTTAAAACAAATATTCGCTGGCTTTTTGGTTTGTCTAAATTTTTTTTAAAGTCTACAGATTTTAATTTTTTTGTAGGACCTAAAGAGTACTTGCGGTACCTAAGGTACCCACAAGGCCAACCAATAGGTGCCATCTAGCACGGGACCTGCCAAACCCTCACGAGCCCCTAGTCTCTGGCGGAGTTTAATAAAATTACTAGCTAGTAGTCATATTACTGTTGTTGGTATCTATTTCAAACCAGTCTTATAATCCATGGGAAACTTTCTAAACTCATGAGATGTTCCTATCTTATCGCCTGTTGTTATGCTCTCTTACCCGACGGTCTTAGCAAATACTGCCTGATAGCATAAATTTATTTTTTTTTAAAGAAATTATCTTTAAAAATGTAAACCACCAACTAGGCATTCAAAAACTAGTTTCACCCAATACAAAGGAGGTTTCAAATTGAGACAGGTGGTTCCCCCCATTAAAAAGGTGGTTTTCCAATACAAAATGATGGTTTTGACATAAACAGGTGGTTTCAAAAAATTTTAGGTTGGATTTGTTTTTTCTGGTGACATATTCTAGATCTAGAAGAATATTTTGTTTGGCCTATTAGCATCATCACTATGTCAGTAGTGATGTTAGCCAGGGCCCCCTTTGGCCCCTTAAAGCCCTAAAAGGGGGCTTTTTTCTTTTTTTCATAACTTTTACCTACAGAGGCAAAATTGAGAAAATGAGATATCGACAGAAATCTAATAGAGCACACTTCACAATGAAATTAATAGTTTTGTGAAATACTTCTATATGTGAAAGATACATTAGTTTGAAGATAAATCTTTGTTTTTGGCTTCCAAGCTCACAACTTTAAGTCACAATCTCTGATTTTCACAATTCTTCTGGCATCAGAAATGTATTTAGGAGCTCTTCAAATCCATCTATGTAATTTTCTCATATTTAGCACTAGGTTCATTTTATTCTATTCATCATTTTTTTGTCTTTTGAGTGATAACTTGGGCATTTAGAGACTTGAGGAAGTGAAACATTTTTTGGAGGGATTTATTTTTTATGATAAATCAGTGTGAGTGATTGTAATCTCCCTTAGATCTCTGTTTGAAGAGACTTTGATTGTTTCCCAATTTTGGCCCCTTGGGGACAATTGTAAATCACACTATGTATAAAGTCCCACAATGATTTTTTGCTAGGGGTGATTTCATTGATTGAGCAAAACAGGGGTTGTACTTGTGTTCTTTTTTGTACTCTTGTATCATGGATCCAAACAAACTTATTCTACTCACACCATATAACTATCATGAGTGGAAAACTAAAATAGAGATTCATTTAAGAAGTTTGAAAATTTATAGACTAACAATGGGTACATAAATTAAACCAATAGCGGTTGCACAAAAGAGAAAGTGGTACAATATATGTGATCAAGCCTATGGAACACTATTCTTGTCTATTTCCCTTGATCTTATTTTTCATATTGAATCTTATAATACACCTAATCAAATGTGGACTACCTTACAAAATCACTTTGGTAAGAAAGATACTATGAGAGGTTTCAAACTAGAGAATGAACTAATTGGTTTGAATCTAACTAATTTTACAAGCATATGATACTTCTTCACAAAGCTAAATTCACTTAGATTTTAGATCAAACAATGTGGAATTAAGAAAGATGATACTTAATTGATTATTTCAATCCTTTCCAAGCTTGGTCCTGACTATTTAGTTTTTGTTTCTACCTTTTATGCCACTATGGATGCACTTGGGAAATCTTTCACAATGCCTTCACTTGATGATTTTGCCATATCAATTAGAAGGGAGAAAGATAAGTTAGTACATATGGGCACATAGAAGTCTCCTAGACCTAAAGCTCTTCTAACTAATCAAGGTACAAAGGATCAAAAGGCTTCAACTAGAAAAGGTAAGAAATAGAAAAATAGGGATTTCAAGAACAATGAGAAAGAAAAAGAGTCAACCAAATCACATAAGTCCTCATCCTCTCCCAAAGAGGAATCATCTAAGAAGGAGAGACTAGAGTGTGTATTGTAAGAAACTAGGACATGATGAGCATAAGTGTTATGAGAAGAACATTGATGAGTTGACTCAAATTATTCAAAAGAACAATATCAAAATTTCATCATCATCACCTAGTCCATCCTCTTCTTTGACACCACCATCATCTACATAGATAGGGACAATAGACATTGTTAATGGGACAAAAAAGGGAAAAGGACAAGAACTCTTTGCTTATACAAATCTTTAGTTAGAGAGATTGCTTCTTGATTTTGGAGCTTCTCAACATATGGCATCTTCAAAGACACCCATCATGAGATTTCTTCCTTCATCTCTCTTCTTGGAGACGGAGTGTATTCTACATTAGCCTTTTGATTTGTCAATTCCTGAGGGGAGACATGTGGTTTGTGGGTATAGGAATCTCTTCAGCATTCATCATTAGGCATTCACCATCAACACAGGAGCCACTTCATTGTGGGGGGAACATATAGTCTCACTCTTGCTCTCCTATGGGGGATATTTGATTATACATATGTGATAGAAGTAGTCCCTGGGGGGGTTAGGTTGAGTCCTATCACTTCTTCTGTCATTGTTTTATGCATTCTCAATTTTCAAGAGGAGTTTTGTCCCATGAGGTTTTCTCCTTTTTTCCACTTGAGATTTGTTGTACATGGGTACCTAACATTGCCTAGTAGCCGGGACCCATCCATCATTGCATCTTTCTTTAGTTAGCTACTCCCTAAGTTTCACTTAAGGGGAGTGTTGGTGTGAATAGGTCTATTACCTAACTAGTTTACCCTTGAGTGAATAATTCACATTATTTAAATATTTATTAGTTAAATAATATTCACACATCACACATAATTCACATGTTAAGATGACTTAGTGAGTCTACTAGATGTTTCTAGTTGTGTCTAGTTGTGTCTAGTTGTTGATAGTTATCGATAGTTGGCATCGTATCCTATAGCTGTCATATGTCATAGGATCAAGACACTTGTCACATGACTACAACATCCTACATCTCATCCTTGTCTTTATAACCAAGGCATATCATGAACATTGTAACAATCTTGTAATAATCTCTTTTGCATTCATTGATAGAATAGCATCATTCTTTCAACTCTGTGGTGGTTCCAATCATAGCCAACTCTGATAGTATTTTCTAGGAGTTAACCTAAGAGAATGTGTCCCCTAGAAATTTACAACCCTATCAATATACTCTTATATACCACTAGTCCTTTTAGTAGAGAAAACATTGGTGAAATCGATGAACTAGAGACCAAAATTAAGCTGCATGATTAGATCTATGACCCTAAAAGTAGATCTACACACATGGAATCATCCTATATCTACATAATTGAAATAGACAAAAACACGTATCCTATGTAGAATATGAGGCAAAACACAAATAGAGAGGAGCCACTTTTAGTCCCAAGACAAATTGATTTCAATGCTTCATAAGTTTCATTCCCTAGATCTACATAATCGACCTTAACAAAGAAAAAGATCCTCTATAGAATTTGAGGCAAAACACAACTAGAGAGAAACCACTTTGAGTCCTAAGACAAACCAATTTAAATGCTACATAAGTTTCATTATTCTTCATTGAGCCTAGAGATAAGTACATCTATATAACACACTTAATTTCTTACCTAGCATTTAAAATTTAAATTATCACACACACATCCATCATTAAATAATATAGATTAATTTATGCTCATATATATACATCTTATCGGATTAGCATATATTAAGTTTAGGGATTCATTTTGCACTACACATATACATATATTTAAATAAAACATTTGATCCATATAAAACTGGACCTATTTATTATAAAAAAATGTTGATACATACACATACGTATTGTATACATACACATATTTTGACTTATTATGTTGAGATATCTAACTATAGTGACAATAAGAGGTGGATTGTAATGATGCAAGAATGTTCACAAAAACCCTTAACTTAAATTTGATAGTCATTTAGATGCCACATTAATAATAATAACTAAATATTAAATACAAAGTATTTAAATAGTTCAACTATATATTTTACATTATCTTTTATTTTTAAATTAATAATTAAATTAAAATGTAATGTAAAAGATAAAATTTAAATATATATGCATATTGTAATGTAGAAAACTTCACACCCTTGCAATTTCACACTGTGTTTTGGACCCACTTTGGTGTTCACATACAATAGCATGTTTATAGGCTCATTTATCCTTTCCTTGGCCTTTTTCCACCCATGGTGCCATCGTAACACCTATGTTCATGCTTTTCTAAACTTCTTTTATGGAAAACCAATATTCTTCTACATAAACCTTACCTTTTCTAGGTAACTAGAACTTTCAAGAGCCATAGCTGCTTTGATGCCAGTGTGATGTGTGGGCACTTATGCAATGTACTAGCATCTACTGACTTCCTATTTTATAATGACCATTTTTAGAGAATTTTGCCACCTTGCTTTGTGTTTAAGTCTTTGGTATTGAACCTTCTATTTTTCCTCCCAAACTTTATTTTTGGAATCTATCACTTGCATCTTATGAATCATTTTTTTTATCTCTCTAACAATCTATAAGCCTTAATCAATGCTTTTTGGCTCACAAAAATATTATTTTTGGTTATTGGTATTTTTATGTGAACTCACAACAACATTTACAAGCTTTCTTCATACACACACTAGTTTATTGTGGGTTTTCATCTATTTTTATCTAATCAATCATACACACTAGTTTATTGCTCTTTGTAGACCTGAGAGTAATGTTCATAATATTTGTCACCTCTTTTATTTCCTAGATGCACTTAGGATAAGAGCACACACTTATATTTCAATCTCTTTATCATTGGTTGTCTATGGAATTAAACAACTAACATAGGGGCTTGACTAGTCTTGGCAAGCCCCCAAAAAACCCCAACATTTTCCTCTATTTTAGCTACAGGTTTATTGGAGCTCTCAATCACATGAGGGTTTGCAACTTCTTTCTTCCTATTCTTTGTCATTTTCTCCTCATTTTGATAATTGGTAGACTACATAGTTCCTTCCCATTTTTTTATCACCTAGATTTCTAGTACTTTTGTCTCTAGTTTCTTTTTGTGTAGACTAATATCGAGATCTAGGTATAAAAGACATATTTTACCAATTACTAGGTCATAGACAACATATGGGTGATAGTGTGTCATGTAGAGGTTTGTGTGTCATGCCAACATCCTTGCCAGTCAACTTCAACTTTTTGTGTTGGGTTCCTCTTTGCCTATTGTTTAAAGTTCTATACTTGTTTTGTTAAATTTTTAATTCAGAATTTGTGAATCAACATATTTTTAACTAGCATTTATGCTTTAGCTTTGTGAAAAATGTTATTTTATAAATGTAAAATATAGTAGCATAACCTATTCTGAATTTGTTCTTTCTATTAAAAAAGAAACAAATTATATCTTTCTAAAGAACTGGTTTTATCCTAGTGTGATGCATTGAAAACATTTAGCTATAAAAAAAGAAAATTTTTTAGTTAAATCAAATTTTCAACATCACACACACATATACGTATATACGTGTGTGTGTGTGTGTGTGTGTGTGTCTGTGTGTGTGTGTGTGTGTGTGTGTGTGTGTGTGTGTGTGTGTGTGTGTGTGTGTGTGTGTGTGTGTGAAAAGGGGTTGTGCTTAAATGGCAAGGCCATATGGTTCTCAAGATGGAGATCCAAATTCGAATCCCCCAAGTAACATCTAGTGGCTCTTAAGTTAATTTGAGTTGTATAAGTGGCTTCTAAGCTCTAAGTTAAATATGTGGATGGGGAGGAGGTCCTATATATATATATATACATACAAATAATAAATATACATGTGTGTATAAAGTTTAGTGAGGTTCACATTGGGACCTTCACTCCTAAATGTAAGAGTTTGTTCATGGGACTCACATTCCTTATAATTTATTTAATTGGTTACATATGTTTACAAATATATGTATATAGACATATATATTATATATATGTATACATACATACATATAAATAATATATATACATGTGAATGTGTATATATTTAGATTTTAGGGAGATTCTTATTGGGGCCTTTACTCTTGAATGCAACAGTTTGTTCTAAAGATATATAGTTGGTAATTAAATATATAACAAATTAATATTTAGTTACTAACTATTAATTTGTTTTATATATATATAGAATCATCCTATATCTACATAATTGGCCTAGACAAAAACACATGTCCTGTGTAGAATCTGAGGCAAAACACAGATAGAGAGGAGTCACTTTTAGTCCCAAGACAAATTGATTTCAATGCTACATAAGTTTCAGTCCCTAGATCTACATAATCGACCTTAACAAAGACAAAGATCCTCTATAGAATTTGAGGCAAAACACAAATATTGACGAACCACTTTCAATCCTAAGACAAACCAATTTCAATGCTACATAAGTAGCATTCTTCTTCATTGAGCCTAGAGATAAGTATTTCTATATAACATGCTTAATTTCTTAACCTAGCATTTAAAATTCAAATTACAACACACACAACGATCATTAAATAATATAGATTAATGTATGCTCATGTATATACATCTTATTGGATTAGCCTATATTAAGTTTAGGGATTCATTTTGCACTACACATATACATATATTTAAATAAAAACTTTCGATCCATATAAAAATGGACTTATTTATTGTAAAAAGGATGTTGATACACACATATAGGTATTGTATACATACACATATTTTGACTTATTATGTTTAGATATGTAACCCTAGTGACAATAAGAGGTAGATTGTAATGATGCAAGAATGTTCACAAAAACCCTTAACTTAAATTTGATAGTCATTTACATGCCACATTAACAAATAATGATTAAATATTAAATACAAAGTATCTAAATAGTTCAACTACATATTTTACATTATATTTAATTTTTAAATTAATAACTAAAATAAAACATAATGTAAAAGATAAAAATTTAAATATATATGCATATTGTAATGTAGAAAATTGCACACCCTTGCAATTTCACACTTTGTTTTGGACCTACTTTGGTGTTCACATCCCCTAGTATAACATCTTGCTACATAACCCCAAAGGGTAAGAGCCAAAAGAGGGCAAGATAATATTTTTTTTCACATAAGTAGATAATATACCTAGAAACAGTTTTTAATTTGATAGATCGACAGCATTCATGGCCAAGCATGACCAAATGCACAACCCATGGGAGACAACTAAATCACTCTCTAGAGGAAACATTGTTAAACTATGTTCATTTTAAACATCAAAGAAAATGTTCGTAATCCCATATTTAATATAAACATGAATCTAAAGCATCATAGTACAAACAGATCCGATACCCACATTGAAATCAGTAAATCAAATAGGAAATAGCTCATTTCTTCTCATTAACTTGCATGATTACATCTCTCTTAAGAGAGTACAATTATATAAAAGAATATAAAAATAAAATGGCATAGCCATGAATATGATATATAGGTATAATAACATAGTGTGTGAGAGGAAGTCCAAGATCATGGAAGCAGAAATCAAACATGAATGCAATGTATTGAAAATGAACTAAATTGGTTTACAACTGAACTAGTATAAATAGGTGAAGCTTGAGGAACAAGTCTCCATGAGAATAGGAAGGGTGGCAAAAATGGAACCAGTAGAATAGCTCAAGGTTCAACCACCCTCAAATGTAGCAATGATGTGTTGAATATGAGGCGACACATCTACTAACAACTCGTAGAGTGGAATTAGTCTTTCCACATGTGAGAAAAACCACCTAACTATGGTTACGTTAGGAATAACTCATGTGAGTTCTATACCAACACCCCCCCTTAAGTATAGCTTAGGTGGGTTTATGAAATATGAGTCCCGACTGTGCACCATTTTAGGTACTCATTTACAAAACATCTCTCATAAAATGGAGAAAGAAAGAAAACCCTAAAGGAAAAAACTTTCCTCCTAAAGAGAGAAAACAAAGAGAGCACTTTAGATGGCCCCTCTAGATGATGATGATGATGATGTCGATGTTGATTCTGATGTAGATATGTAGAACTCCTAAAGCATGTCAAAGTTGTAAAATTTGCCTTTCCCTTGATGTTAAGAGATTTTGGCAAACTAATTGAAGTAAGTAATATTTTTGAAACAAAAAGACCAGGATGAAGGTCTAAGAAATGTACAAAATGACAAAAGAAAGAATGTGCATATGCGCACATTCGAATGAGGTAGGAACCAATGCGATTCAAGTTGCAATGTTGTAATCTCCCCACTACACTCTATAGATCAGTGCTTACATTTCACTTTTACAGTTTCAATATCTTGACACTAACCAACTGACTTGAGCCAAGAGTTGATACTAGTCTCTAAAGTTGCATCATGATTTTTTTCTTCACCAGATGTGAAATCCAAAAAGATGAAGGCGGTACCATTACCTTTTGATTTTCTTTTAGGTGATGAAATGGTGCAATTGAAACTTCTTAATACTCAATTTTGGGAATTAAGGTGGTACCTATAGTGATAGAATAAGTGATTGTGTACACTCTTCTTACTTATCTACTACCCTTAAAGTGATACTTTATAAGTAGTACATGACATCATACAACAATATTTTCCCTTTTTGTTTCTTTCCCAACAAGCTTGCAATTTGAGATGAAGTGTTTTTGTCGCTCTAAACTAACATGCATGGGAACTTTATAATAATAGTGTGTTGATAGGCTAGAATGATAGAGGACAAAAAATTAGGTACTTTTGCCTTTTGAATGACTTGATTATGAGATCGTATGCAAACATTATAGCCTTTACAGTTTTTTTGCATATGCAAAAAAATACACATTCAAATAAAAATTCAAGATGATTGAAAATAATAATTTTTGCTAACTAATATTTGGAGGAAAACACTTGATAAGGGAAAAAGTTAAGCCCCCTATGGTAGGGAGTGACCAAGTGCTAAAAAAACCATATGACCAGGGGCTTATTTTAAATTTTTTGTGCCCCCCTTTCTATTTTTCCTCTTCATTGATGTTACCCACCCGAGTTTCCTATGTCACCAAAAGTGACAAAAAAACAAATGAATAGTGATGAGGGTGCTCTCATTCAAATTGACGGTCATTGCTGCTATTTATGTGCCTACCTGCCTGGCTTTTTAAAGTTGAATTCTCTATGTTTTCCCACTTGAACTGTGGTCTTTGCTAAATGGATTGGCATGAGGACTGGCGTGAGGATTTGCATGAGGACTAGGAGAGAGTTGTCAACTAAGGCAATGTGGCAAAAGTGTCACAAAATGGGTAGTGTTTTGGCATTTAGTGTGAGGACTGCAGCTATGTGGCAAATATGCCATGAAATGGATAGTGACGTGGAGTTGAAAGCCACAGAAACAGCAATGACCAACATGGGTTGGACTTGGAGTTGAAGAGAGGGTCGGGCCTCTATGTGAGGCGCCATTGGAATGCAGCTAGAGGGGCAATTTTGGCCTCTAAACAGGTAGCATGATGGGCACTGGATTCGGCCATGGGATGGGGTGGCATCACCAAATATGAATCATCCTCTGTGTGAGGCATGAATACCTCAAAAAAAATGCCTCTATTGAGGCTTTTTCAAGAATGATTTGACCTCACTATGGTGAGAGTCGATGAGCTCTACCAATGACGATTATGACCTTAAAAAACAAACCTGTTTCAAATGTGCTTTGAAAAAAAAAATTACCTCGATTATGTATTGATAGAAGGCTGGATTGAGCCTAGCATACAAGAGAGGTTGCAGAGATTCGCCAATGGAGATGTAATCAACAAGAAAATGATTTGATGCTATTCCACTCGCTCTGATACCATGTTCTCTGATACCATGTGTGAGCGGAAGTCTAAGATCATGGAAGCATAAATTAAACACAAATGCAATCTATTAAAAACAAACTGAATTGGTTTACAACCGAACTGGTATAAATAGGTGAAGCTTGAGGAACAAGTCTCCATGAGAATAGGAAAGGTGGCAAAAATGGAACCAAGAGAATAGATCAAGGTTCAAACACCCTCAAATGTAGTGGCGATGTGTCGAATATGAGGCAACAC
Organism: Cunninghamia lanceolata; assembly: GCA_027924645.1. Taxonomy (NCBI): domain Eukaryota; kingdom Viridiplantae; phylum Streptophyta; class Pinopsida; order Cupressales; family Cupressaceae; genus Cunninghamia; species Cunninghamia lanceolata. Next base: position 2,876,953 of record BSBN01001055.1, on the reverse strand, counting down.
ATCTACTAACGACTCATAGAGTGGAATTAGTCTCTCCACATGTGAGGAAAACTGCCTAACTATGGCTATGTTAGGAATAATTCATGTGAGTTATACACTAACACATATTACTGAATATGATACAAGGACTAAATGAGTACAATAACTGAATGAAGTAACAGAGAGAGAAAACACCTCCAATTTGGTGCTCCAATAACCTATTCACCAGTCTCCAATGGTGGTGGCAACGCATCCCAGCCATGTGGACTCATACAAGACCACCCCACCATGCTCAGAGGTAGTCACAAGGTCCAAAAAGAAGTAACAAGAATAAGGGGATACATGATGGCCAACACTCATATCAATCACGGAGTAGACATGGAGAACAATGGATACAACCAAATTCATAACATAAAGGTACTCATCCAAGTCATAGGTCAGGTACTACTCATGACTGCTAAGGAACTAACTATTAGAGTGTAATCGGGTGGAGTTTCATCATGTGTGCTCGAAGGGATGGCACCACATAGAACCAAGTAAACCTCTCAAATAGATGAGGAGACTCAATCATGCCCAAATCCATTCCCCATAGATGGATGACTTGATGCCCCGTAGACGGATAGGCCTTCCTATTGCATCTTTAGCCTTTACAAGAACTCAAGGCCATGCACGAGGACTAATTATCTTATTAATGTTTTAACCCCAATGTTTTCATTTAGTTATCACTTATTAATGTAACTCTATTACTAGTTCCCCTGGCAGCCACTTGTGGGCCCCAAGCCCATAGAGAGCCACTCCAAAAGACAACTCTAATTACCTGGACCATTGTCATCTCGTTTAACCAAATGAGGTATCCAAAATAGACTATAACACTGCAGTAAAAATTAGAAATAGAAATATGTGCTCTACAAGACAAAAGCTTTTGTGGATAGTGTAGTTTGTTGAAAACGGCCTTTTGCCAGTTACATCAGTTTTGTAATAACTCTAGTGACCCCAATTTAATCACTCTTCACAAAGGAATGCATGAATAATAAAAAAACATGGCAAATGGTATTACATATCTACTCACAGCCTGAATTCTACATATTATCTACCATATTTAACAATAACAAAATAAAATATTAAAAAGGCTTACAAAATGGAACTCTTAATTTGCCCTCCTATAGTAGTTCACTTAGATCCTTTGGTTGAGTGACAGATTTTCTTTCCAAATAGAGTTTATGTGGCCAATTTTAATGCACAAACACAGGTAGATGTTTCTAAGGTATTTTAGTGGCATTTCATTCTTTAACTCAAAGATGATGGTTTCCACAAGGCTAGAGATTTAATGGGAAAATGACCGTAATGATCAAAATAGAGCTGCTAAGTTTTATTTAAGAAGAGTTGCAATGATAATCTCACTAGAGAGTTAACATATAACACAAGGGATCCATGGGACTGAGATCTCTTCAATCTCCATCATACATCCCAATTTATTTGTATGGATGCACTCATTTTATTCTCTATAAAATCAAAACCCTCTATTTTTATTTCAATAAAATTATAAATTAGAAACCATATGACCTTTCTTTAAAAACCCATTTATCAACGAATAAGAACATCATTTTGTAGATTTAAAAATAAATTCAAGGGAAGTGGTAATGTAAATATCTTGCATTGAAATAATTTCTGGCATGAATACTTTTAAAAGGTAGCGATGGGGTTTCAGCTTTTTGTGCTTAATGAAATAACAACAAACATAATTTAGTTCTTGTTAAAGGCAAAGATGTGGTTTGGTTTTTCTGTGCTTAATGAAAACCACATAAAACATATTGTATAATATAAAAATGGGTGTCAAAATATGAATTAAACATGGACCAAGGGTTTAGGCAATTGCGGTTTTAGGATAATCCCACGTAGAAGTATTCATATCTTGTCTCTAGTAGATGACCAAAGAACAACATGTCTTATGCATACAATCTCTATCTTTTAAGAAAGTTGTAATTTTTTTGACAGTGGGAAGTCAAGCTTCTCAATCAAGAATTGGAAGCAAAGGAAAAGAGTTGTGAGCAGGCACAATAGAACGAGCATTTATAAGTCATGAATTTAGTTTTTGTGCTGGAAGAATAGAGAACTAATGTAAATACCTATTTGTACTCCCCTTCAATGCACCTCAATATTGTAAAAAGGTATGCTTGCCTGGTATATTTCGCTGTCCCCTTCAGCTTGCCTCAGATCTTGCAATTTCATATGTTCGTTGAGACAGGTTGCCCTCTCACACATTTTTCTCTTCTGTCCTATTTTTCTCTTAGCCCCCAAATCATTCTACTCTCCCCTCCTTTGATTTTTTTTTTGGTTCAATATTCAGAGAGTATAAAATGGCTTAGATTGAGTGTATATTTACAAAGACTAGAATACAACATGTCTAGAAAGCTTCCATCTTGTCATGGCAGGAGGATACTAGCGATCGCTACAGAGATTTTCTCCCACTCCTTGTATGTAAACCAATGAGTCCTCTATTTACAAGCCATCTCCCCTTCATAACTCCTACGTCCTCCTTTCATCTGCCCCAAAGATATTTCCTTCCAGCATTAACTCTCTTTTCTATCTTCACCAAATCATTGACTCAATTTTTCCCTTGTCTACACTACCCTCATAGAGATATCATTTTGCATTCAATATCTACCAACTCTCCCCCAAAGCCATCGAATGTGGCATGAGAAAGGAATTTTAAAATAACAAAAATCAAACTTAACTTAAAGCCCCAGATATTACCTAAATGGGCAAGCCCTCCCCTAAGCAATATTAGTAGGTCAAAAAGGGTTGTTACATCCTACCCTGCTAGGACTAGGCTTACTCTTGGAAGCTTGCAAATGCTAAGATGTAGCCCAATCGCATACTAGTCCATGAAACTTGATACAATAAAAAAATTAGGTTATCACATGCACAATTACATGCAATTAGTCCTAATACATGGGTAAGGAATAGGCAAGGCACTCATTCCCTACAGAACATACACTAGCATAAAACAATTTTCTCCAATCAAAATAAAGAATGATGCCAAGGAAGCCACATCAAACAATCAACAGAAACCAAGGAGAAAAGCCTCAACCACCACACCAGAAAACTACACATGACCATAAGGGGCAATCCAGAAATTACCGTTAGGTATCCAGATGATACGACAACAACACAGGAACACTATACTAGCAAGGTATAGTGGCTAGGGTAGGGAACATGGCCTGTGACTATCTCTAGTAACTACCATTGGGGATAATAAGAGTACGCTTTGGCCAGTGAATCCAGACGGAGTCGATACTTAGTACCTGCAACACTCCAAGTGTGCATCAAGGTACCTATGCATATACATATATATCATATAGCCAAAGCAACATCAACCATGTAAGCATTAAATCCAGCATAAACAATAATCATGTCAACAACATAATAGTGTCAAGATTGCACATCACTGGTGCTAATACAAAATAATAATAAGACACATAATCCAAAACAAAGTATACAGTCATCCAAATCGATTAAGATAAGTAAAAACATAATACGAACATGGGGGTCATTACATCCCCTAGGATGTAATGTCCCCTTCCTAGGTGATTTTCATGATGAGTAATTTAGCCTTTATCTCCCGAAGGCTAATTGATGAAATAAGGGAGATATTATTAAATTAATTATTTTATAAGGTTATTACTTAATTTTAAATCAAAAGGTAACCTTATATTTAATTAATTTAATATAGTGACTTAAAATACACATTAGATCATTAAAGTCACTAAAATAAAATAATAAGATTTTTCTAGAAGCCTCTTGAAGTGGGATTAAAAAAAGTATAAAGGAAGGGGCAAGGCAAGCTTCCAGGCATCTGATTATTAGCATTTGCATTTGATGAGTTCTGTGGAGCCAAGGGTTTCTGCATACTGTCTACTTGGTCTTTGGGAATGAAAACTCCCATAGATTAGCATAACTGAGGTGGTGAAATATCCTCCGAAGGGTTGCAAATTGGAAGGGATACTTCAGTCCTTTCATTTGTGCTTAAATCTGAAGTATTAACCAAGGGTTTGGAGGTAATTATTTGCAGATTAGAAAGTTTTTTGTTGGCTACTATAGTGTTGTGAATAGTGCTGTGCTACAGTGCCGTGAATAGTGTCGCGCTACAGTACCGGTACAGTACTGCACTACAGTGACGTCAATAGTAACGCTACAGTACCCACGTGAATAGGGCAGCTAGGAGAAGGTTTCAAATTGGGTTTGGAAGGGACTCTTTTCCTTGGATATTGAATTATTCTCCTTCAACATCATTGGGCATCACTATTATCAGGTTCTTCTTGCATCTATTAGTAGTTTGCATTGTCATCTTAGGCATTTAAATTTGCTGCTATAAGTGATAACTCAGAAATCAGATTTATCATTGTTGTAGTCATCATTGTAAGCCAATTAGTCTTGGCAAATTCATAGCAACATTGTACTTGGGAATGAATTCAATAAAGGAGATATATGTTGCATACCATTTGTTTGACAAAATGTCCATCTAATAGCATACATGATTAGCGTAGTAGTTGCATGCCAATTGTTTGACAAAATGCCAATTGGTTGTAGGTGTGCATTTCATGTCTAATTTTCATGTATATGCATCAAAAATACCAAAAAGAAGTACATTTGCATATTAGTTCATTGTAAGAGGCATTGTAAATATCATTTGCAAACATTCTAAATTATCTTGGCATCATTCAAACTATACCAAACAATCTGAAACACAAAAATTAGAAAAAGAGAAAGGTTGCATACGAAGTGTTTGACAATATTCCTTGAGCCAAAAGTAGTCAGTTTGGGCAAGGGATATTACATAGGACTAGGCTTACTCCTAGAAGCCTGCAAAAAGATATGGATAAAGGTCTCTCATCCTCGCAGCATCTTCCCAAGATGTTGAGGACTCACCATTCGGATCCCATTGGACCCTTACCTGCTCTATGTCCTGACCCTTGAGGTTCAACCTTCAATATTGAAGGATGTGTATGGGTTCCAAAGAAAGTTGCCTATCTTCCTCAACCTACAAAGCAGTCCAATCAAGAACATGGGTCACATCAAGAATATACTGTCTAATAACTAAAACATGGAAAACATCATGAATATGTGATAGACTCAATAGAAACACAAGGAAATAGGAAATAGGACAAATCCTCTCAAGGATCTCAAAAGGTCCAACAAAATGAGGCACCAACTTTGAGCCCTTCCCATAATGGATGGGCTTCTTTCGCAGATGAACTCTCAGAAACACACTATCACCCACCGAGAAGTGGCAATCCAACCTACATGCATCGACATACTTCCTCTGTCGATCTTGAGCTATAGCCAACTGCTCTCTGATCCACACTACCTACTACTCCATATCCTGAAGCATCTCTAGACCCAAAAGAACTTGGTCCTCTAAGCGATCCCAACTCAAGGAGTGCGACAAGGCCTACCATACAAGGCCTAGAAGGGAGACAGGAGACATACTGAGAGAACTGTGGGACCCATTATTATAAGAAAACTCAACCAAGTAGAGGTAGTCCTCCCAATGATACTATTGACCCATAATATACATCCAAAGCATATCCTCTAAGACTTGATTAACCTGCTCCATCTATTCATCAGCCTCGGGATGGTATGAAGAGCTGAAATTAAGATGAACTCCCAAAGCATGTTGAAGAGAAGTCCACAAAGCTGAAGTGAACATTGGATCATGATTAGAAATGATCCTATGAGGAATACCATGTAGACGCACAATATCCTCCATAAACACTCGAGCTACGGATGCTATAGTGTAGGAAGATCTCATGAGTGAGAAGTATGCCACCTTGCACAACTTGTCCACTGTAACTATAATAGCATCATGACAATGCGAAGACATAGGTAGCCTCAATATGAAATCAAGAGATATCGTATTCCACTTCCATCCAATGATGGAATGAGGTTGCAACAATCCTACCAGGTGGTAATGCTCTACCTTCAGCCACTGGCACTCAAGACACTAAGGTAGAAAATCAATAATATCATGCCATAGACCTGCCCAATGATACAACTATCAAAGATTGGCATGCATCTTCGTGACACCTGAATGACATGAATAGAGTGCATGATGGGCCTTTGACAAAACTAAGGAACGAAGATCACCAGAATCTAGAACATAAATACAACCATGATGTCAGAAAAGTCCATCAGAGTCAAGAGACAAACTTGTAAACCTACCCTCAAGGACTCTCCTAGACTCAATCTTTGCTCTCACCCCCTAATACCAAGTTTCACTAGGAAGTGACTCCAAAATACGACTCCGCAAATCCACTCCAAGAAACAAAATTGAAATCTCATGTCTCCTTCTCAAAGCATCTGCATCAATATTCTCCTTACCAAGAATGTAACAAACCTCAAAGTTGTACTCATTGAGGAACTCCATCCAACGGCACTGCTGAGCAATCAAATTTGGTTGAGTGAAGATATACTTCAAACTATGATGATCACTATGCAACTCAAACTGATGTCCCAAGAGGAAATGTCTCTAATGCAAAAGTGCATGGATGATAGCCACTAACTCTAAATCGGGTGGGGTAGTTTGAATAGCTCACGATCCTTGAGCTTACAGGACTCATATGCAATCACTCATCCCTCCTGCATAAGAACTACCCCCATAGCCTCTAAAGAAGCATCCGTACACACTACAAAATCACCTGTAGGATTTGGCACTACCAGGATAGGTGCACTAGTCTACCATTTTTTAAGACCCTGAAAAGCTAACTCACACTGATCTCACCACACAAACTTCTTCCCTTTCCGCTAAAGAGAAGTGATGGGATGGCCTACCTGAGAGAAATCTCTCACAAATCAATGATACTAATCCACCAATCCCATGAAACTACAAACCTCAACCACATTCATTGGTGCTAGACAATCAACAATGGCCTAAATCTTAGAAGGATCCACTAAGATACCCTCCCCTAAGATGATGTGGCCCAAATATCTCACCTTAGTCTAGAAGAACTCACACTTGGCCAAATTGCCAAACAATTGATTATCCTGCAAACATTGTAACACTTGCCTCAAATGGCCTTCATGCTCCTCCATAGTCCTCAAATAAACCAAAATATCATCAAGGAACATGAGAACAAATTGGTGGAGATAGGTGCACACCCCATTCATCAAACTCATGAAAACTGATGGAGCATTTGTCAACCTGAAAGGGACAACCATGAACTCATAATACCCATAGCATGTACAAAATGTTGTCCGATGAATGTCTGCCTCATGAATGCGAAGCTGATGGTATCCTGACTTTAGATCTATCTTGGAGAACACCTTGGCTCCCCTCATCTAATCAAACAAATCATCTATCTGAGGCAATAGGTAACGATTCTTCACCGTCACTTTGTTCAACTGGTAGTAATCAATGTACAAGCAAAGAGATCCGTCCTTCTTCACAAAGATGACAGGTGCTCCCCAAGGGGATACACTAAGATGAATGAAATCCTTCTCCAGTAACTCCTCTAACTACAACTGCAACTCAGTCAACTCTTGAGTAGTCATGTGATAGAATGCCCGAGAAATAGGCTCCACACCAGGAATGAGATCAATACGGAAGTCTATGTCATACTTAGGCGGCATACTTGGAATTTCACTCAGAAAGACATATGCAAAGTCCTAAAGAATAGGATGATCATCAAGAGATACCTCCTAAATCCAACCCTCAGCAAGATCACTAACTAAAATAGCGAACATCTGACAACCTTGCTTCATGGCACACTTCAGCTGCATAGCTTAAATCACATTGAGAGAAATGGGTCTCTGAACTCCAACTAACTCAACACACTCTCCAACATCATCTACACACTGAACCAACTTACGCCAACAATCTATTCTATCTAGGTGGGTCTCCAACAAATCCATGCCTAAAACAATTTTGTAGGACCCCAAAGGCAACACACATAGATCCGCTGTGGTAGTGAAGGCACCCAAATCCAACACACAACCATGAACAAGGGAGTCTACATCCACTCTGATTACCTTGATCGACATTACACTAAGTGTTGCATTGAAGAATCGTGTCTAAACCTCTAACTTTGCCTCTAGCTCTGCCCCTAGGAGGCATCCTATTCAAAACAAAGAACACATCAAAATGGATCATCACAAGGATGACCTATGTACCATACTAAGGTATGAAAGCATAACAACAAGACTAAGAAATAATATAACAAGCTCACACCACACACGCCAAACACAACAAAACATAGAAGGCTCAAGTAAGCAAGAGCTCCCAGTGTGTGGACTTGGCTATGATACTAGATGTAACATCCCGCTACATAACCCCGAAGGGTAAGAGCCAAAAGAGGGCAATATAATAATTTTTTTTTTACATAAGTAGATAATATACCTAGAAATGGTTGTCAATTCAATAGATCGACATCATTCATGGCCAAGCATGGCCAAATACATAACCCACAGGAGAGGACTAAATCACTCTTCAAAGGAAACATTGTTAAACTATGTTCATTTTAAACACCAAAGCAAATGTTCCTAATCCCATATCTAATATAAACATGAATCCAAAGCATCATAGTACAAACAGATCTGATACCCACACCAGAATCCATAAACGAAATAGGAAACAACTCATTCCTTCTCATTAACTTGCATGATTACATCTTTTCTCTTAAGAGAGTAAAATTACATAAAAGAATATACAAATACAATGGCATAGCTATGAATATGATATACAAGTACAATAACATAGTCCTGAATATGATATAAGGATTGAATGAGTACAATAACTGAATGAAGTAATGGAGAGAGAAAACATCTCCAATCTAGTGTTCCAATAACCTATTCCTCAGTTCCCAATGGCAGTGGTAGAACCTCCCAACAATGTGGACTCATACGAGAAGTAACAAGAATAAGGGGATATAAGATGGCCAACACTCACATCAATGATGGAGTAGACACAGAGAACAATGCACACAACCAAAGTCATAACATAGAGGTACTCATCCAAGTCATAGTTCAGGTACTACTCATGACTGCTAAGGAACTAGATACTAGAGTGTAATTAGATGGAGTGTCATCATGTGTGCTTGAATGGATGGCACCACACAAAACTAAGTACACCTCTCAAATAGACGAGGAGACTCACTCGTGCCTGAATCCATGCCACACAGATAGATGACTCGACGCCTCACAGATGGATAGGCCTTCCCGTTGCATCCTTAGCCTTTACAAGTGCTCAAGGCCATGCATGAGGAATAATTATCTTATTAATATTTTTACCCCAATGTTTTCATTTAGTTATCACTTATTAATGTAAATCTACTACTAGTTGTTGGCAAGAGACACTGCAAGGCATGTCATGTGTTGTCATTGATGGTAACTAAGTTCATTCCACACATCTACAGTGTAGTATCAGATCATACAGGTAGTCAATTTCAAGATTTGTCCAGTCCGAATAGACAGAAACAGGGTATATGGTAGAATCTAGTATTTTGGTCAGCAGATCTCTCTAGTTAATCATTGTGTGTTGCGAATCTGAGGGAGTATAGAGGAATGTCAAGACAATCTAAATCCAAGATTTTAGCCTCCAGTGACAAAGGGATTAAAAGTTATGAGCATCTAAGTACCGGGTCCTAATATGATAGAATAGTTCAGTGAAGAACAGGCTGATTTGTGTTAGATCCTTGTGTCGATCTAGTAGAAGTGTTTTGGTGAGTTGCATATGTGATATAATGTTAGTTGACATGTATGGTGACCTACAAGTTCTATTTCTGGTACGCATCAATATTGGTGTATAGTTTTAGCCGACAAAATAGAGTACTTGTATTGTTTGTTAAGTTCCTCATAAGACCGATAGAAAGGTGATTGAATTTAAAAAGCACAAAGCTGTGTCACACTCAACACTGATCCAACTTTTAAACTTGAATCACTAAAAAGTGACATATATGTTTTGAATTTTGAAATGATGTAAACTAATAAAATATTTATTTTTAATATATTTTATGTTTGTATTTTTTGAAAAAATTTAAAAAATTATTTGAATATAGTTTTTAATAAATTGACATTATAATTTAGTTACTGATAAAATGTTGAAAAATGAAGTTACATGAGACGTCAATCTTTATATAGTAAATTTTATTTTTTTCCTTCAATTTTTTTGTGTGTATTTATAACTTGAAACTTTAGTGCATGGATATATTTTTTTCCAATTTTGATAAATATATATTTTTAAATAAATAATAAAATGTGCGTGTAATGGACCTATTTTGTTCTGATAACCTACTTTTAGTAGAAATAGAAAGGAAAATATAAATAATAATTAAACTATTAAAAGATATATATTTCTGAAAACTAAACTTATAGATCTACAAAATGGTAATTTTATATTTTTAAAAAAAATGTTATTTACACAAGTAGAAGTTGTTGAAATATCAAGTTTTTCAAGTTTTTTTTGGTAAATGTTTGTACTTTGTGGGTTTATATGCAAAACTTATGGTAAGGTATTGTGGGTTACATTTTTGACATATGTGACCTTGAAGATGGTTTTCATTAATAGAAACATGATCTAGAAAAAATTAAATATAAATAAATGTTAACAAATATAGGGAATACATCTATACAATATATGAGAACTAACAAGAACTCACAAGTTGAATAAATATCTCATTGCTTAGTATTGAGGAGCAATCAGTATTTGATGCATTTGTGCATTTTCTACAACAAATAATATAGTCATCTTCCATAATAAGATAATGTTAAAGTCATTGACCACACTAGTTTCTTGTAGTGGGTTTTTGCATATACTAGGTGTATTGAATCACATGATGCCAATGACAATCATCTAGACAATGTAGTCCTATTGTGTGTTGGTGAATATCTAATGTTGGTGTGAATACTGTAAGTTCTGATAAATAAAAGGTTGATTGTTTACATATCTTACTGTGTTCTTTGGAGTTTCAGAAATTCATTCCCTGACTAGCACCAATTGTTGAATTTGAGAGTTTCATAGTAAAGCTATGAATTTTCCAAGTGCAAGTTTTTTCATTTTGTATGTGGGTTCTGTGAACTTTTCTTTAAAAACATATTTGTCATGGCTGTTATCAGAAATTCTAATTCTGATTGTAAGCGATTAGACAAATCTATAAATATTATATTGTAGAATAGAGCAATTTTCTTTTCTGCTCTAGATTTTCTCTCTTTCCTTAGGTATGTTTTGTACCAAACTATTGTATCTTTTTTGCAGAGGATTTGCATGGAATTCTTTGCTTCTTGAATGGAGAATAATGTTGATAATATCCATGCATTGTGATTGCATCTCCTTTCTATGAGCTATGGCTTGCTCTCTTTAGTTGAGTTTACTTAACATTGGATTTATCTCTATAAAAAAAAGTAGATGAAATGTTTTCTTACCTTTTACAGTTCACCTTTTGCCACCATAATATTTAATGATTTTCATTTTGGATTCACATTATAGAATCTACAATTACAACTATATGCCTGTCTTTTCATTTCTTAATCCCTTTCTTTTTTTCATATGAATTTTCTGACAATCAAAATTGCTAAACCTGCTAGAACTTTGTGGACAAACAACTAATAAAATATTAAACATACAAAGACATTCTTTTGGAGGATGTTAATTGTGATCTAATATAATTAATTACAGTGTTGCTCTATTGTTATCCTTTCAGAAGGCAATACCCGTATTTGTATAATATTTTTACCAACTTGGCTTTGCTGCCAAGCCAATGTAACTTTTTTTTTAATCTGGCAAACAAATACATTTTCTTGCATAAGCCAATCTTGTTACAACATTTACGAAACAATTGATCTAATAGAGTGAAGGCAGTTCATCAAAGAATTAAAACCTTCTCGGATCAAACCTACAGTGGTAGCACATCATAATAGTTAGTGTTTGCTGTTACTAAATCATTGTTTCTGAACCAGTTACAGGGAAATGAGATTAAGGAAGATTGACTATATTTTCTGTCTTTGGCATGAAAGAAATACGCACAAATTTGAATAAACTCTGTTTGCCTTATGCAGGGATTATTTGGCATAGGAGACATGTCCACAAGTGTGAGTAATGTGGATTCCAGTGTGATTGACCTGAGCAGTGACGACGAGGATTCACTTCAGGAGAAAACTCAAACAGAAATACATTTGCAATCGTCTATGGGAAATTTAAAAAATGAGTGCTCTGAAAATTTGTGTGATACACAAATAGAACAGCCAATTTGTACCCAGACAGTTCAAGATGCTGCATTTTCAAGATCACCTGGTCATGAATTCGACTGGTTTTTCAAAGATACCAAACCTAACCTTGACAATAGGATCCAAAGAACCCTGCCATCTGTATCTTTAGCTAATGAACAACATGAAAGTGGATTGGAGCAGGATAGATCGAGGCAATCTAATGGCATTACATATTCTGCTCTTGGTTCACCATCTCATCATGAAAGGTCTCCACGACAAGCTTTTAGTGCAACAGATAGTCAGCAGATATTAAATCAGCAAGGAAGGCATACATTGCCAACATCTTCATCAAGGTCAAATTGTCTGGGCCAGCCAGGGAAGGAAATTCAAAACAGCACCGATACACTTGGAATAAATCACAGTGTGAAAGTAAACCATGAAAACACAAGAAATGTTGGAAGTATGCCTCCAGTTAGTTCTTCCATGTCAAATCAATCTGGACACGTTATTTCTAAGAGCAGCTTTCACCAATTTTGGAAAGCAGGAGATTATGATGTTCGATGTCCACAAAAAAAATCCATAACAGGTCCTTTTATTCTTTTGGAAAATTTGCATGTTGCATATCTTTTATATTATGAAAATATTGTCCTAGACATCAAATATTAATTATCACACAGTTATCTGTTTTCTTATTTTCTGTGATCTTCGAACTAAGAATGTTGAGGTTATAAGGAATGCCATGCATCTTTAGCACTGTTTCTGTGAAGCAATTTACATGATTCTATAGTAATCAGTTATGGCATGGATTTGGTACGTTCTTGCTAATGTGATGGAGTTAGACAATTTTATATACTTTAATAATAGTGAGAATTGTTTTTTTTTTATGTAGGTGGAATGGTTCATGTTCGTGTACACCCGAAGTTCCTTCATTCTAATGCTACCTCCCATAAATTGGCATTTGGAGGTTTGCTACTTATGCCGCCCTTTCGAATGATAAATAATGTCCAATAACACTCTCTTTCCTTACTGTCATCTGTAGATCATTTGTTATTTATATTAGGATCCACTGCTTGAACTGTAACGTTCAATTTTTCAGTCAAGAGATTATCTTAGCCTTATTGAGAGATATTTTCTCCAAAGCTCTGTTCTTGTGTTATAAAATAATATTTTCTGTGAAGACAGATCAATTCATGTCAGATGTTATAGGAAATGGTAAATCTATTGTTGAAATAAAATAGTGAAATATAAATACAAGATATAGAACTGTTGGAAATTGAAAATCCTAAAGTTACCCTTTTTTGACTCATCTTAATTACGATGCCCTGAAAATGTAAGGCATATTACAAGATTCTTTCTACAAGAAACTATACAAAATGAGTGACTGAATGACAGAAAAATCTAAAATGGGAAAGTTTGCTTTCAAAGAAAAATGAACAAAATGCTATTACACATTGATAATATTCGTTATTGTTATTTTACATTCTTATCATTGTCTCCAAGGATATCTTACAACAAGTGATATCTTTCCTTATAACGATAATTGGGAATATCACCAAGCCCAGACTGGCTCTAGGGATAAATTAGCGCCAGTCTAGGTATGTTATGACATGTCTTATTGTACTGTTGGGATTTGAACTTGAGTCATTCTCTTTATGAATTCACCAATTTATGATCATACAACTAACCTTTGGACTGTTGCAAAAAAGTAATGTTATTCTATTGTACTGGGTGTACACTAATCTGTTTTTCTGTTCTGGTGACTGTTTTTATTTTTGTTTTTCTCCATTTTGTAGTCTCTTTGGTAGTAGCCATGTTTATTAGATTCAAATTTTGAATAAACAATGCTATTATCAAAATAATTTGTAAAAGGTGGTTCTTCCTTGTGACGTATTTCCCACTTTATGGCCAATTGTTGGTATCTCTATTTACTTAATCTTTAGTACATATTTTTGTTGAAAGTTTACTCTAATGAGTCTTATTTTATATTTATCATTGCAGCGATTGCAGAGCTTCTTGATAATGCAATTGATGAGGTAATGTAGCCTTGTACTTTGTTTCTTGAGATGAATTGTTGAGGTGGCTACAATCACTCATTTGTGATAGTTACCACAGAGATGAGAGAAGCTCACAACTAATGTTTACTTAAAAAATATTTTGGTCAGTTTTGTTTGGTGAAGGGTTGTCTTGATGATGACTATTTGTCAACTTGGTGTATGATGTTTTGATGATAAGATATCTTATATTTGAAGATTAGTGTTCTATTATTGTCTATGTCATGGGTAGAAATTTTCCCTATTGTGTTTCTCATTTTGGTCCAATAACATTTAGATACATCATGGTGCAACTTATGTCAAAGTGGACCAGATTTACAACCCTCGCAACTGCAGTCAAGCTTTCCTTTTTTAGGGTGTGAACATTATTCCTAGCTTGCTATCACTATTTGTGCAAATTGGTATTGTATTTACTTTTATGAGCACATATTAGTTGAAATTATCACCTTGTATTCTCTTTTGCAGATGATGGAGGGGGCATGGATCCTGATTGTATTCGACAATGCATGAGCTTTGGATATTCTATGAAGAACACAAACATTACCATAGGACAATGTAATTAAAAGGAAGATGAGCCACACCTAGCATTGCATAAAAAGCTTGAATGTATTTTGTGGGGGGATAATCACATATCTATTTAATCAATTTAACTGTTTATTGCATTCCTAGGCATGGGCTGCTTTTATTGTTGAACTGATTTCTATCCATTTGTGTATGCAGATGGTAATGGCTTCAAAACAAGTACAATGAGATTGGGAGCAGATGCAATTGTTTTTACTCGGACAGCTCGTGGCAGGTGTTGTTTGTTCTTAATTGAAACAAGAATAATCTCAATCACATCATTGTTCTTCTTGAGATTATTCTTGCTAACATTAAACTACTTTATGATATGTTTCTCTCCATTCACATCATTATTTTCTCAATCACAAATCATGACAATATTATTATAGCTAAGGAGTATAAGGAGGACAATGCTCTCAATCACATCATTGTTCTTCTTAATCACATAAAGTGTATAAGGAGGACAATGTTGTAATTCCCCCCTCATTTTATAGTCTATTGCACATTAATTTAAGTGTAGTTTGGCCTTTAAGCATTCAATTCTTTTTCATCTGTAAGGGTCCGTATCCTGCACCTAGGATCACATGTGTAAAAGTTTAAACAATCACTTTGAAGCAAATGAAAGCATACATACACATCCATATGCCATTCACATTCTTGTTTTTTTTTAATACTTTTTTGAGGGATTACCTTATTATGCCTTGAATTCTCATTTTTGTTTTATGATTGTAATGGTAGAATCCACAAAGTTGTCTTTAATTAGTTCCTTTTGGTTGTTGGATTTTTCATTGGCAGCTCTTCAACTCAAAGTATTGGGCTCCTTTCCTACACTTTCTTGAGAAAGATGGAGCAAGATGACATTATAGTTCCTATGGTATGATATAATGTCAAGGTGAAATCAGAATATCTTGTTTGAAAATTACTATTGGATTTCATTCATTGTATATGTTTTGTAGGTTGATTTTGAGCTGCCAGTGGGTCCTGAAATACCAAGAATGTTGGTTCGTTATGCAAGAGATATTTGGACAAAAAACTTGGCAACAATCTTACAGTGGTCTCCCTATGCAACGAAAACTGAGCTTATGAAGCAGGTACATGATTTATTCAAATGGTTATTTTGATAATTAAAAAAAACCATCAATGTAACATAAAGGTACAACACAGTAGTTTATTTGCAGCATAATGACTTATTGACTTACTTGCCAACTTTATATTGAGACTTGTATTTTTACAATCCTTGTTACCTTCTTTTGAGAGTTCGATAACCTCTCTATGATCCTTGTTATGTCTTTTTAACAGTTTGATAACCTCTTTGTGAGGTTTCTCCGACCCACTTTCCAATCTACATTGTTTCTTGTTTGTGGATATCAGTGTTCTTGGAGAAATGCTTTCCTGAACTCCTTGGCCCATGTGGTTCATAGACTTTTGGAAATATACAAGATTTACTACATATCATGAATTGTATTTGACGGAGTATCTATAAATTCAATCTATTGTCAACTAAATTCAAGATTTTTGTCCTGCTTCTATCTTCAAAGTGGGTACAAGTGCTTCGCACGTGTGCCTTACGTCCCATGGCGACTTGCTATTTTACTTTTCTGCTTAACTTTTTAAAAAGCCTTCATATTCTCTGTTACTTTTATTTTTCTCTGCATATGTTTTGTAACCTCTTTCTTGCATTGACGGAAAGCTAAAGAGTTGTGCCATGTCGAAGATTGTCACCTAAATGTTTTGTTATTTGAATCCAGGACATTATTTTTAGTTATGGAAAAATATATTTAGTTAACAAAATGTCACTAACACAACATCATATATAGCTTAAATTTCATACCTCGATGTCACCTTGATTAGGCTAGGCCTAGGGAGACGTTACAGTTGATCTATTGTTTCCAACCAAGGACACATGGTCATAAAGGAAAGCTATAGCATACAGGCTATATAGAAACCCATAGAACACTGTGTTAAACAAAAACAAAGATAAAAATGTCTGGTACCATATAGAAACCCTTAGAACACTGCAAACGAAAAGATGGACCAATTACAGATTCTCCATGCATCAGTCATTGCATGTACGGAGAAAGCTATAACTAACAACTTAAATAAAACAAAAGTGACTCCTAAGTTTTCTTCAGCAAAGTATCCATTATTTACATCATATGTACACTGTTCAACTTTCATTGATGTACAACAAAGTAACAATGCTTGGTATTTTGTCATTAGTCTGATGTGGTTTGAAATATTCTATCTGCATGTGGAAATCTTAGAGTCCATATTGATTTTATCTTTTTGGTCTTTTTATAAGTGCATGGACTGTTAACATAGAAAACTAATGTCTATATTTTGATTCTTTCATATGTTTTGCAGTTTGAAGACATTGGACCTCATGGAACAAAAGTCATCATTTACAATCTTTGGCTTAATGATGATGGCACTCTGGAGCTTGATTTTGATACAGACAAGGAAGTATGGCCCTATGCTACTGGATCTCTATTTGATACTATGCATTTAAGTCAGTATACAATGTTATTGGCTACATTACTGGAGAGAAAACTGCCCATATTGAATTTTCTATCCTTATTTGTTGTATATTTTTTCCAACTAATCTTCTAAAGTAACTTGTATGCAATACTGTCTCTTTCATTGTCTTTCTGATATATGAATCATTCCATTCTATTTCTATAATTAATTTCTGTCTTTTAGTGAGATTCAGAATGTTATTTGTTTCTCTATTCAATCTAGATCACTGCTTATTCCAAATTATTGTTGTCCATTGTTGTTGGTGTTCAGAGTAAAGGTTGAAAGCTGTTATTACTGTTGTCTTTGTATAAGTATAATTAACTAGTACTTTACTCTGTGTTATTTCTACGTTGAATCTAGGATTCTAGACTATTCCTGTTTGTTTAAAGAGTTTCAAGTTTATCTTATCCCCATATTCTAAGAAACATTTTAATTATGAACATATGGGCTGTAAAGACATGATGCAGGAAGGGGAGGGGGCCTATGAAACTAAAACTTCAAAACACTCAGAATATCATGAACTACAGCAGGAGGGAAAATGGATTCAACCATGAACATGTGCAAAACAGATTTATAGAAATTTCAATGAACTAGAATCAGTTTACAAAAATCAATTGGCCAAACTATTGGCCCTCAATACAAAACCCAAATCTATTATGGTTTGGTACATGCAGACCTACACACCCAAAATTACTTTCTGGACTCCTCCTTCGTTCCCCTGTTCTTTTTCTCTTCCCCTTCTTCGCTTCCCTTGGCTGTCACTATGAAGTTTGTGTCTACACCAGCCAACACCTTCGCAACCCTTCGAATACTGCAAACAGGTGAGTTGAGATGCCCCCAATCACCCAGAATTATTCATTCCTCCAAAATTCTTCCATGCTTACTCCGCTCCCCTCTCCCCCTCAACTCCAGTAGCTCTGAAAGAGCTAAATACCACCACAAACCATACACTTACCCGGGTTGGTCAGCAATCAGCGAATTCGATATTTCCACTCGCGTCATCAAGGAGGGGTGGAGGAGAAAAATATTAATGGTATGATCCAGTGCATAAAAAGAAATGGAAGTGGAGGAATAAACATCGCCAATTAAGGCAGCTCCGCAATACCAAACTTTCTCCAAAACTAGAAAGCATTCAAAGAAAAAAAAGCTGACCCCAAAGTGGGGGTTTACGTGGATGCCCTTGCATCAAGACAAAGGTACTTAACACTCTTTTTGTCTATAACAAAGAATTATTAGTAAATCTTAAACATGTGCAGATATGAGAACGTAGTATTCTTGGATAGCAGCTATTTGAATTGGCTATGCACTAACATGATCCATTCCTATGTCTACTAAAACTGGTAGCCATTGACTAATCTGAAATCAGACAATTATTAGATAATATTTGCCTTTGTTGACGTACCGAAGGGTTTGGTGAAAAGACCTGAAAAGAGTGAAACGGAGACTACCATTTGGAAGGAGTGAAGTAAAACATTTTATTATGTAAATAATAGTTCAAAAATTCAGATGCACCAAAAACATGACAGATCCAAATTTGACTCGGGCTTGGTGACTCTGCAAATACTCAACAACTTAAAAAATTATTTAAATTCCTTAAAAATAAACATAAATTTTATGTCAAATAGGGTTACAAAATGTATCAAATGAGTTTATAAAATGTTTTAGAAGTGTTTTCTATGAGATTTGAATACAAAATAAGTGCAATATCAAATCATCGTACAAATACAACTATCGACCAATAAATATGATAACTTGCATATCAATGCAAGTTACAACAATTTACAATTTCCTATTCCTCTATATGTTCTGGTGAAAATTTGGGGTCTATTCCTTATACAATGGCTATGACTCCACTCTCATATTGGAAGGTCATAGCTCCACCTTGAAAATGGATAGGAATGACTTCTTTTGCCTAAAGTACAATATCGTCTGCAATGATTGCATCCAATCCAATGTCTCCTCTTTTTGTAGCATGCTCCTTTTCTTGACTCTCAAAATCAATAACCTTGTCTTCTGTAAACATGAGGGTGTCCTCATCTTATGTAGTCTTCGGTTTTGCATTTCGAATATAAATGAACAACATTACAAATTGAAGCAAAATAATGTTTTTCATACCATAATTTGATAATTCGAACTAGTGAAAAATTCCAGCATTTTGGTTTATAAACAATAACACAAAATCACTGTTAATTAAAATTGAATTGAATGGTTTCAAAACATGCTCAAACATGTAAATCTAACATTTAGGAAAGAAATACGATTCTTGAAATTCTTGGGAAAATAACAATTTGATAGAATTCTGAAATTACAGAATTTACTCCTCAAATTGTCTCCAAACTCGTTTGATCACTCGAACAAGGTTGTAAATTTGTAGTGTGAGGAGATTGCAAGGGTTAGATTTGCTTAAAAAGACCCAAAAAAATTGTTTTTACAATGTTTTTGGCGTGTTTCCATGTCTACCCACAGGTCTGCTGCATGTGGGGAGTCTGGGTTGCAGAGTCATGGAATGCTCACCACTTTGCAGACTTGCTAAGGCTTTTTGGCAAGTTTGTTGCTGAGTTACTTGGCCAACAAAAACGCTCATGATCACTGAGTTTTGAATCTATGATGTAAATATTGCCTTTTCTTTGTATTTATAGAACATGGTAACTACATAGTAAAAATTGTCCCTTTGCTCTATATTGGAGCACGTTAATTGTGTCGTACATTGTTTTCCCTTTATTATATGTATAGAGGGGACTATTGGAAAATGAGCTAAAAACATCAATTATTTTTGAAGACCTACTGTCAATCTGTGAGGTAGTTTGAGCAATGTATTTAGCATACAACCAAATAGCATAAGATATCTCAAAGAGCATCGAATTGTTTACTGTTGACGTTCCCAAGTTGAGTATCTCCTGAAGTGGAACATTTGGTGATGCTTGTTGAATATGTCAGCCTTTATAATAATTAAATGAGGCAAGGTTTATAGTAATTTTCTTATGTACCATATTAGTAATGATCATCCATTGAAGCCAATGTCTATCTAGATTTATATTAATTGAATTATGAAAGTATCTGATTACAATGCTATTTACTTGTATAGCATGAGACTTAAGATGTCTTGTTATACATAGGTTTATGTTTTCATTGGTCAGGAACAGTTTAAAGTAACAGAAGGAATTCAAAAAATTTGAATCAACTAGGTTTATTCTGTAATACAAATTGGAAATATGGATTAGTACATTTAGGCAAATTCATGGTGAGAGGTCAAGCAGTCCAGTGTGGTCATTTTCTAGATCAGAAATCCTTTACTTGAAATGAGGATTTGTCATGGCAGTTGGACAGCGTGAGGTGTAAAGAAGTAGCTCTAAGGTATAAAAAGTTATAAATGGTCATAGATTGTATTCCTTGATGCATTTTGCACTTTCTAAATTCCAATGGAAAAATAGGTGATCTTGTATAAAGGAATTCATTAAATAAATCTGTGAGGGTCTCATCGTGAAGGATGATGTTGGTTGAACATCTCTGTACTTTGGTTTGGGATTAAGGGGATGTAGTGCGATGGTCACTGAGGGTTGGTCACAGTTTTGTGTTTCCTTGGAAAATACTTGTTCATATTTTAGAAGTTCTGTCATGATACAAACTTAAAAACAAGCTTTAAATGATTCTTCTTGTTTGATTGTTGTTGGAAAAGTACCACTGTTATCTGTTGCTTTTGTTCCATGTAGTGTTCAATGTTGATATTGCATATTTCCATGTATTTTACAGGATATAAAATTGCGAGGAGGTGGCAAACAATTCAACATTAAGAATTGACAATGGGAATTGTCCATTCACACATTTCATACTGACTGTAAGAATGTGATATATACTTAAAGAAGTACTTGTAATATATACATGGTAAGAATGTGACCTTTTATGGATGTGCATTTTGTTGTCATGTTTATGTTTTTTTAACTCTTTCCACATGATTAGATGAAAATTATTAAATTTATGGCTGCAGTTCTATTCTAATGCCTTTGTCACCTAGAGTTGTTTTGTGAATTTATCTGATGGGTTTTTATAATATGTTCATGGAGATCTGAGTGATGTATATATTTCAATTTTATACAGGTAGTAGTTGAAACAACCATAGGATTTAAGAAAGAAGCTCCTCTTGTTAATGTTCATGGTTTCAATGTTTATCACAAGAATCGACTTATCATGGCTAGTAAAGAGCACCTTTACTTTAAAACAAACAATATACATGTTCCATAAAATATTGAGGATAATTTGATAAAAAAGAAAGAAATCATTTTGATTTTACGACATTATATTTCTTCATTGTTTCTATTAGTTGGTAGTCATATGTAGCCTTTATTTGCTTCCACTATGAAATATTTGTCAAATTTACTTTTACTTTTGTTTTAAATATTGCTGTCTAGCATTGTTGGGATTTACTAATAAAAGGGTTATTCCTTTTTGTTAATGCTTTTTTACACAGCACTTTTGGAAGGTTTGGCAAGATAATAGTGGTAGAGGAAATGGTGTCGTAGGTATGTATTAAAACTCTATTTAACACTGCCAATGTGATGTTAGTGGACCAAGATCTGTGCTAACACTATATTTAAAAATGAAAGGACATATCATGGACTGAAGATTGTGATAAAATTGATTATTTTGGTAGTGTGATTATAGCAATTTCTGCATATTGTAAATTTTAATGTGTATAACAGGTGTTCTTGAGGCAAACTTCATTGAGCCTGCACATGATAAACAAGAATTTGAAAGAACTACAATCCTACTTCGGTTAGAAGCAAAACTCAAACAGATGACTCTTGATTATTGGTATGTCTCATGTCTGCAGTTTGTAATTGTTTTTAAAATTATGGGTTTAAGTACTTCTCTAACACAATAATTTAATACTTAAGAGTGCATAGTATTTCCACAATGTTTCCTAGTGGATATTTGCAATGTGAACATGAGTATTTGATTTGTGATTATTTGTATGTTATCTATTTATTTTCATTGTTTTTTGGCAACTAGTTGGTATGGTCATCCCTATTCGTGTATTCTTTAGTTTGGATATTGGAATTAGTGTTTGAGGAAATGTTGCATT
The DNA here is from genome assembly GCA_027924645.1 of Cunninghamia lanceolata. Lineage (NCBI taxonomy): Eukaryota > Viridiplantae > Streptophyta > Pinopsida > Cupressales > Cupressaceae > Cunninghamia > Cunninghamia lanceolata. Next base: position 2,854,567 of record BSBN01001055.1, on the reverse strand, counting down.
ATTAAAATTGGTTGTACATTATGTTACTTTAAAAACCTTCCCTTTTGGGTGTTGATTTTGCATTCATACATTAACTTTTGCAATTGTTGATCCTCTTTCTTTGATTACCATTGGCATCCACATTGTAATTTCACTTTCTTCTATATATTTTGGAGTTGTCTAGGGGAAGAATTTCCATGCTGCATGCTGGAGGATAACAAGAGATGCAGCTATTCTAGATAAGCCAACCTGCAAAAACAAAACCTAAACACAAAATAGCAAGGAGCAGGGACTACTGCCTTAAAAACAAAAAATCACACCCTTCAAAGCAAACTAGCTCCTGATCGCACGAATTGCCATCAAAGGGCAATTAGTTCAACATGTGGGCTGCTCTAACAAAAGGACCAAAGCAGTGATTAAAACATTTGTGGACATCCATAGCCATCTTTTTCCATCATCATACAAACTCAAAGGGTGAAAGGTTAAGTGGAGTGTGAAATTGGGGGCAACCACTCTCTTAGAAGCAAGAAGATCTGCTTGGAAAATAGTCAAAAGATTATCCCAGTCAACTAGAATATCACTGACTTTAGTCACAAAGGGAAGTTGATCTATTCCTGCATTTATCAGGCAATCCACCGCCCAGTTGCATTCCCTGAAATTGTGAACAAATATGACATTCTCAAATTTCTTTGCCTCAAGGCATGCTTCCACAAGAATATTGTTGAGCTTTCAATCCTGCCCTTAGACAAACCTGCAATAACAACCTGAGAATATTTTGTAAATGAAGTTACATAGTGAGATAGGCCTGAAATCTTCAAAAGATTGAGGCGAATTTGATTTTGGGATGAGCATTAAGCATGTTGACCTAATTTCCTTGAGGACATTTCTATTTTTCCTTGATTCTTTAACTGCTAAGAAGACAGCTCTGCTTACTGTGTCCCAACATTTTTGAAAAAAGATTCCGGTCCAACCATCCAGCCCTAAGGCTTTTTCACCTACCAAAGAGAAGACGGCTGTTTTGACTTCTTCTATAGAGAACTCTTTCAATAAATTGAGGTTGTGATTCTCCTTAACCAGTTTGGGTACAAAATTGCAGATGTTCTGGTCGCTTTGATTATCAGGAATCAATTTAGAGAGGAGGTTACCAAAGTAGACTTTTGCAGCAGAAAGCATTTCTGAAGGATCTCTACAAACTTGCCCATTTTGTAGCTAAATTGACTTAATGGAATTAGCACAGTCACGTACCTTAGAAGAGCGGTGAGAAAAAGAAATGTTTTTGTCTCCTTTTAGCCAAAATTCCTTCGATCTTTGCCTCCAATAAATTTCTTCTCTCTTTAAAATTTCTTCTACTTCAACTTTGAGTTGCTTCTCCCGCTGATAGGAGTAGGCATCCATGCCATTTTTTATTATACTATCTGCTAGAGATCTCAATTCTTGCTGTAATCTGAGTTTTTCTTAAAAGACGTTTAAAAACTGGGACTTGTTCCACTCCATTACCTTGTGCCTTAGCAGCTTTAATTTACTTATTAACTGGAACATGTGAGAGCCATACAAAAAAGGGATTTGAGCCCACCAGTTTTTAACTTTTTCAACAAAAGAGGCATCTCTGAATGACATGGACTAGAATCTAAACCTCTTCTTTCTGGGTAAGGCTTCACCTCCTATTTTTATTCTGAGGGGAAAATGATCCGATCCCACCAGTGGTCGAATCTCTGTCTCAAAACTCACTGGCAAATTAAAGCATTCTGGGGAAAGGAGAAATCTATCCAATCTTTCCGCAATTTTTAGAAAATCCCTTCTATTTGTCGAGGTAAATTTTCCATTTTTTTGGGATACAGTTTAGTAGGAGATTCATGTTGACAAACTCTTTGAAGTCTCTCTATGATTTAGCCGGATGAGTGATGTCCCCAGACTTTTCAGAGTCATCTAGGATGGAATTGAAGTCTCCTCCCAATAAAAATATTTTTCTATTCAAGAACCTTAACCACACAGAAATTTTTTCCCATACTTGACTTTTCTGAATCAAATCATTAGGAGCATATACATTGACTAACCAAAGGTTTGCACCGGAAAGTAAAGTAGGGAACTTACCAATTATGAAATTGTCATTCTTTTCCATCACTTCTAGGGGTTGAATATGCTTCCTCCACCCTATAGCAATTCCTCCCGACGCACCTCGTGCTGCCATCACCTCAAAATTCCATCCATTCCAGTTTTTGAAGACTTGATCATTTAAGTCAGCAGACAGTTTAGTTTCTTGCAGCAACAAAATATCTGATTTTTCCTCATCAATTTGGGATTTGATGAGTTTTCTTTTGTTAGGGGCATTGAGGCCCCTAACATTCCACATTATTATCCTCATGGTTTCCTCGGAGAGTTTTGCACTCTCCTCTTGCTTGGACTATGTTTAGCCTGGTGAATCTGACTAGTTGGTTGGCCTTTATGCATTTTCATCTGTTTCTATCTAGAGCTTTTCCTGATAGTGGGAGGAGTGCCCTTAGAAATGGGGCTATTCATACTCATCCGATTGAGGCCTGGAGGTGTGCATTCAATCTTGTCTGACTCTTCCTGCATTACTTCATCCGCTATCTCTTCTATCACATTATTTGCTACCTTCATGGCTACTTGATCTAGTAGGTCTCGCAAAGTTTCATTATCCTGAAGCAGATCATATGAGAAGTCTTTTAACACAAGATCATTATCCACTTTCTTCCCTTGCTCATTTTGAGGTTTCTGCAACATTTCTCGCAGAGGGATATCCTCATCCCAATTAGGCCATTCCTCCTCCACCCTTATTGGTGGTTCACTATAATGAGCACGACCTCCCTCATCTTTCTCACAAGAGTTTCTTGGGATTTTTTCATGAAAGTTAATCTCTTCAAACTTAGGAACCTCCACAGTTATATTGTGACCCTTTCCACTATCTCTTCCAAACATCTCCTCAGGTATCTCCGGGCCTTGCCACATTTAGACCTGCTAGAACTACCTGAAACTCCCCTGGACTAGTAGTAGTTCGCTCTTGTTCTCTAGTTTTAACACTCTGTTCATAAAGGCCTCCAAATTCTCCAGTGATCTGAACTGGCTCCTCATTAGAATCAACTGCAGTCAGGACTCGGCTTAACATATCCTTCTGGGGGTCAATCAATTCTTGCTTCTCCATTATTCCTTCAAAGGATAAGAAAGCTTTCATCCTTTCCAGATCCTCCGAGTCTACCCCATCTTGTAATATAATGTCTTGAAACCATAACCCATGTGAGGATTTCATTTTAAGTTTCTTGGGTAGTAAATCTTTAGCATCTGTGAGGATTCGTATCCTGACTGTTGAGGAGGAAAGATTCTCCACTGGAATATCCACTTCTTGGCACTCCCCGATGGAATTACCTATGCACTTCAAAATTTCCACCTCTCTATATTCTAGTGGAAGAAACGGGAGTTGAATCCAGAGGGGAATCAGGGGAATTTGTTCTTTCCCAACACGAAAGTTAGGTCTCCACTCTTGACAACAGATTGTTGTTTGGTTGAATCTCCATATTTTCTTTGACAGGATACTATCTCTTTCTTCCTTGTCAGAAAACACAAAACAAAAGAACCCATTACCCAATGCCCAGAAATTCTCTATCGTTACCCACGAGTCTAGAAACCATTTTCTCAGGTCATCTACTGAGAAGTGGGGAGATAGAACTTTACCTATCAAGGCTTTTTCCTTCAAACAATTTGTCTTTTCTTTCAGCTTTAGCTCCACCTGCTCTAGCGAGACCTCCTCGAACTCATTGCGTCTTGTTACTGTCTTGATTTTGGGGATCCAGACCTTTTTATGTTTTGGTTCATGCCCTTCCTCTAAACGCCTTTCAGCAAGTCTGTGAGAATCAGACCTTTTTCCTTTTACGAATTCTCTCTGAGGAAGGACTTTTGAAGAAGCTCTTAGCATTCCCCCGCCCCTACTCTTTGGGAAGAAGATATCTTCGCTCTTCTCTTGGAAATCTTTGAAAGCATCTTGTTGGGATTTGAAAGGTTTTCTGAACATGAGGTTGCTTTCCTTGTACGGGAGTTTCAACCTATCTACATGGTTTGAATACCCATCTTGGAACCACACTTTTTTCCCAAGCCGTTTGTGATCTCTCAGGCCTGATTTTCTCAAAATGGAGCGAGTCTCTCTCCGTTGATCTTGAGGACCAGCGTTTCTGCTTGCATACCAGCCAGGAGTCTTCTGATGCATCAGCGCCGTTCGGGATGCCATTGTAACTGCCTTTGTTGAAGATTACAGTTGTAATGACTTATGCAAATGTCGCCCACCATAAACGCTTGCAGGCCCGACAGACTTCTTTTGGAGAACAAATTTGTCAGACATTGAACAGGCCGAGATCAGAAGCAAGCTTCAATACTACTACTATAGGTTGAACTCCAGTTCTATTCCACCCATTTTTTAAGTATCTAATCGGAAGGCTTGACCATCCTTGCCCACAGCAATGTCCTAATTTGTTGGTAAACTTCTGTATAGTTTTGATACCTTTTGGGAAGCATGGTCATTCAAACGGAGGAGAGAGCTACTTGTAACATACCAACTTCACATGCACTAGCCAATTTTTTAATATCCATCATGATTAAATCCTTGGAAGAAGCAGCATTGTAAAATTGTAAACAACAGTTTTGGTGAACTGTGTTTCAGATGCAGTAAGATGTTAATATGTTTTGTTGCACCTTATAGTTTTTGAGGGAGCGCCTTGTGATGAGAATTGCAGCTACACTGAATATAACCTAAAGAGGCATGTGAGGCAGCAATTCACTGACCATCAACTGTTCATTGCAGAAATGAACCGTGGCTAAATCTAAACCAAATATGAATTGCCACACAGTAAGATGGTTATTAAATGATATGTGCAGATGGCCTAGTGCCTTCAAATTGTTCCCTGTACTATTGGACTAGGGATCATTGGATAGCAGCTAGGATTTTGCTGCTGATGGCAGGTCCCCCTAACCATAAAAACATTTTTTGTATGAGTTTATCTCCTCCAACAGATACGGTTTTCTATCCAGATTGCATGAATTTTGAACTTCTAAAATTTGTCTGACTTGGGAGTTCGACAATTTAACCAAGTCCAATAGTGTGTCTATCTATTCAGATGGCATGACTTTGGAGATGCAGTTGTTATCTCACGGCTAATGTAAAGACCTAATAGTTTGTCATTTTATACTCAAAATGAAGATTTAAATGCTACACAAAATTTGACAGCTTATCATACCGTATGTGTTGCATATGAAGTGGGGTCTAATATGGAAAGTTTATGCCATTATCAATTTTCATGGCTGGAATGTTGAAATTATTTCGAGTACGCAAATGTGCTCAGAAATCTGAATAATATTCATGTTCATCTGAAATATCTCTCTGATGTTGGTAGGTCCTTATAAATTGTGTGGAGATAAGCTAGTGACTTGAAGTTAAAGATTATGTTTTGGGAATTTGTGTTGTGATGTTTTCAAGGTATATGCTAAAGTGGATGACAACAAGTTTGATTTACTTCTAGCCATGTGATAATAAATCAGTTTTTACGGTTGGTGGGTTTTGATTGCGATGCAGGTGAGTCATAGGCTTCTAAGTAGATGGTTTTCATCGGTCACCAGGAAGTTAGGCTCATTGAGGCAACGTGAACTTGTATTCACAGTTATATTAATCCATAATTTCCACCACCAAAATTAGTTAGAAACTAGAAAATTCAGTTTTACTTATACATTAAAATAATAGTGATAATTGAGAGGAATTAAAGAGCTGTACATAAAGAGATGAAGTGTTGCAAAGATAGAACAAAGACAATTTTTTTTTTATCTCGGGAAAACCCACTGAGGGGTGAAAACCCCAAATTAGTAGAGACAATTGCTCTTTTACATGAGTATATTGGTCAATGCTCTCATTGGATGAGGTTGCCTTAATGATCATTAAAGCATCACTAACACTAATAGATTGTTGAGATGATTAAAATCCGATGCCTTGATCATGATTGGTGCTTATTGATTGCGATACATGTGCTCTCTAATTAGTTACACTTGTGGTTCCTTGATCATGATTCATGCTTGTAGTTTTTTTATCATTGTTCATGCTTGTTATCCCTTGATCATTGTTTATGCTTGTCATATCTTGATCACTATTTATGCTTGTCAAGTCTTGATTAATTGAATGCTTAATAGCACCCATTATGACTTGATTTTCTTCATGCTTGATGTAAGTAGGATCTTGATTGCAACTATGCTTAGTAGGATTCAATGTGATATGATCAAGTCATTTGTTTTATTGTCTATGTGTTCTTGGGAATCAAGTGTCTCATCATGAGATGTTGGTGTATGATGGATAAGAGTGATGTGTGTTTCTTGATCATGGATGGTTTTGGTGTCATAGATGGAAATGGAAGTTTCTTCTCTTTGAATAAATGCCATGAATCGAGCTGAGTGCTCAAGTTGATCAACAAGACTTCTATACTCATTTTAATTATTAGGATAACCATGAGGTGAAGTGGCTTGAGTAATTGGTTCTTGGGTAAAATGGCTAATGTGATCTTGAGGAGCTTGGATAGTTTGATCTTGACTTGGTGAGGGGAAAGGTTGATCATGCTTTGAATTTTCTTGTTGACATAGCTCTTGGATAGGATTGGTAGACTTTGAAGGTTCAACAATATGACTAAATGATGACTCTTGACTTGTGCTTATGTTAGGAGATTCTTTGATGCTTATGTTTGGTCACTTGAATCTTGGTGTTTTTGAGACTAGTGTTGAGCTTCCTCCTCCATCTCCCGCTTCTTCAAATTTGGGTCCTACTCTTGAGTAGGTTGATCATAGTTTTTCAGATCTTTTTTTATTGAATGAGTATTTAGCAGGTATCTCAAACTTGTTTGTAGAGTCTCATCTTGCAGATTTGGGAGACATATTTGAGGGGATTTCTCTCCTCTTTGATGACAATTCTAGCACGGCTATTGATACATCTACATTTTCTTTGGAGATTGACATTTATGAGTTTCTTTTTTCACTTGATTTGTCACATTTCCTGGTTGAGTTTGATCATGCTTATATGGTGGCTTATTTGAGCATGGAGACTCCTCCTTAGTTTTCAGAGATTTCTATTTGGAGACTTCCTTCCTCCTCCTTTTAGTTGGACATGGAGTGGCTTCTTCATCATTTGGACTTGTTTCTTCCTAAGGGAAGAGGTGTTTCTTGTAGGCATTGGATCATCTTTTGTTTCCAGGCATACTTCATCGACATTGGAGCTTCTTCATTATGGGGGGATATCATTCCTCTCTTTTTCCTTCCTATGGGGGGATTCTTGATTGTATATACAAGATGTATGTAGTCCTTGGGGGTATTAGTGAGTCCTCCATGCATCATCTTGTTTTATTTTCTCTCTTTTGGAGAGGATTTTTTTCCAATAGGGTTTTCTCCTTTTCTCCGCTTGTGAGAGATTGCATTTCATCACATTTGTATTGTAAATGGATACCTAACATGGTTGTGTAGTCGGAAGCCATATTGCATCTTCCTCATATTGCATAATAATCTCCCTGAGGTTGCACTTTAGGGGGGGGGGGGGGTGTTGGAGTAAATGAGTTTTTACCATTTACCTTTGTTAAGTTTTACTTAAGCATCCAACATTATTAGATATTAGATTATTATTGTATTTTATTATTTGGTAGTTTTTTGTCAATTATATCTTTACCGGCTTTCTCCTTGCCTTTATAAGCAAGGCCAATGTACATTATTCGCATCTCATTCATATTTTTCATCATTCTGGTGAAATAGCTTTGCTTCTCTCGTATTGTGAAATCTTATCTTGCAGGTTGTGCTCTTGGGAGGTGGTTTCCACCAATAGAATGTATTCATTTTAAACATCTAGATTTGCATGATCTTTCTCATAGCATGTTTATGAGTAAAGAGTATTGTCTTTTATTATTTCCTCAAGTTTTCTAGTGATTGACCTAGGAGAATGTTTTCCTTCATGACACTAACATCAATCCTTCCAAGGTATTCTTAAATAGGTCTCTAGTCCTCAAATATCAAAAAAGGGGAAAAATAGAAGTGAATTAGAAAAGTAAAAAGTGGAATTCTATGGACTAGAAGATAGGAAAACATAAAGTATTCTTTATATTAAGATTAATAATAAGAATTTCAAACTTCTATTTAATGTGCATTCATTGATAAAAGAGGTCATCATTAATTGGAATTCTCCTTTTTATCAACCTTGGTTAGTGGAGCTCTAGAATCAAACTCTCCCTTTCATCAGATGGATTATTGGAAAGAACAAAATAATAGAATATTCAGGGATATTGCCAAGAACCATACTCAAGTCTATCATTCTTTCTCCAAACTTCTTATTGAAAATGTGGCTAATTCTAGAATTAAGACTACTGACAAACCACTTAGCCAGTTTGAAATTATCTTGGCCACTAATTGGGATATTCTCAATCAAATCCTTACTTATGATAATTCCAAGAAACTTAAGAGATTGAATACTAAGTGGTCTTGTCCGAAGCTAGAATGGTTCAAACTAAATTTTGATGGGGCCTCAAAATCAAATGGTAAAGCTAGTGGGGTGGAATCATCAGGAATGACAGAGGGGAGCTTGTTGTTGCCTATGCTGGGGGTCTTGGTTGTCAAACCAATAATTTCACTGAGGCCTCTGCCCTTTTATGGGGAGTCAAGTTGGCGGTCACTCTAGGTATACAAAAGATGAATATAGAGGGGGACTCTAAGTTAATTATTGATGCAGTGAACAAAGTCTCTGTAAGTGGTTGGAGGCTAAAAGATATTATTATGGATATCAAAACCATTATAAGTAGTCTCCCTATGGTGACTATATCCCATATTTACAGGGAAGGTAATGGGATTGCTGATGCCCTTGCTAATCATGGTCAGTAGTTTGAAAGTTAGCAGTGTTGGCGCCAAAGCCAAAATATCCCTTCACTAATTGTGGAGTTAATTCAAAAAGATCAATCTAATCCATGATGTCACCTTCTTTTTTTGCCACTTTGGTGCTAAGTTGACAGCCTGATGTGGACTGGAAAGATCAACGGGCACATTTATAAGAGTGAGAAAAGCGCGTTTGAAGGGAGGAATTATTGGTTTAATATGGCAGCACGTCCTCATAATAATTACCAAAGGCCTCAGCATTTATTTAGTTATCATTTCATTTATTTTATTTATTTAGTTATAAAAAATTTAGTTTAGTTAAGATTTAAATAGAGGAATTATTGGTTTAATATGGCGGCACGTCCTCATAATAATTACCAAAGGCCTCAGCATTTATTTAGTTATCATTTCATTTTATTTATTTATTTAGTTATAAAAAATTTAGTTTAGTTAATATTTAAATAATATTAAATATAAGCTTACATTTAGTTTGAAATTAGTTTTTATTTAAAAAAAAATTAATTTAAAGTAAGTTTACTTCAAATCTAAATTTTATTTAATTTTAAATATAAAATAAATTTTATTATAATTTAGTAAATTTTAAGTTTACTTTAGTATTACTAAAAGTACTTTTTAAAAATATAACTTTTATATACTGAAGTTAATTTTTTAAATTGCAAAACTATTGTATTTAGAAAGTTTTTTTTAGGGCCATAAACCTCTTATGACGAATTAAGTGGAAACTTTGCCCTTATGTGAAAGTGCCTATTACTCTCCAAAAATGCGTTTCGTGCATCCTGCAACAAAACTAAAGTGATTATGAGACATAATTTTTTAAATAAAAACTAATGCTAATATTAAATCTTTTAAAATCTTACCTGTATCTTCAAATGAAACCATGGGCATGAGCACATCATTCCATCTATATGGATTTTCTTTTTAATTCATTCTGAGATATAATTTAAAAAAAAAACCTCTGCAAACATTGAATTTTTAAATCTTACCTGTATCTTCAAATGAAATCATGTTGAGCATGAGCACTTCATTTTATTTGAGTGGCTTTTCTTTTTAATTTATCAATCCTCTAAAACTACCTCTGCAACACTCAAAATAAATTTTCTCTTTTCATTGCTGCAACCATCTATTTTTTTTAAGAAGTTTTCTTTTATCTGCTTAAGTCATAAAATATTTTAAGTGAAAATATGTTTTTTTAATTATAATGTGCATCTATGTTTTATATCCTTATTTCTTATTAGAAACATTTATTATTTCCTAAATTTAGTGGATGATGAGTTCCTAAGATGTAGCCACTTCTACTTTATTATTATTTTGAAATTTTCATTGGTGCTTTAAATAATTTTATTCATAGTAATATTTGATTAAGATTTAGAAATAAATTAAATATTTAGTATTATGGATTTAATTATCTCATCTTTAATTTAATTTAAAATTTTAATAAATTTGAAGTGTAGATGGGGATTTAATTTTATTTACTTAAAGAAATTCTTTAAGTAGGAGTAATGATTTTTAATTATTGTTTTTATTTAGTTTGCATATCCTTTTAAATGCCATAGGGGATTGTTAAAATATAGAATTTATTTATTTTATCAAATCTATTAGTTAGGAATTTCTTTTAATATTTATTTCTTAAATGTTTAGACTTTAGGTAAGATAACCCTAGAAAGAGTAAGATCAATTTTAATTTAAGATTTAATTAATTAGAGTAAGGATTTAAATAAGATTTTATTGATATGTTTTAAAATTTATCAAGTTTTTTTGATTTAAAATAAGGGAAGGAAATTATTTAGAATAAAACAATAAAATTATTAATTTGGGTTAACTTTTATTTATTCAGCATACAATAATCTATTTTATTTTATTTTAAATTTATGAATATAAATATTTAATATCACTTCTTAAAGGTTAAAATATTACTTGTAGAATAATATAAACTATGTTTTAATATTTCTCTTAAATCCATGAATAATGCATGGAATTTATTTATTTTATCAAATCTATTACTTAGAAATATAGAATTTATATTATTACATTAACTATATTATTTATTACATTAATTATATTATTTATTGATTTTGATATAATTTTATTTGTACAAGCCATAATTTTATCTACATAGTTTGCTTCAATATGATGTATAATACAAATTGATTAATATTAGTGTTAATATTAGTTTTTATATATATGATAATATTTTCCTTCATTATTTTCTATCTATAAATTATTATTATTATTGCTTCATAAGAGGGATTTTATTAAAATAGTCATAGAAAGAATACAGAAAGCTGCCACGTAGCCAAGAAGAATCATAGAGCTACATAAACTTCTAGAAGAACAACAAGAGGAAGAGGGAAATAAAGGGGGACAATAAATGAAAGAAGATCTGAAACTAGATCTGAGAAAAGATGCCATGAAAATCTAGAATAGAAAGAAAAGTTTAGGTGCCAAAAAAGGGCTACACCCTTTGAATGTTCCAAAAGAGAAGCTCATCCAAGGTCCGCTGAGAGCCAGCTTCCACCACTTATGACCCTTTAATGTGGAGTTTTTCAGCATCAGACTTTCTCCCAACCTTACTTTTAGAACCACAATCAAGTTTTAATTTGCCACTTAAATGCTGTGAAATCCCAAGTTTTCGAGGTGGATCCAGAGAAAAATCATCATAACAATCATGTAAATGCTTTTCCAATTCCTCCATGAAAGGAAAAGTGCCATCAGAATCATAGCCATCCTCCTCCAACCTAGAGGGAGAATCAGGAGGGGTCTCATGGACATGGACAATTGGAAGAGAAGAGGGATCTACCATCTATTCCAAACATGGGCCAGGTGCCTAAGGAGGTTCGAAGAACTTGCCATGATTCCTCCAAATGAAATCAGAGACCGAAGCACCTCCCTTTTTTACCCACTTCTTCAAGAAAACATTCCTCGCCCTAGCTAAATGATGAAGGGAGCAAGCTTCAATTCTGTGACCAAGCGTATTGCAACGAAAGCAGTGAAAAGGCAATCCCTCATAGTTTAAAAACTAGGTCCAAGCACCATGAGAAGAATGGATCTGGATAGAGTGAGAAAAGGGTTTAGAAATATCCACCAAAGCACAAACCCTATGGAATCTTCGATCCAAAGCCACCAAGTCTGAATCAAGCTTGACAAAAGACCCCACCTAATTGACCATATTGCTAAGCAGATCCATATTGCACATAACTAGAGGTAAATTGTAAAGCCTAATCCAAACAGGAATAAAGGTAATCTTCATTGTTGCCAGATCAAAGAAAGGCGACCAAGAAAAAATGAAGAGGCCAGATTTACCAAAAAACCAAGGCCCATTCTGCAAAACAAAGTTACAGTCCTCCACAGAACAAAAAGTAATAAGGAAAAAACTGAAGTCCAGAGATTCAATAGTAGGGGAAGGCAGATTACTCCAAGCGTATTTGATCCAATAAAAAATGGAATTAACTGAAGGGCACCTGTGAAGGCATTGCAACACCACCGAGTGGTTACCATACTCCTCAGTGATGGTCGCAATACATTCATCAGAAATGCTAAAATCTGCGGGCTCATCAGAAAAGGAATCCACCAAATCCTCGAAAGAGAAATGATCGCTGCTAGCTTGAGGTCCACAATCCATCTTTAGTGAAGACAAGGTCTAGAGACACTAGAGGATCCAAAGGGCAAGGTGAATTAGGGTTAATCGGTATAGCATGCTTTCGAAAAAAATCTGAGCAAACATGAAATGGGTTTGCCCTATTTCTGCACCCTTCAATAGAGCCAAAGGGCAAAGTACTAGAAAAATCCTTAGCATTGTTAACAACCAGATCATCACTGGTTCAAGGGACAAGAGGAGGGGAAGACTCTGGTTCTTGAAATGCCTTAGAGTGAAGAGCGTACCTCGTCCTTGCCTCACCCACCGATCCACCATGCTTTGAGCCAGGGAAGCGCTTGGGCTTGACAATCAAAGGAGCCTACCCACTGCCATTTTTCTGCATCCATCCCCATGCACATTCAAAGGGGCCAAACCACCTTCACGAGCCACTCCTGGGGAGCCCTCACACATTTTCACTTTCTTTCGGTGGATACAGATTGGTTGCCTACATGTGGCTTTATCCAAATTAACTTATGTGATTTTCTATGGTTTGCAATTACATGTCTTTCTTCTTATATGAGGCAACTTCAATAACTACGATCTATTTGGTGGTAACTTTTACTTGCTATCTATAAATTATTAGGCATGGTTAAAATATAGAATTTATTTATTTATTATTTTATCAAAACTATTATTTTAGTCACGATCTCTAATTTTCATGATTCTTGCAGCATCAGAAAGGTATTCAGGACCTCTTCAAATTGATCTATGCACTTTTCTCATATTCAACACCAGGTTCATTTTATTTAATTCATCAATTTTTTGGCTTTTGAGCAATAACTTGGGCATTTTGAGACTTGAGGAAGTGAAACTTGTTTTGGATGGATTTGTTTGCTATGATAAATCAGTCTGAGTGATTGTAATCTCCCTTGGATCTCTGTTTTAAGAGATTTTGATTTTTTTATCAATTTTGGTCCCTTGGGGACAATTATAAATTGCACTAAGTGTAAATTCCCACAATGATTTTTTTTCTAGGGGGTTACTTCATTGATTGAGTAATAGGGGATTATACTTGTGTTCTTTTTTGTACTCTTGTATCATGGATCCAAACAAACTTACTCTACTCACACCATATAACTATCATGAGTGGAAAACTAAAATAGAGATTCATTTAAGAAGTTTCAAAATTGATAGAATAATAATGGGTATAGAAATTAAACTAAAAATAGCTGTAGAAAAGAGAAAATGGTACAATAGATGTGATCAAGTCTATGGAGCACTATGCTTGTCTATTTCTCTTGATCTTCTTTTTCATGTTGAATCTTGTAATACACCTAATCAAGTGTGGACTACCTTAGAAAATCTCTTTAGTAAGAAAGATACTATGAGAGGTTTCGAATTAGAGAATGAACTAATTGGTTTGAATCTAACTAATTTTATAAGCATCTAATACTTCTTGACAAAGCTAAATTCACTTAGATTTCAGCTCAAACAATGTGGAATTGAGAAAGAGGACACTTAATTGATTCTTTCAATCCTTGCCAAGCTTGGTCCTGACTATTCAATTTTTGTTTATAGCTTTTCCGCTACTATAGATGCACTTGGGAAAGCTTTCACAATGCCTTCACTTGATGAATTTGCCACATCACTCACAAGGGAGCAAGCTAAGTTAGTACACATGGGCACATCACAGTCTCCTAGACCTAAATCTCTTTTAGCTAATCAAGGTACAAAGGATCAAAAGGATTCAACTAGCAAAGGCAAGAAATAGAAAGATAGGGATTTCAAGAATAATGAGAAAGCAAAAGAGTCAACCAAATCACCTAAGTCCTCATCCTCTCCCAAAGATGAATCATCTAATAAGGAGAGACCAAAGTGTACATATTGCAAGAAACTAGGACATGATGAGCATAAGTGTTATGAGAAGAAAATTGACGAGTTGAATCATGTTTCTAGAGAGAATTTTGGTCACTTGAACCTTGGTATTCTTTCATCTACTTTGGTTTATGAGACTAGTGTTGAGCTTCTATCACCTCAACCTCTTGCTTCTATAGAGATCAACATCAACATGGTTTCTTCTACTTCAGTTGAGCAAGATCATTCAAGTCTTTTAGTCACAACTTTATGGGATACTTTCTTGACAAATATATCGGACTTGTTTTGTGAGTCTCATATTACAAATTTGGAGGTAACATTTGAGGGGATGTCTCTCCACTTTGATGACAGTTACAACACAACTATTATTTTATCTACTTCATATTTGGAGATTGTTCTTCATGAGTCTACTCAAGATTTTGGATTGGTCACACCTCATTGCATAGTGCCATTCTTTGATTATGACATGTGGACATTTCAGTAGTTTTTAGAGACACCCATCATGAGACTTCTTCCCTCATCTCTCTTATTGGAGATGGATTATATTCTACATTAGCCTTTGGATTTGTAAATTCCTAAAGGGAGACGTGTGGTTTGTAGGTACAGGAATCTCATCAACATTCATCATTAGGCATTTACTATTAGCATAGGAGCTACTTCATTATGGGGGGAACATATAGACTTAGTCTTGCTCTCCTATGTGGGGTATTTGATTATACATATGTGACAGAAGTAGTCCCTGGGGGGTCATGTTGAGTCCTCCTACTATCACTTCTTCTTTCAGTTTCATTGTTTTATGCATTCTCAGTTTTGTTCTATGAGGTTTTCTCCTTTTTTCCACTTGAGATTTGTTGTACATTGGTACCTAACATCACCTAGTAGCTGGGACCCATCCATCATTGCATCTTTCTTTAGTTAGTTACTCCCTAAGTTTCACTTAAGGGGGGTGTTGGTGTGAACAGGGTTATTACCTAACCAGTTTACCCTTGAGTGAATAATTCATATTATTTAACTATTTATTAGTTAAATAAAATTCACACATCACACATAATTCACATGTTAAGTTGACTTAGTGAGTCTACTAGATGTTTCTAGTTGTCTCTAGTTGTTGATAGTTGGCATCTTATCCTATAGTTGTCATATTTCATAGGATTAAGACACTTGTCACATGACTACAACATCCTACATCTCATCCTTATCTAATAAGAAAGGCATATCATGAATACTGTAACAATCTTGTAATAATTTTTTTTGCATTCATTGATAGAATAGCATTATTCTTTCAATTCCATGGTGGTTCCAATCATATCCAACTCTAATAGTGTTTTCTAGGAGTTCACCTAAGAGAATGTGTCCCCTAGAAATTTACAACCTTCTCAATATACTCTTATATACCACTAGTCCTTTTAGTAGAGAAAACATTGGTGAAATCGATGAAATAGAGACCAAAATTAAGTTGCAAGATTAGATCTATGACTCTAAAAGTAGATCTACACATGGAATCATCCTATATCTACATAATTGGCATAGACAAAAACACATTTCCTATGTAGAATCTGAGGCAAAACATAGATAGAGAGGAGCCACTTTTCGTCCCAAGACAAATTTATTTCAATGCTACATAAGTTTCATTCCCTATATCTACATAATCAACCTTAACAAAGACAAAGATCCTCTATAGAATTTGAGGCAAAACACAAATAGAGAGGAACCACTTTTAGTTCTAAGACAAACCAATTTCAATGCTACATAAGTTTCATTCTTCTTCATTGAGTCTAGAGATAAGTACATCTATATAACATGCTTAATTTCTTAACCTATCATTTAAAATTCAAATTATCACACACACACACAACCATCATTAAATAATATAGCATAATTTATGCTCATGTATATACATCTTATTGGATTAGCCTATATTAAGTTTAGGGATTCATTTTGCACTACACATATACATATATTTAAATAAAAACTTTTGATCCATATAAAATTGGACCTATTTATTATAAAAAGAATGTTGATACACACACATACATATTGTACATACACATATTTTGTTGAGATATGTAAATATAGTGACAATAAGAGGTGGATTGTAATGATGCAAGAATGTTCACAAAAACCCTTAACTTAAATATGATGGTCATTTACATGCCACATTAATAAATAATGATAAAATAATAAATACAAAGTATTTAAATAGTTCAACTATATATTTTACATTATATTTTACTTTTAAATTAATAATTAAAATAAAACATAATTTAAAAGATAAAATTTAAATATATATGCATATTGTAATGTAGAAAATTGCACACCCTTGCAATTTCACACTTTGTTTTGGACCCACTTTGGTGTTCACATCCCCTAGCATGTTTATAGACTCATTTAGCCCTTTCCTTAGCCATTTTCCACCCATGGTGCCATGTTAACACCTATGTTCATGCTTTTCTAAACTTCTTTTATGCAAAACTAATATTCTTCTGCATAAACCTTACCTTTTCTAGGTAACTAGAACTTTCAAGAGCCATAGCTGCTTGGATACCAGTGTGATGTGTGGGCACTTCTGCGATGTGCTAACCATTGGGATAAGGTGCCATTAACCTTGTAAATCTCAATACTGTATTTATTCTATTTATTATATGTAATTTGTAATTATCCATGAGGAGATGTACTAGGTTCACTGGCAAGGGTAATTTCAGAGTAATCTCAAAGTGACTTTTACTGTTGGCAAATGTAAAATCTCAAAGTAAATGAGGGTAGATGTGCTCCCTTGAGGAATCTACTATATTTGGCATGCATGATAATTGTCATAATTCTTGGTAACTGAATCTATGATACCTGCAAGTTGTCATAAGATTCTAAGATTCTATGACACATATGACAGATATGTTAGTTGTATATTTGTTATATTTAGCCCAAGATTCCTATCTTGGAAAGATACTATTTTGTGGAAGCTATTATGATTATGACATGTCATAAGATGATGTAAGAGGCCAGATTTAGTCTTGGGCCCCCAACCTTTGCATGGTTGTTTTTGGACAAGTGGAAGGTACTTGTAAGATGGCATTTAATGTTTGCTTGTTCGGGAATCTCATAAGAGAGAAGGTGAACACATAAGATGAGTTGGAAAACATTTATATAGGTAGTTGTCATGCACTCATTGCTAAAATACATATTTTAGGTACTTAGATGCTGCAGGAATGCTGGCGGATTGAACAGTTGTGGAGAGAGTTGTGTAGTTGATGTATTGTACAATGTTGTTGAGATTAATAAAAACTTGTGCCTCTTTCCTGGTGGAGTTTTTTACTTGCAAGGGTTTTTCCATGTAAACACTATGTCATTGTGTTGAGTTCTTCATGTTTGACATCTTTTCTGTGTTGGGTTTTATGTTTTGTTACAATCTCTATTGTTAATTCACACTTAAGATTGTTGAAATTTATCTTGAATCAGATTTCCATTAAACTAGTGTTGCTTTCATTTCTAACATTTGGTATCAGAGCCTGACCAGCTTTGACTCTTGGGTGGTAGTGTGGAAGCTGTAGCTGCAGTGGGAGATTTGGTTGTGTTTGTTTTTTAGATATTGTGTTGTTATTATGGCTGCATCCATCATTGCATTAACCTCTCGAATGGACATTGAGAAGTTCAATGAAACGGGGTATGAGTTGTGGAAGTTGAAAATGGAAGATTTGTTTGAAGAAAGAAACCAATGGTTGGCTGTTCAAAAAGAGAAGAAACCTGATGATGTCTCTCAAGATGAGTGGAATAGACTAGATAAGAAGGCACGGGGAACCATATGGTTGTGTCTTTCAGACTCTGTCCTATTAAATGTCGCAAAGGAGGAGACCGCATACAAGTTGTGGAATTGGTTGGGTGAGATCTATCAAGCCAGGAGTATGGTAAATAAACTTTATTTAAAAAGAAAATTGTTTTCCATGAAAATGTGAGAAGGTGAATTAGTTGTAGAGCATTGAAATTCTTTTAATTTGTTCTTGAGTTAGCTTGATTCAGTAGATGTTGAGGTTAGTGAGGAAGATAAACATATCTTACTTCTTTGTTCTTTACCTGAGTCTTGGGATAATGTTATCCTTGCTATCACTACTAACCTTGTGGATCTGAAGTTGGATTCTCTTGTTTTAGTGCTACTGTCATAGGAATTGAGGAAGAAGAGTTTAGATATTTCAATGGATGCTCTCAGTGTCAGGGGAAGGTCTAAGGAAAGGGAACCTAAAGGACATCAGAAAGGGGCTAAGGAAAAGTCCAAGGGCTGGTCTAAAACTCCTAGTAAAAAGAATAGAGTTAAGTGTTGGAACTACGGTAAAAGGGGACATGTAAAGAAGGAGTGCAGAAATCCCAAGAAACAGTGGGAGAGTGCTTCAGATAAGTCCTTGAATGCAGGTGAAGAAGTTTTACTTTCTACATGCAATATTGTTTCTAATGATCACTGGTTGGTTGACTCGGGATGCTTATTTCATATTACCCTGCATAAGGAATGGTTCTCCTCATATGAAGAATATGATGGAGGTAATATCTGCCTTGGCGACAACTCTCATATCCAATTGTCGGGAAAGGAAAGGTATTGTTGTGTTTTAGTGATGGGAGGATTAAAATCCTCCCTAGTGTTTTGCATGTTCCTGGATTAGCTAGAAATCTAGTTTTAGTTTCAAAGTTGAATGAATTGGGAATGCATGTGACATTTGACAAGCATGGCTGCAGATTGGTGAGAGGGAACTTGATGGTAGCGAAAGGGAAGAGATTCAGGAACTTGTTTAAGCTTGAAGCCACTACAGTTTGTAATGCCTCTTATGTTTCTGAGGCTTCTGAAAACACTTGTATGTTGTGGCACTATAGATTGGGCCACACAAGTAATAATGTATTAAAAACTATAAAGAATAAAAATTTGTTGGATGGTTTCTCCTATTCTGATGAGCACATTAATTTTTATGAGCATTGTGTGTTTGGTAAACAAAATAGAAATTCATTTCCTTTAGAATGCAAAAGAGCAAACGAAAAATTAGAAATTATTCATACAGATGTGTTTGGGCCTATGGATAATGAATCTATTGGAAAATCTCATTATTTTGTAACCTTCATTGATGATGTATCCAGATTTACATAGATTTATTTTATGAAGCATAAATCTAAAGTTTTCACTATGTTTAAGGAATTCAAAGCCTTAGTAGAGAACCAATCAAGTTTAAAGATAAAAATATTAAGATCTAACAATGGAGGGGGCTCTAAGGAATTGGATGAGTTTCACAAGGATGTAGGTATAATCAGACAAAAGACAACTCCGTATACACCATAGTAGAATGGTGTTGCAAGAAGGATGAACTGAACGATTATGGAAAGGTCCAGAAATATGCTGAACGATGCATATTTGGATAAATACTTTTGGGCAGAGGTTGTGTGTACTACTTGCTACTTGATAAACAAATCTCCTTGTAAGGCTCTTGATTCTACACCTTATGAAGTGTGGATAGGTAAGAAACCTTCTATTTCACATTTAAGAGTTTTTGGTTGTGAAACTTTTGTTCATGTGCCTAAGGAAAAGCGATCTAAGTTAGATCCAAAGGCTAAAAAGTGTACATTCATTGGATATGGTGATAATGTCAAAGGTTATAAGCTTTGGAATCCACTAACCCACAAGATTATCTTTTTTAGAGATGTTATTTTCAGAGAACTTAGAGCTATTTTTGAACCTGAGCAACCAAAAGAAAAAGATGAAAAGGTACAGAAGGTGTACTTGGATTTAGAGCAGTAAGATTCACCTCAGGAAGAACATAATGATGGATTGGGGGTGAAGAAGAAGAAGAAGAAGATTTGAGTAGTTCTGATGAAGATGAATCTGTTCTGATAGAAGAAGTTAATGCAAATGATCATGCAAAAGAATGAGTAGAGTCTCCTATTCCACCCTTGAGGATATCCACAAGACAACGGAATCCAATTGACAGGTATAGCCCACCAAATTTCTGTTGTGTATATGCTTTATCTAGTTCTAATGATGAACCTAGATCCTACAAGGAAGCTATTTCTATAGATGATAGTGAGTCTTTGCAATTAGCCATGTAGGAGGAGATGATGGCTTTGGACTCTTGTAACACCTGGGATCTTGTTCTTTGCCCAAAGGAAGAAAGGCCATAGGTTGTAAGTGGGTCTTCAAAAAGAAGTTTGGAGCAGATGAGTCATTAGAGAAGTACAAGGCTAGATTGGTAGCCAAGGGCTACTCCCAGAGAGGGAGTTGATTTTGGTGAGATATTCTCTCCTATTACTAAATTGACTTCTATTAGATTTCTCTTATCCATTGTTGCAGCTTATGATTGGGAGATTGAGAAAATGGATGTTAATACTGTGTTCTTGCATGAAGATCTTGAAGAAGAAATTTATGTGTAACAAGCTTCAGGTTTTGAGGTAAAAGGAAAACAACATTGGGTTTACAGGTTAAAGAGGTCTCGTTATGGTCTGAAACAGTCCCACAGAATGTGGTATCAAAAGTTTGACTCATTTGTTTTGAAATTGAGTTTTGTTAGAAGCAAGGAGGATCATTGTGTTTACATTTATTATGTTGATGATTCTATACTGGTTATTGCTTTGTTTGTTGATGACATGTTGTTTTTCAGCAATACTAAGGGTATGATTAGTGACCTTAAAGCCCAACTTTTGGGTGCATTTGAGATGAAGGATCTTGGTGCTGCAAGGTATATTTTAGGAATGGAGATCAGGAGGGATAGAGTTAACAAAAAGCTTTGGTTGTCACAAAGTAAGTATGTGAATACTAATTTGTGAAGGTTTAGTCTGCAGGATTGTAACCTAGTTAGAGTTCCTTCACCAATTGGTACTAAGCATTCATTAGATATGTGTCCAAAGACTTTAGATGATTTTGAGGATATGTCTAATGTGCCATATGCTAGTGCTATAGGGAGTTTGATGTATGCAATGCTTTGCACTAGACTAGATATTGCCCAAGCAGTGGGAGTTTTGAGAAGATTTATGTCTAGCCCTGGTAGACAACATTGGAATTATGCGAAGAGGGTGTTTAAATATCTTGCAGGTACTCCTAATTATTGTTTGGTTTACTCTGGTACTTATAGTGCTGACAAATCTTTAGACATATAGGGTTTTGTTGATGCAAATTGGGTAGGAGACTTGGATAGTCGAAGGTCCACTAGTGGCTATGTGTTTACTCAGTTTAGAGGTGCAGTGAGTTGGATGAGTAAGAGGCAACCCATAGTTGCTTTGTCCACCACATAAGTAGAGTATATGGATTCTACTCATGTCTCTAAGGAGGTAGTTTGGTTGAGAAGACTATGTACAGGTATTGGATTTGATTACTCTTCTTGAGATTATTCTTGCTAACATTAAACTGCTTTATGATATGTTTCTCTCCATTCACATCATTATTTTCTCAATCACAAATCATGACAATATTATTATAGCTAAGGAGTATAAGGAGGACAATGCTCTCAATCACATTATTGTTCTTCTCAATCACATAAAGCGTATAAGGAGGACAATGTTGTAATCCCCCCCTCATTTTATAGTCTATTGCACGTTAATTTAAGTGTAGTTTGGCCTTTAAGCATTCAATTCTTTTTCATCTGTAAGGGTCCGTATCCTGCACCTAGGATCACATGTGTTAAAGTTTAAACAATCACTTTGAAGCAAATGAAACCATACATACACATCCATATGCCATTCACATTCTTGTTTTTTATTAATACTTTTTTGATGGATTACCTTATTATGCCTTGAATTCTCATTTTTGTTTTATGATTGTAATGGTAGCATCCACAAAGTTGTCTTTAATTAGTTCCTTTTGGTTGTTGGATTTTTCATTGGTAGCTCTTCAACTCAAAGTATTGGGCTCCTTTCCTACACTTTCTTGAGAAAGATGGAGCAAGATGACATTATAGTTCCTATGGTATGATATAATGTCAAGCTGAAATCAGAATATCTTGTTTGAAAATTACTATTGGATTTCATTTATTGTATATGTTTTGTAGGTTGATTTTGAGTTGCCAATGGATCTTGAAATACTAAGAATGTTGGTTCGTTATGCAAGAGATATTTGGACAAAAACTTGGCAACAATCTTACAGTGGTCTCCCTATGCAACAGAAACTGAGCTTATGAAGAAGGTACATGATTTATTCAAATGGTTATTTTGATAAGTAAAAAATACCATCAATGTCACATAAAGGTACAACCCAGTAGTTTATTCCCAGCATAATGACTTATTGACTTAATTGCCAACTTTATATCGAGACTTGTATTTTAACAATCCTTGTTAGCTTCCTTTGAGAGTTCGATAACCTCTCTATGATCCTTGTTATGTCTTTTTGACAATTTGATAACCTCTTTGTGAGGTTTCTCCGACCCACTTTCCCATCTACATTGTTTCTTGTCTGTGGATATCAGTGTTCTTGGAGAAATGCTTTCCTGAACTCCTTGGCCCATGTGGTGCATAGAATTTTGGAAATATACAAGATTTACTACATATCATGAATTGTATTTGATGGAGTATCTATAAATTCATTCTATTGTCAACAAAATTCAAGATTTTTGTCCTGCTTCTATCTTCAAAGTGGGTACAAGTGCTTCTCACGTGTGCCTTATGTCCCATGGTGACTCGCTATTTTACTTTTCTACTCAACTTTTTAAAAATCCTTCATATTCGCTGTTACTTTTATTTTTCTCTACATATGTTTCGTAACCTCTTTCTTGCATTGACGAAAAGCTAAAGAGTTGTGTCATGTCGAAGATTGTCACCTAAATGTTTTGTTATTTGAATCCAGGACATTTTTTTTAGTTATGGAAAAATATATTTAGTTAACAAAATGTCAATAACACAACATCATATATAGCTTAAATTTCATACCTCGATGTCACCTTGATTAGGCTAGGACTAGGGAGACGTTACAGTTGATCTACCATTTCCAACAAAGGACACATGGTCATAAAGGAAAGCTATAGCATGCAGGCTATATAGAAACCCATAGAACACTGTGTTAAACAAAAACAAAGATAAAAGTGTCTGGTACCATATAGAAACCCTTAGAACACTACAAATGAAAAGATAGACCAATTATAGATTCTCCGTGCATTAGTCATTACATGTACGGAGAAAGCTATAACTAACAGCTTAAATAAAACAAAAGTGACTCCTAAGTTTTCTTCAGCAAAGTATCCATTATTTACATCCTATGTACACTGTTCAACTTTCATTGGTGTACAACAAAGTAACAATGCTTGGTATTTTTTCATTGGTCTGATGTGGTTTGAAATATTCTATCTGCATGTGGAAATCTTAGAGTCCATATTGATTTTATCCTTTTGGTCTTTTTATAAGTGCAGGGACTATTAACATGGAAAATTAATGTCTATATTTTGATTCTTTCATATGTTTTGCAGTTTGAAGACATTGGACCTCATGGAACAAAAGTCATCATTTACAATCTTTGGCTTAATGATGATGGCACTCTAGAGCTTGATTTTGATACAGACAAGGAAGTATGGCCCTATGCTACTGGATCTCTATTTGATACTATGCATTTAAGTCAGTATACAATGTTATTGGCTACATTACTGGAGAGAAAACTGCCCATATTGAATTTTCTATCCTTATTTGTTGTATATTTTTTCCAAATAATCTTCTAGAGTAACTTGTATGCACTACTATCTCTTTTATTGCCTTTCTGATAAATGAATCATTCCATTCTATTTCTATAATTAATTTCTGTCTTTTAGGGAGATTCAGAATGTTCTTTGTTTCTCTATTCAATCTAGATTACTACTTATTCCAAATTATTGTTGTCCATTGTTGTTGGTGTTCAGAGTAAAGGTTGAAATCTGTTATTACTGTTGTCTTTGTATAAGTATAATTAACTAGTACTTTACTATGTGTTATTTCTATGTTGAATCTAGGATTCTAGACTATTCCCATTCTTTAAAGAGTTTCAAGTTTATCTTATCCCCATATTTTAAGAAACATTTTAATTATGAACATATGGGCTATAAAGACATGATGCAGGAAGGGGAGGGGGCCTATGAAACTAAAACTTCAAAACACTTAGAATATCATGAACTACAACAGGAAGTAAAATGGATTCAACCATGAACATGTGCAAAATAGATTTATAGAAATTTCAATGAACTAGGTTCAGTTTACAAAAATCAATTGGCCAAACTATTGGCAATCAACACAAAACCCAAATCTATTATGGTTTTATACATGCAGACCTACACACCCAAAATTACTTTCTGGACTCCTCCTCGGTTCACCTGTTCTTTTTCTCTTCCCCTTCTTCACTTCCCTTGGCTGTCACTATGAAATTTGTGTCCACACCACCCAACACCTTTGCAACCCTTCAAATACTGCAAAAAGGTGAGTTGAGATGCCCCCAATCACCTAGAATTATTCATTCCTCAAAAATTCTTCCATGCTTACTCTGCTCCGCTCTCCCCCTCAACTCCAGTAGCTCTAAAAGAGCTAAATACCACCGCAAACCATGCACTTACCCCGATTGGTCAGCAATCAGTGAATTCGATATCTCCACTCACGTCATCAAGGAGGAGTGGAGGAGAAAAATATTAATGGTATGACCCAACGCATAAAAAGAAATGGAAGTGGAGGAATAAACATCACCAATTAAGGCAGCTCCACAACAGAAAACTTTCTCCAAAACTAGAAAGCATTGAAAGAAAAAAAAACTGACCCCAAAGTGGGGGGTTATGTGGATGCCCTTATTTCTATTGTTGAACTGATTTCTATCCATTTGTGTATGCAGATGCTAGTGGCTTCAAAACAAGTACAATGAGATTTGGAGTAGATGTAATTATTTTTACTCAGACAATTCTTGGCAGGTGTTGTTTGTTCTTCGTTGAAACAATAATAATCTCAATCAAATCATTATTCTTTTTGAGATTAGTCTTGTTAACATTAGACTGCTTTATGATACGTTTCTCTCCATTCACATTATTATTTTCTCAATCACAAATCATGACTATTATTCTTGCTATATATAGAGTATAAGGAGGACAATGCTCTTAATCACATCATTGTTCTTCTCAATCACATAACGAGTACAAGGACGACAATGTTGTAATTTCCCTCTCATTTTGTAGAAGTTTAAACAATCACATTGAAGCAATTGAAAGCATACATACACATCCAGATGCCATTCACATTCTTGTTTCTTTTAATAATTTTTGAGGGATTACATTATCACGCCTTGAGTTCTCATTTTTATTTTATGATTGTGATGGTAGCATCACAAAGTTATCTTTAATTAGTTCCTTTTGGTTGTTGAATTTTTCATTTGGCAACTCTTCAACTCATAATAGTATTGGGCTCCTTTCCTACACATTCTTGAGAAAGATGGAACAAGATGACATTATAGTTCCAATGGTATGATATAAACTAAGTCTTATTCTTTATAGACAAAAAGAACTGCCACAAGTGATAACGAGGAGTGGATGAAGGGACATGGTCATGCCTTTCTTTAGGATCTTAGGATACTAATCATTACACCCTTTCTTTAGGTAAGTTTTTTAATTCAATATTTTAGTTCCTATGGTATGATATAAACTAAGTCTTATTCTTTATAGACAAAAAGAACTGCCACAAGTGATAAAGAGGAGTGGATGAAGGGACATGGTCATGCTTTTCTTTAGGATCTTAGGATACTAATCATTACACCCTTTCTTGTGGAGTAGTACAAGAGGAACAATGATTTTATATTAATCTCAACATCATGAAGCATTTGGGATTTCTATTAAACTAAACTATTTCGGGTTTTCCACCCTTGAGTCTCTTTCCCAATTCACAAAGCTTATGGTGTGTATTGAATTTTTTTAAATCACCCACTTACCCTGTGCTAGAATGAATGTGGGATAATTGCATGCACAAGCCAAGCAATGTGTGCTAAGTTTTTTAATTCAATATTTTTATATATTTAATTAAGCTGGAGTAGTACAAGGTGAACAATGATTTTATATTATTGTCAAAACCATGAAGCATTTACTATTATGGGGGAGGAATAGCCAGTGTGAGAAACTAAACAATTTGGGGCTTTTCACCCTCAAGCCTCTTTCCCAATTCACAAAACTTATGGTGTGTATTGAGCTTTTCAACCTTGAGCCTCTTTCCCAATTCACAAAACTTATGGTGTGTATTGAACTTTTTTAGATCGCTTGGGGCTTTTCACCCTCGATCCTCTTTCCCAATTCATAAAACTTATGGTGTGTATTGAACTTTTTTAAATCACCCACTCACCCTGTCATAGAATGAATGTGGGATAATTGCTCAAGCCAAGCAAGTTTTTAAGTTCAACATTTTTAAATCTTTAATTATACCAAAGCAGTAGAAGGCGAACAATGATAAGTTCAACTTTATTAAAAATTTAACTATACCAAAGCAGTAGAAGGTGAACAATGATTTTATATTATTGTCGATTCAACATTTTTTGATAAGTTCAACTTTTTTTAATATTTAATTATACCAAAGCAGTAGAAGTTTTTTTGATAAGTTCAACTTTTTTTAATATTTAATTATATGAAAGCAGTAGAAGGCGAACAATGATTTTATATTATTGTCAATTCAACATTTTTTGATAAGTTCAACTTTTTTTAATATTTAATTATATCAAAGTAGTAGAAGGTGAACAAAGATTTTATATTATTGTAGATTCATCATTTTTTATGATAATTTCAACTTTTTTTAATATATTTTTATGATAAGTTCAATTTTTTTTAATATTTAATTATACCAAAACAGTAGAAAGTTAACAACTTGTTTCACTTACCTGGTACTAGAATGAATGTGGGATAATTTCTCAATCCAAGGAGCATGCAACATTTTTTAATATTTAATTAAACTGGAGAAATTGCAAAAAACTAGACTATTTCGGGATTTTCACCCTCAAGCCTCTTTACCAATTCACAAAGCTTATAGTGTGTGTTGAACTTTTTTAAATCACCCACTCACCCCATGCTAGAATGAATGTGTGATAATTTATCAAGCCAAGCGGTAAATTTTTTTAATTCAACATTTTTCAATATTTAATTAAATCGGAGTAGTACAAGGCGAATAATGATTTTATATTATTCTCAACACCATGAAGTATTTGCTATTATGGGGGAGGAATAGCCATTGCAAGAAGCATTTGTCAAGTATGTGAACTCCAACAGTCTCCTTGATAGTCTGCTTCGTCTACTCCTCTTGAGTTTAATCTTTTGCTGCTCTTTATACTCAACAAAGGAAAGCATTTCTCCAAGAACACTAATATCCACAAACAATAGACAATGAAGATGGGAAAGTGGGAGAAACCTCACAAAGAGGTTATCAAATTGTTAAAAAGAGGTAATAAGGATCCTAGAAAGGTTATAGAGCTATCAAAGGAAGGTAACAAGGATCGTAAAAATCCAAGTTTTCATATGAATTTGGCAAGTCATTAAGTCATTTTGTTGAGAATAAACTACTGTGCTATACCGTTATGTGAAATTGATAGCATTTTTTAATTATCAAAAAAACCATTTGAATAAATCATGTACCTTCTTTAGAAGCTCATTTTTTTATACATAGGGAGACCACTGTAAGATTGTTTCCAAGTTTTTTGTCCAAATATATCTTGAATAACGAAGTAACATTCGTGGTGTTTTGGGACCCATTGACAACTCAAAATCAACTTACAAAACATATACAATGCATGAAATCCAATAGTAATTTTCAAACAAGATATTCTGATTTCACCTTGACATTATATCATACCATATGAACTAAAATGTCATCTTTCTTTGTCTTTCTCAAGAATGTGTAGGAAAGGAGCCCAATACTCTGAGTTGAGCTGTGAAATGACAAATTCAACAACTAGAAGGAACTAATTAAATACAACTTTGTGGATGGTACCATTACAATCATAAAATAAAATCGAGAACTCAAGGCATGATAAGGTAATCCTTCAAAAAAGTATTAAAAAAGAACAAGAATATGAATGGTATCTGTATGTGTATGTATGCTTTCAATTGCT
The DNA here is from genome assembly GCA_027924645.1 of Cunninghamia lanceolata. Classification (NCBI taxonomy): domain Eukaryota; kingdom Viridiplantae; phylum Streptophyta; class Pinopsida; order Cupressales; family Cupressaceae; genus Cunninghamia; species Cunninghamia lanceolata. Next base: position 2,826,209 of record BSBN01001055.1, on the reverse strand, counting down.
TCAAAGTGATTGTTTAAACTTTCACACACGTGATCCTAGGTGTAGGATACAGACCCTTACAAATAAGCTAGAATTGAATGCCTAAAGACCCAAATGCACTTAAATTAATGCGCAATAGACTACAAAATGAGGGGGAGTTACAACATTGTCCTCCTTGTACTCCTTATGTGATTGAGAAGAACAGTGATGTGATTGAGAGCATTGTCCTCCTTATACACCTTATACCTCAGAGTCATTCCCTAAATCCTTTATGTCTATACCCTACATGGTTTTGGATACTAAAAAAGTAAAGAGACAATGGGAATACAAAATATATTTGCATACTAGTGCTATCACTCAAAGATGGTGAAAAGAGATTTTGGTGGGGCTTAAAGGTGCCCGCTGCTGCAAGGTGATGGACATATGAATGGTAAACTTGTACTTCATCTGGTAGAATTGGTGATAAAAGATCTGAATAATAGGTCTCTGCTGCTGCAAGGTGATTGACATAAACATGTGAAGGGTAAACTTGTCCTTCATTTGGTAGAATTGGTGATAAGAGATCTAAATAATAGGTCTCCACTACTATAAGATGATCGACATCAACATGTGAAGGGTAAAATTGTCCTTCATTTGGTAGAATTGGTGATAAGAGATCTGAATAATAGGTCTCCACTACTGCAAGGTGATCGACATCAACATGTGAAGGGTAATCTTGTCCTTCATTCGGTAGAATTGGTGATAAGGGATTTAAATAATAGATCTCTGCTACTACAAGGTGATCAACATAAACATGTGAAGCGTAAACTTGTCCTTTATTCAGTAGAATTGGTGATAAGAGATCTAAATAATAGGTCTCTGCTTCTGCAAGGTGATCGACATCAACATGTGAAGGGTAAACTTGTCCCTCATTCAATATAATTAGTGATAAGATATTTGAATAATAGGTCGTTGCTGCTGCAAGGTGATCGAAATCAACATGTGAAGGGTAAAATTGGTGATAAGAGATCTAAATAATAGGTCTCTGCTACTACAAGGAGATAGACATTAACATGTAGCAGTAGAGACCTATTATTTAGATCTCTTATCACCAATTCTACCGAATGAAGGACAAGTTTACCTTTCACATGTTGATGTCGATCACCTTGCAGCAACGGAGACCTATTATTTATATATCTTATCACCAATTCTATCGAATGAAGGATAAGTTTACCCTTCACATGTTGATGTCGATCACCTTGCAACAGTGGAGACCTATTATTCAGATCTCTTATCATCAATTCTACCGAATGAAGGACAAGTGTACCCTTCACATGTTGATGTCAATCACCTTGCAGCAGCAAAGACCTATTATTCGGATATCTTATCACCAATTCTACCAAATGAAGGTCAAGTTTACCCTTCACATGTTGATGTCGATCACCTTGTAGGAGTGGAGACCTAGTATTTAGGTCTCTTATCACCACTTCTACTAAATGAAGGACAAGTTTACCCTTCACATGTTGATGTCAATTACCTTGCAACAGCAAAGACCTATTATTCAAATCTCTTATCACCAATTCTATCAAATGAAGAACAAGTTTACCCTTCACATGTTGATGTCAATCACCTTGCATCAGTGGAGACCTATTATTCAAATCTCTTATCACCAATTCTACCGAACGAAGGATAAGTTTACCCTTGATATGCCCATCACCTTGTAGCAGAGGAGACCTTTAAGCCCCACCAAAATCTATTTTCACAATCTTTTAGTGGCAACACTGGTTTGCAAATATATTCTATATTCCCATTATCTCTTTGCTTTTTCAGTATCCAAAACCATGTAACATATAGACATAAAGGATTTAGGAAATGACTCTGAGGCGTGGGGTGTTCCTAAACTTGACGAACCTTCCCTCTTTGCTATATTTTAGCTCAAGGCTGAAACTACATTAGATGCCTATGATCTCACCAAATCATGCAAAAGATTGGTATTGTTGCCTATAAGCTAGAGTTGCCACCAACAACAAAGATACATCTAGTTTTTCATGTTTCTTGTTTGAACTAGGTAATTAAGCATAATATTCCTACTCAAATAGTACTACTAGAGGTCGATGAAAAAGGAAGAATTGTTTTGGAACTAGAGTGCATTCTTCAAACACCCACGAAGAAGCTGAGGAATAGGACCCTCACTGGGTATCTCATCCAATGGAAGAATTTACCAGTTGAAGAGGCCACATGGGAGGACAAGGAGTTCATTCAAATGAATCCACACTTGGTTAGCATTGAGGACAATGCTCCTTTGAAGAGAGGGGGGCATGCTACGCCCTTAATATTGGTGTATATTGGGTTATGAATAGTTGACTTGTGGCTATCTTAACTCCTAATTAAGTCATGTTATCATTATTATATTATTATTTAGTTAGATAGGTTAGACTAGGTCTAATATAGGGGTGTGTCTATTCATCCTAAGTATAATTATGTATATATAGGAGGATGTGAGTCTTATTTCATCATCATATGGTGAAGTGTGTACTCATTGGAGATATTTGGAGGTTGCCCCCTTGAAGTGGCCTATTATTCTCAATTATTATCAAGTATTTGAAGAATATTTCATATCAACTTCTTCCATTGTGCAAGTTATTTCATTACAGTCACTATGTGGTTATGTCTGTTTCCATGCCTTGATGTTGGCATTGAACTAACCTTTGATTGGATTGCATTTGTTATCACACTAATTTGCATATGAATTGAATTGGAATCATGGGATTTACTTAAAAACTATGATTTAAGAGTGAGATTAAAGATCTCATATTAAAAGAAAGGATGAAGTCTCTATACTAGTGATACATGAACTATGGAACCTCTTATTCCCATAAGGGGATACCTAGGCAGGGCCATTGCAAATGAACCCTCAGGGTTTAGGTTTAGGTTTAGGTTTGGATTTCGGTTTAGGGATGACCCTGACCTTGGGAGTATGATATACTCTAGTGGAGTATATGAGTTGTGGGTTAGAGTTGTTTCCATGACTATGGGTGGTAAGACTCTGATGCTAACACTTTTAAATCAGATAGAAGATGCCTCAACATTTAAGATAGTACTTGATGAGTTAAAAAAAAAATTGGTAATAACTAGGGTGGTTATTACAGGATCCACGGCCTGAACTGTACCGTTCAATATAAATAACCAATGATCTACAGATAGGACAGCAAGGAAGGAAAGGGTTAATAGACATTATTCATCATTCGAAAGAGTGGCATAAGAAGCAAACCTCCAAATGTCCATTTATGGGAGGTAGCATTAGAGTGAAGGAACTTCGAGTGTACACGAATGTGATCCATTCCACCTGCATAAAGAAGAAAATAATTCTCAGTAATATTAAAGTATATAATGTTTACTAACTCCATCACATTAACAAGAACGTACCAAATCCATGCCATGACTGATTACTATAGAATTATGTAAATTGCTTCACAAAAACAGTGCTAAAGATGCATGGCATTCCTTATAACCTCAACATTCTTAGTTCGAAGATCACAGAAGATAAGAAAACAGATAACTGTATGATAATTAGTATCTAATTTCTAGGATAATATTTTTATAATGTAAAAGATATGCAACATGCAAATTTTCCATAAGTATAGAAGGACCTGGTATGGATTTTTTTGGTGGATATCGAACATCATAATCTCCTGTTTTCCAAAATTGGTGAAATCTGCTCTTTGAAGAAAGAGTGGCATAAGAAGCAAACCTCCAAATATCCATTTATGGGAGGTAGCATTAGAGTGAAGGAACTTTGAGTGTACACGAATGTGATCCATTCCACCTGCATAAAGAAGAAAATAATTCTCAGTAATATTAAAGTATATAATGTTTACTAACTCCATCACATTAACAAGAACGTACCAAATCCATGCCATGACTGATTACTATAGAATCATGTAAATTGCTTCACAGAAACAGTGCTAAAGATGCATGGCATTCCTTATAACCTCAACATTCTTAGTTCGAAGATCACAGAAGATAAGAAAACAGATAACTGTATGATAATTAGTATCTGATTGGTGAAATCTGCTCTTTGAAGAAACATGTCCAGATTTATTTGACATGGAAGAACTAAATGGAGGCATACTTCCAACATTTCTTGTTTTTTCATGATTTACTTGCACACTGTGATTTATTCCAAGTGTATCAGTGCTGTTTTGAATTTCCTGGCCTGGCTGGCCCATACAATTTGACCTTGATGGAGATGTTGGCAATGTCTGCCTTCCCTGCTGATTTAATATCTCCTGACTATCTCTTGCACTAAAAGCTTGCCTTGCAGACCTTTCTTGATGAGATGGTGAACCAAGAGCAGAATATGTAATGCCATTAGATTTCCTCGAACCATTCTGTTCCAATCCAGTTTCATGTTGTTCATTAGCTAAAGATACAGATGGTTTGGTATCTTTGAAATACCAGTCGAATTCATGACCAGCTGATCTGGAAAATGCAGCATCTTGAACTGTCTGGGTACAAATTGGCTGTTGTATTTGTGTATTACACAAAATTATAGGTGAATGCAATTGTATTTCTGTTGGAGTTTCCTCCTGAAGTGAATCCTCGTCATCACTGCTCAGGTTAATCACACTCGAAGCAACATTACTGACTTGCGGATATGTCCTCTATGCCAAATAATCCCTGCCTAAGGCAAACAGAGAAAGTTTAATCAACCTTAGTAAAAGTCTGGCATTCAAATTTGTGCGTATTTCCTTCATGCCAAAGAAAGAAAATATAATCAATCTTCCTTAATCTCATTTCCCTATAACTAGTTCAGAAACAATGATTTACTAACAGCAAACACTAACTATTATGATGTGCTACCACTGTAGGTTTGATCCGAGAAGGTTTTAATTCTATGATTAACTGCCTTCACTATCTATTAGATCCATTATTTGGTAAATGGTTTAATAAGACTGGCTTATGCACGAAAATATATTTGTTTGCCAAATAAAAAAGAGTTACATTGACTTGGCAGCAAAGCAAGTTTGTATACATATGGTACAAATACTGGTCTTGCCTTCTAAAAGGATAACAATATAGCAACACTAATTATTATTTATTATATTAGATCACAATTAACATCCTCCCCAAAAAAAGGTCTTTGTAGGTTTAATATTTTATTAGTTGTTTGTCCACACAAAGTTTTAGCAGGTTTAACAATTTTGATCGTCAAAAATATTCACATGTGAAAGAAAATTCATGTTTCATGGGATTAAAAAATGAAAATAAAAAAATGAAGAGACATGCATATAGTTCTAATTGTTGATTCTACAATGTGAAGACAAAATGAAAATCATTAAAATGATTATGGTGGCAAAATGGGAAAAGTAAAAAGGCAAGAATACATTTGATCTACTTTTTTAACAGAGATAAATCAAATGTTAGGCAAACTCAATTAAAGATGGAAAGGAGATGTAATCACAAAGCATGGATGTTGTCAACATTATGTCAAAACGGACCAGACTTACAACCCTTGCGGCTGCAATCAAGATTTACTTTTTCAGGGTGCGAACATTAGTCCTAGTTTGCTATCACTTCTATCAGCACAAACCAGTTGAAATTATCACCTTGTATTTTCTTTTGCAGATGATGGCGGGGGCATGGTTCCTGATTGTATTCGACAATGTATGAGCTTGGGATATTCTATGAAGAACACAAACACTACCATAGAAAAATGTAATTAGAAGGAAGATGAACCACACCTAGCATTGCATAAAACGCTCAAGTGTATTTTGTTGGGGGATATCACACATGTATTTAACCAATTTAATTTCTTATTTCATGACTAGGCATGGGCTGCTTTTATTGTTGAACTGATTTCTATCCATTTGTGTATGCAGATGCTTATGGCTTCAAAGCAAGTACAATGAGATTTGGAACAGATGCAATTATTTTTACTCAAACAATTCCTGGCGGGTGTTGTTTGTTCTTCAGGGAAATAAGAATAATCTCAATCACATCATTGTTCTTTTTGAGATTATTCTTGTTAACATTAGACTGCTTTATGATATGTTTCTCTCCATTCACATTATTATTTTCTCAATCACAAATCATGACTATTATTCTTGCTATAGTGTATAAGGAGGACAATGCTCTCAATCACATCATTGTTCTTCTCGATCACATAAGGAGTACAAGGAGGACAATGTTGTAATTTCCCTCTCATTTTGTAGAAGTTTAAACAATCACTTTGAACCAATTGAGAGCATACATACACATCTATATGCCATTCACATTCTTGTTTCTTTTAATACTTTTTGAGGGATTACATTATAATGCCTTGAGTTTTCATTTTTATTTTATGATTGTGATGGTAGCATCACAAAGTTATCTTTAATTAGTTCCTTTTGGTTGTTGAATTTTTCATTTGGCAGCTCTTCAACTCATAATAGTATTGGGCTCCTTTCCTAAACATTCTTAAGAAAGATGAGCAAGATGACATTATAGTTCCTATGGTATGATATAATGTTGAGGTGAAATTAGAATATCTTGTTTGAAAATTACTATTGGATTTCATGCATTGTATTTGTTTTGTAGGTTGATTTGGAGCTGCCAATGGGTTCCGAAACACAAAGAATATTAGTTCATTACGCAAGAGATATTTGGACAAAAATCTTGGAAACAATCTTACAGTGGTCTCCCTATGCAATTGAAACTAAGCTTATGTAGCAGGTACATGATTTATTCAAATAGTTATTTTGATAATTAAAAAATGCCATCCATGTCACATAAGGGTATATCACAGTAGTTTATTCTCAACATAATGAATTAATGACTTGCCAACTTCATATCAAGATTTGTATTTTTATGATCCTTGTTACCTTCCTTTGAGAGTTCAATAACCTCTCTAGGATCCTTGTTACCTCTTTTTGAGAGTTTGATAACCTCTTTTGGAGGTTTCTCCCACTCTGCCATCTGCATTGTTTATTGTTTGTGGATATCAATGTTCTCAGAGAAATACTTTCCATTGTTGAGTATAAAGAGCAGCAGAAGATTAAACTAATTAAATAGAATCTGAATTGTTTATTGTTTGTGGATATCAGTGTTCTTGGAGAAATACTTTCCTTTGTTGAGTATAAAGAGTAGCAGAAGATTAAACTAATTAAATAGAACAACAAACAATGAACAGACAAAGATGAGTAGATGAAGGGACATGGTCATGCCTTTCTTTAGGATCTTAGGATACTAATTACACCCTTTCTTTAGGTAAGTTTTTTAATTGAAGGGACATGGTCATGCCTTTCTTTAGGATCTTAGGATACTAATTACACCCTTTCTTTAGGTAAGTTTTTTAATTCAATATTTTTTAATGGTTAATTAAACCAGAGTAGTGCAAGAGGAAAAATGATTTTATATTATGTGCAAGAAACTAAATTATTTTGGGTTTTCCACCCTGAGTCTCTTTCCCAATTCACAAAGCTTATGGTGTGTATTGAAATTTTTTAAATCACCCACTTACCCTGTTCTAGAATGAATGTGGGATAATTGCATGTTCAAGCCAAGCAGCGTGTGCTAAGTTTTTTAATTCAATATTTTTATATATTTAATTAAGCCAGAGTAGTACAAGTTGAACAATGATTTTATATTATTGTCAAAACCATGAAGGATTTAACTAAACAATTTGGGGCTTTTCACCCTCAAGCCTCTTTCCCAATTCACAAAACTTATGGTGTGTATTAAGCTTTTCACCCTTGAGCCTCTTTCCCAATTCACAAAACTTATGGTGTGTATTGAACTTTTTTAGATCAGTTGGAGCTTTTCACCCTCGAACCTCTTTTCCAATTCACAAAACTTATGGTGTGTATTGAACTTTTTTAAATCACCCACTCACCCCATCATGTGGGATAATTGCTCAAGCCAAACAAGTTTTAAGTTCAACATTTTTTAATATTTAATTATGCCAGAGCAGTAGAAGGCGAACAATGATAAGTTCAACTTTTTTAAAAATTTAATTATACCAAAGTAGTGGAAGGCGAACAATGATTATATTATTGTGATTCAACATTTTTTTATAAGTTCAACTTTTTTTAATATTTAATTATACCAAAGTAGTAGAAGTTTTTTGATAAGTTCAACTTTTTTTAATATTTAATTATACAAAAGTAGTAGAAGGCGAACAATGATTTTATATTATTGTCAATTCAACATTTTTTGATAAGTTCAACTTTTTTTAATATTTAATTATATCAAAGTAGTAGAAGGCGAACAAAGATTTTATATTATTGTAGATTCAACATTCTTTATGATAATTTCAACTTTTTTTAATATATTTTTATGATAAGTTCAACTTTTTTTAATATTTAATTATACCAAAATAGTAGAAAGTGAAAACCTTGTTTCACTCACCTCATACTAGAATGAATGTGGGATAATTGCTCAATCCAAGGAGCATGCAACATTTTTTAATACTTAATTAAACTGGAGAAATTGCAAGAAACTAGACTATTTCCGGATTTTCACCCTCAAGCCTCTTTCCCAACTCACAAAGCTTATAGTGTGTATTGAACTTTTTTAAATCACCCACTCACCCCATGCTAGAATGAATGTGTGATAGTTTATCAAGCCAAGCAGTGTGCGGTAAGTTTTTTTAATTCAACATTTTTCAATATTTTATTAAATCAGGTGAACAATGATTTTATATTATTCTCAACACCATGAAGTATTTTCTATTATGGGGGAGGAATAGCCATTGCAAGAAGCATTTGTCAAGTATGTGAACTCCAACAGTCTCCTTGATCATGATTCATGTGCTCTCTAATTAATTACACTTGTGGTTCCTTGATCATGATTCATGCTTGTAGTTTTTTTATCATTGTTCATGCTTGTTATCCCTTGATCATTGTTTATGCTTGTCATATCTTGATCACTATTTATTCTTGTCAAGTCTTGATCAATTTAATGCTTAGTAGCACCCATTATGACTTGATTTTCTTCCTGCAGGTTCTTGATTGCAACTATGCTTAGTAGGATTCAATGTGATATGATCAAGTCATTTGTTTTATTGTCTATGTGTTCTTGGGAATCAAGTGTCTCATCATGAGATGTTGGTGGATTATGGATAAGAGTGATGTGTGTTTCTTGATCATGGATGGTTTTGGTGTCATAGATGGAAATGGAAGTTTCTTCTCTTTGAATAAATGCCATGAATTGAGTTGAGTGCTCAAGTTGATCAACAAGACTTCTATACTCATTTTAATTATTAGGATAACCATGAGGTGAAGTGGCTTGAGTAATTGGTTCTTGGGTAAAATGGCTAATGTGATCTTGAGGAGCTTGGATAGTTTGATCTTGACTTGGTGAGGGGAAAGGTTGATCATGCTTTGAATTTTCTTGTTGACACAGCTCTTGGATAGGATTGGTAGACTTTGAAGGTTCAACAATATGACTAAATGATGACTCTTGACTTGTGCTTATGTTAGGAGATTCTTCGATGCTTATGTTTGGTCACTTGAATCTTGGTGTTTTAGAGACTAGTGTTGAGCTTCGTCCTCCATCTCCCACTTCTTCAGATTTGGGTCCTACTCTTGAGTAGGTTGATCATAGTTTTTTAGATCTTTTTTTATTGGATGAGTATTTAGCAGGTATCTCAAACTTCTTTGTAGAGTCTCATCTTGCAGATTTGGGAGACATACTTGAGGGGATTTCTCTCCTCTTTGATGATAGTTCTAGCACGGCTGTTGATACGTCTACATTTTCTTTGGAGATTGACATTTATGAGTTTCTTTTTTCACTTGATTTGTCACATTTCTTGGTTAAATTTGATCATGCTTATATGGTGGCTTATTTGAGCATGGAGGCTCCTCCTCAGTTTTTAGAGATTTCTATTTGGAGACTTCCTTCCTCCTCCTTTCGGTGGACTTGTTTCTTCCTAAGGGAAGAGGTGTTTCTTGTAGGCATTGGATCATCTTTTGTTTCCAGGCATACTTCATCGGCATTAGAGTTTCTTCATTATGAGGGGATATCATTCCTCTCTTTTTCCTTCCTATGGGGGTATTAGTGAGTCCTCCATGCATCATCTTGTTTTATTTTCTCTCTTTGGGAGAGGATTTTTTTTCCAATAGGGTTTTCTCCTTTTCTCCGCTTATGAGAGATTGCATTTCATTGCATTTGTATTGTAAATGGATACCTAACATGGTTGTGTAGTTGGAAGCCACATTGCATCTTCCTCATATTGCATAATAATCTCCCTGAGGTTGCACTTTAGGGGGGGGGTGTTGGAGTAAATGAGTTTTTACCATTTACCTTTCTTAAGTTTTACCTAGGCATCCAACATTATTAGATATTAGATTATTAGTGTATTTTATTATTTGGTAGTTTTTTGTCGGTTATATCTTTACCGGCTTTCTCCTTGCCTTTATAAACAAGGCCAATGTACATTATTCGCATCTCATTCGTATTTTTCATCATTATGGTGAAATAGCTTTTCTTCTCTCATATTGTGAAAGCTTATCTTGCAGGTTGTGCTCTTGGGAGGTGGTTTCCACCAACAGAATGTATTCATTTTAAACATCTAGATTTGCATGATCTTTCTCATAGCATGTTTATGAGTAAAGAGTATTGTCTTTTATTATTTCCTCAAATTTTCTAGTGATTGACCTAGGAGAATGTTTTCCTTTGTGACACTGACATCAATCCTTCCAAGGTATTCTTAAACAGGTCTCTAGTCCTCAAATATCAAAAAACGGGAAAAAACAGAAGTGAATTAGAAAAGTAAAAAGTGGAATTCTATGGACTAGAAGATAGGAAAACATAAAGTATTCTTTATATTGAGATTAATAATAAGAATTTCAAACTTCTCTTTAATGTGCATTCATTGATAAAAGAGGTCATCATTAATTGGAATTCTCCTTTTTATCGACCTTGGTTAGTGGAGCTCTAGAATCAAACTTTCCCTTTCATCAAATGGATTATTTGGAAAGAAGGAAATAATAGAATATTCAGGGATATTTCCAAGAACCATACTCAAGTCTATCATTCGTTCTCCAAACTTCTTATTGAAAATGTGGCTAATTCTAGAATTAAGTCTACTGACAAACCACTTACCCAGTTTGAAATTATCTTGGCCACCAATTGGGATATTCTGAATCAAATCCCTGCTTATGATAATTCCAAGAAACTTAAGAGATTAAATACTAGGTGGTCTTGTCCGAAGCTAGAATGGTTCAAACTAAATTTTGATGTGGCCTCAAAATCCAATGGTAAAGCTAGTGGGGGTGGAATAATCAAGAATGACAAAGGGGAGCTTGTTGCTGCCTATGCTAGGGGTCTTGGTTGTCAAAACAATAATTTCGCTGAGGCCTCTGCCCTTTTATGGGGAGTCAAGTTGGTGATCACTCTAGGTATACAAAAGCTGAATATAGAGGGGGACTCTAAGTTAATTATTGATGCAGTGAACAAAGTCTCTGTAAGTGGTTGGAGGCTAAAAGATATTATTATGGATATCAAAACCATTATAAGTAGTCTCCCTATGGTGACTATATCCCATATTTACAGGGAAGGTAATGGGATTGTTGATGCCCTTGCTAATCATGGTAAGTAGTCTGAAAGCTAGCAGTGTTGGTGCCAAAGCCAAAATATCCCTTCACTAATTGTGGAGTTAATTCAAAAATATCAATCTAATCCATGATGTCACCTTCTGTTTTTGCCACGTTGGTGCTAAGCTGACGGCCTGATGTGGACTGGAAGATCAATAGGCACATTTATAAGAGTGAGAAAAGCACGCTGGAAGGGAGGAATTATTGGTTTAATATGGCGGCGCGTCCTCATAATAATTACCAAAGGCCTCAGCATTCATTTAGTTATCATTTCATTTTATTTATTTATTTAGTTATAAAAAATTTAGTTTAGTTAAGATTTAAATAATATTAAATATAACCTTAGATTTAGTTTGAAATTAGTTTTTATTTAAAAAAAAATTAATTTAAATACTTCAAATCTAAATTTTATTTAATTTTAAATATAAAGTAAATTTTATTATAATTTAGTAAATTTTAAATTTACTTTAGTATTACTAAAAGTACTTTTTAAAAATATAACTTTTATATACTGAAGTTACTTTTTTAAATTGCAAAATTATTGTATTTAGAAAGTTTTTTTAGGGCCATAAACCTCTTATGACGAATCTTTGCCCTTCTGTGAAAGTGCCTATTACTCTCCAAAAATGCATTTTGTGCATCCTGCAACAAAACTAAAGTGATTCTGAGACATAATTTTTTAAATAAAAACTAATGCTAATATTAAATCTTTTAAAATCTTACCTGTATCTTCAAATGAAACCATGGGCATGAGCACATCATTCCATCTATATGGATTTTCTTTTTAATTTATCAATGCTCTAAAACTATGTTTGCAACACTCATTTCAAATGTCCACTTCATGAATGAAGAGTGTGAGAAACTAAATAAATTTGCTAATTCATTGCGGCAATCATCTATTTTTTTCTTGTAATCCTCCAACAAAACTAAATTCATTCTGAGATATAATTTAAAAAAAAAAACCTCTGCAAACATTGAATTTTTAAATCTTACCTGTATAATGAAATCATGTTGAGCATGAGCACTTCATTTTATCTGTAACATTCAAAATAAATTTTCTCTTTTCATTTCTGCAACCATCTATTTTTAAAAAAAGTTTTCTTTTATCTGTTTAAGTCATAAAATAGCAATATAATTTTAGTAATTATTTTAAGTGAAAATATGTTTTTTTAATTATAATGTGCATCTATGTTTTATATCCTTATTTGTTATTAGAAATATTTATTATTTCCTAAATTTAGTGGATGATGAGTTCCTAAGATGTAGCCACTTCTACTTTATTATTATTTTGAAATTTTCATTGGTACTTTTAATAATTTTATTCATAGTAATATTTGATTAAGATTTAGAAATAAATTAAATATTTAGTATTATGGATTTAATTATCTCATCTTTAATTTAATTTAAAATTTTATTAAATTTGAAGTGTAGATGGGGATTTAATTTTATTTACTTAAAGAAATTCTTTTAAGTAGGAGTAATGATTTTTAATTATTGTTTTTATTTAGTTTGCATATCCTTTTAAATGCCATAATGCCATAGGGAATAGTTAAAATATAGAATTTATTTATTTTATCAAATCTATTAGTTAGAAATTTCTTTTAATATTTATTTCTTAAATGTTTAGACTTTAGGTAAGATAACCCTATTCCTAGAAAGAGTAAGATCAATTTTAATTTTAGATTTAATTAATTAGAGTAAGGATTTAAATAATATTTTATTGATAGGTTTTAAAATTTATCAAGTTTCTTTGATTTAAAATAAGGCAAGGAAATTATTTAGAATAAAACAATAAAATTATTAATTTGGGTTAACATTTATTTATTCAGCATACAATAATTTATTTTATTTTATTTTAAATTTATGAATATAAATATTTAATATCACTTCTTAAAGGTTAAAATATTACTTGTAGAATAATATAAACTATGTTTTAATATTTCTCTTAAATCCATGAATAATGCATGGAATTTATTTATTTTATCAAATCTATTACTTAGAAATATAGAATTTATATTATTACATTAACTATATTATTTATTATATTAATTATATTATTTATTGATTTTGATATAATTTTATTTGTACAAGCCATAATTTTATCTACATAGTTTGCTTCAATATGATGTATAATACAAATTGATTAATATTAGTGTTAATATTAGTTTTTATATATATGATAATATTTTCCTTCATTATTTGCTATGTATAGATTATTATTATTTTTGCTTCATAAGAGGGATTTTATTAAAATAGTAATAGAAAAATATAGAAAGCTACCACGTAGCCAAGAAGAATCATAGAGCTACATAAACTTCCAGAAGAACAGCAAGAGGAAGAGGGAAATAAAGGGGGACAATAAAAGAAAGAAGATCTGAAACTAGATCTGAGAAAAGATGCCATGAATATCTAGAATAGAAAGAAAAGTTTAGGTGCCAAAAAAGGGCTACACCCTTTGAATGTTCCAGAAGAGAAGCGCATCCAAGGTCCGCTGAGAGCCAGCTTCCACAACTTGTGACCCTTTAATGCGGAGTTTTTCAGCATCAGACTTTCTCCCAACCTTACTTTTAGAACTGTAATCAAGTTTTAATTTTCTTCTTAAATGCTGTGAAATCCCAAGTTTTCGAGGTGGATCCAGAGAAAAATCATCATAACAATCATGTAAATGCTCTTCCAATTCCTCCATGAAAGGAAAAGTGCCGTTAGAATCATAGCCATCCTCCTCCAACCCAGAGGGAGAATCAGGGGGGATCTCATGGACATGGACAATTGGAAGAGAAGAGGGATCTACCATCTATTCCAAACATGGGCCAAGTGCCTAAGGAGGTTCGAAAAACTTGCCATGATTCCTCCAGATGAAATCAGAGACTGAAGCACCTCCCTTTTTGACCCACTTCTTCAAGAAAACAATCCTCAGCCCAACTAAATGATGAAGGGAGCAAGCTTCAATTCTGTGACCAAGCTTATTGCAACGAAAGCAATGAAAAGGCAATCCCTCATAGTTTAAAAACTGGGTCCAAACACCATGAGAAGAATGGATCCAGATAGAGTGAGAAAGGTGTTTAGAAATATCCACCAAAGCACAAACCCTATGGAATCTTCGATCCAAAGCCACCAAGTTTGAATCAAGCTTGACAAAAGACCCCACCTAATTGACCATATTGCTAAGCAGATCCGTATTGCACATAACTAGAGGCAAATTGTAAAGCCTGATCCAAACAAGAATAAAGGTAATCTTCATTGTTGCTAGATCAAAGAAAGGCAACCAAGGAAAAATGAAGAGGCCAGAGTTACCAAAAAACCAAGGCCCATTCTGCAAAACAAAGTTACAGTCCTCCACAGAACAAAAAGTAATAAGGAAAAAACTGAAGTCCAGAGATTCAACAATAGGGGAAGGAAGATTACTCCAGGTGTATTTGATCCAATAAAAAATGGAAGTAACTAAAGGGCGCCTATGAAGGCATTGCAACACCACTGAGTGGTTACCATACTCCTTGGTGATGGCTGCAATACATTCATCAAAAATGCTAAAATCTGCAGGCTCATCGGAAAAGGAAAGCACCAAATCCTTGAAAGAGAAATGATTGCTGCTAGCTTGAGGTCCGCTATCCATCTTCAGTGAAGGCAAGGTCTGGAGGCACTGGAGGATTCGGAGGGCAAGGCAAATTAGGGTTAACTGGTATAGCATGCGTTCAGAAAAAATATGAGCAAACATGAAATGGGTTTACCCTATTTCTGCACCCTTCAACAAAGCCAAAGGGCAAAGTACTAGAAAAATCCTTAGCATTGTTAACGACCAGATCGTCGCTGGTTCAAGGGACAGGAGGAGGAGAAGACTTTGGTTCCTAAAATTCCCCAAAGTGAAGAGCGTACCTCTTCCTTCCCTCACCCACCGTAGTTGTGCATCCACCATGCTTCAAGCTAGGGAAGCGCTTGGGCTTGACAATCGAAGGAGCCTACCCACTGCCATTTTTCTGCATCCATCCCCATACACATTCAAAGGGGCCAAACCACCTTCGTGAGCCACTCCTGGGGAGCCCTAACACATTTTCACTTTCTTTCGGTGGATACAGATTGGTTGCCTACATGTGGCTTTATCCAAATTAACTTATATGATTTTCTATGGTTTGCAGTTACATGTCTTTCTTCTTATATGAGGCAACTTTAATATCTGCGATCTGTTTGGTGGTAACTTTTACTTGCTATCTATAAATTATTAGGCATGGTTAAAATATAGAATTTATTTATTTATTATTTTATCAAAACTATTACTAAGAAATATAGAATTTATATTATTACATTAATTATATTATTTATTGATTTTGGTATAATTTTATTTGCACAAGCCATAGTTTTATCTACATAGTTTGCTTCAAAGATGATCTATAGTACACATTGATTAATATTAGTTTTTATATATACGTTATTTGCATCTTCAATATTTTCCTTCATTATTTACTATTTATATCTTGAATATTTAGAAAGTAGTTTCAACTAGTACAAAAGAGGTTTCAGATTGAGACAGGCGGTTTCCGCCATTAAAAATATGGTTTTCCAATACAAAATGATGATTTTGACATAAATAGGTGATTTCAAAAAAATTTAGGGTGGAATTGTTTTTTCCAGTAGCATATTCTAGATCTAGAGAATATCATGTCTGGCCTGCTACCATCATCACTGCATCAACAGTGACATCAGATAGGGCCACCTTTGGCCCCTTGAAGCCCTAAAGGGGGCTTTTTTCTTTCTCTTTTTATACTTTTAGGCACAGGCAAAATCAAGAAAACAAGATATCGTTAGAAATCTAATAGAGTACACTTTACAGTGGCATTTGTAGTTTTATGAGATTTTGTTGTAGGTGATAGATACATTAGTTTGAAGATAAATCTCCATTTTTGGCTTCCAAGATCACAACTTTTAGTCACAATCTCTAATTTTCATGATTCTTGCAGCATCAGAAAGGTATTCAGGAGCTCTTCAAATCCATCTATGCTCTTTTCTCAGATTCAACACTAGGTTCATTTTATTTAATTCATCAATTTTTTGTCTTTTGAGCAATAACTTAGGCATTTTGAGACTTGAGGAAGTGAAACTTGTTTTGGATGGATTTGCTTGCTATGATAAATCAGTCTGAGTGATTGTAATCTCCCTTGGATCTCTATTTTAAGAGATTTTGATTATTTTACCAATTTTGGTCCCTTGGGGACAATTATAAATCGCACTAAGTATAAATTCCCACAATGATTTTTTTCTAGGGGGTTACTTCATTGATTGAATAACAGGGGGTTATACTTGTGTTCTTTTTTGTACTCTTGTATCATGGATCCAAACAAACTTACTCTACTCACACCATATAACTATCATGAGTGGAAAACTAAAATAGAGATTCATTTAAGAAGTTTCAAAATTGACAGAATAATAATGGGTATAGAAATTGAACTAAAAATAGCTATAGAAAAGAGAAAATGGTACAATAGATGTGATCAAGTCTATGGAGCACTATGCTTGTCTATTTCTCTTGATTTTTTTTTCATGTTGAATCTTGTAATACACCTAATCAAGTGTGGACTACCTTAGAAAATCTCTTTGGTAAGAAAGATACTATGAGAGGTTTCGAATTAGAGAATGAACTAATTGGTTTGAATCTAATTGATTTTATAAGCATCCAATACTTCTTCACAAAGCTAAATTCACTTAGATTTCAGCTCAAACAATGTGGAATTGAGAAAGAGGACACTTAATTGATTCTTTCAATCCTTGCCAAGCTTGGTCCTGACTATTTAGTTTTTGTTTCTACCTTTTCTACTACTATAGATGCACTTTGGAAAGCTTTCACAATGCCTTCACTTGATGAATTTGCCACATCACTCACAAGGGAGAAAGATAAGTTAGTACACATGGGTACATCGAAGTCTCCTAGACCTAAATCTCTTCTAGCTAATCAAGGTACAAAGGATCAAAAGGATTCAACTAGCAAAGGCAAGAAATAGAAAGATAGGAATTTCAAGAACAAAGAGAAAGCAAAAGAGTGAACCAAATCACCTAAGTCCTCATCCTCTCCCAAAGAGGAATCATGTAATAAGGAGAGACCAAAGTGTACATATTGCAAGAAACTAGGACACGATGAGCATAAGTGTTATGAGAAGAAAATTGACGAGTTGAATCATGTTTCTGGGGAGAATTTTGGTCACTTGAACCTTGGTATTCTTTCATCTACTTTGGTTTATGAGACTAGTGCTGAGCTTCTATCACCTCAACCTCTCACTTCTACAGAGATCAACATCAACATGGTTTCTTCTACTTCAGTTGAGCAAGATCATTCAAGTCTTTCAGTTGCAACTTTATGGGATACTTTCTTGACAAATATATTGGACTTGTTTTGTGAGTCTCATATTACAAATTTGGAGGTAACATTTGAGGGGATGTCTCTCCACTTTGATGACAGTTACAACACAACTATTATTTCATCTACTTCATATTTGGAGATTGTTTTTCATGAGTCTACTCAAGATTTTGGATTGGTCACACCTCATTGCATAGTGCCATTCTTTGATTATGACATGTGGACATTTCAGTAGTTTTCAGAGACACCCATCATGAGACTTCTTCCCTCATCTCTCTTATTGGAGGTGGAGTTTATTCTACATCAGCCTTTGGATTTGTAAATTCCTAAAGGGAGACATGTGGTTTGTAGGTACAGGAATCTCATCAACATTCATCATCAGGCATTCACTATCAGCATAGGAGCTACTTCATTATGGGGGGAACATATAGTCTCACTCTTGCTCTCCTATACGGGGTATTTGATTATACATATGTGACAGAAGTAGTCCCTGGGGGGTCATGTTGAGTCCTCCTACTATCACTTCTTCGTTCACTTTCATTGTTTTATGCATTCTCAATTTTGTTCCATGAGGTTTTCTACTTTTTTCCACTTGAGATTTGTTGTACATGGGTACCTAACATCACCTAGTAGCTGGGACACATCCATCATTGCATCTTTCTTTAGTTAGCTACTCCCTAAGTTTCACTTAAGGAGGGTGTTGGTGTGAACAGGGTTATTACCTAACTAGTTTACCCTTGAGTGAATAATTCATATTATTTAACTATTTATTAGTTAAATAAAATTCACACAGCACACATAATTCACATGTTAAGTTGACTTAGTGAGTCTACTAGATATTTCTAGTTGTCTCTAGTTGTTGATAGTTGTTGATAGTTGGCATCTTATCCTATAGTTGTCATATTTCATAGGATTAAGACACTTGTCACATGACTACAACATCCTACATCTCATCCTTATCTAATAAGAAAGGCATATCATGAATATTGTAACAATCTTGTAATAATCTCTTTTACATTCATTGAAAGAATAGAATTATTCTTTCAATTCCATGGTGGTTCCAATCATACCCAACTCTAACAGTGTTTTCTAGGAGTTCACCTAAGAGAATGTGTCCCCTAGAAATTTACAACCTTCTCAATATACTCTTATATACCACTAGTCCTTTTAGTAGAGAAAACATTGGTGAAATCGATGAACTAGAGACCAAAATTAAGTTTCAAGATTAGATCTATGACTCTCAAAGTAGATCTACACATGGAATCATCCTATATCTACATAATTGGCATAGACAAAAACACATGACCTATGTAGAATCTGAGGCAAAACACAAATAGAGAGGAGCCACTTTTCGTCCCAAGACAAATTGATTTCAATACTACATAAGTTTCATTCCCTATATCTACATAATCAATCTTAACAAAGACAAAGATCCTCTATAGAATTTGAGGAAAAAAACAAATAGAGAGGAACCACTTTTAGTTCTAAGACAAACCAATTTCAATGCTACATAAGTTTCATTCTTCTTCATTGTGTCTAGAGATAAGTACATCTATATAACATGCTTAATTTCTTAACCTAGCATTTAAAATTCAAATTATCACACACACACATGCAACCATCATTAAATAATATAGATTAATTTATGCTCATGTATATACATCTTATTGGATTAGCCTATATTAAGTTTAGGGATTCATTTCGCACTACACATATACATATATTTAAATAAAAACTTTTGATCCATATAAAATTGGACCTATTTATTATAAAAAGAATGTTGATACACACACATACGTATTGTATACATACACATATTTTGTTGAGATATGTAACTATAGTGACAATAAGAGGTGGATTGTAATGATGCAAGAATGTTCACAAAAACCCTTAACTTAAATACGATGGTCATTCACATGCCACATTAATAAATAATGATAAAATAATAAATACAAATACAAAGTATTTAAATAGTTCAACTATATATTTTACATTATATTTTACTTTTAAATTAATAATTAAAATAAAACATAATGTAAAAGATAAAATTTAAATATATATGCATATTGTAATGTAGAAAATTGCACACCCTTGCAATTTCACACTTTGTTTTGGACCCACTTTGGTGTTCACATCCCCTAGCATGTTTATAGACTCATTTAGCCCTTTCGTTAGCCATTTTCCACCTATGGTGCCATGGTAACACCTATGTTCATGCTTTTTTAAACTTCTTTTATGGAAAACTAATATTCTTCTGCATAAACCTTACCTTTTCTAGGTAACTAGAACTTTCAAGAGCCATAGCTGCTTGGATGCCAGTGTGATGTGTGGGCACTTCTGCGATGAGCTAACCATTGGGATAAGGTGCCATTAACCTTTTTAATTTCAATATTGTATTTATTCTATTTATTATATGTAATTTGTAATTATCCATGAGGAGATGTACTAGGTTCACTGGCAAGGGTAATTTCGGAGTAACCAGAGGTAATTACAGAGTGACTTTTACTGTTGGCAAATGTAAAAAATCAAAGTAAATGAGGGTAGATGTGCTCCCTTGAGGAATCTACTATATTTGGCATGCATGATAATTGTCATAATTCTTGGTAAGTGAATCTATGATAGCTGCAAGTTGTCATAAGATTCTAAGATTCTATGACGCATATGACGGATATGTTAGTTGTATATTTGTTATAATTAGCCCAAGATTCCTATCTTGGAAAGATACTATTTTGTGGAAGCTATGATGGTTATGACATGTCATAAGATGATGTAAGAGGCTAGATTTAGTCTTGGGCCCCTAACCTTTGCATGGTTGTTTTTGGACAAGTGGAAGGTACTTGTAAGATGGCATTTAATGTTTGCTTGTTGGGGAATCTCATAAGAGAGAAGGTAAACACATAAGATGAGTTGGAAAATATTTCTATAGGTATTTGTCATGCATTTGTTGCTAAAATACATATTTCAGATACTCAGGTGCTACCAGAATGCTAGCAGATTGAACACTTGTGGAGAGAGTTGTGTAGTTGATGTATTGTACAATCTTGTTGAGATTAATACAAACTTGTGCCTCTTTCCTGGTGGAGTTTTTTACCCACAAGGGTTTCTCCATGTAAACACTATGTCATTGTGTTGAGTTCTTCATATTTGACATCTTATCTGTGTTGGGTTTTATGTTTTGTTACAATCTCTATTGTTAATTCACACTTAAGATTGCTGAAATTTATCTTGAATCAGATTTCCATTGAACTAGTATTGCTTTCATTTCTAACATTTGGTATCAGAGCCTAGCCAACTTTGACTGTTGGGTGGTAGTGTGGAAGCTGTAGCTATAGTGGGAGATTTGGTTGTGTTTTTTTTTTAGATATTGTGTTGTTATTATGGCTGCATCCACCATTGCATCAACCTCTCGAATGGACATTGAGAAGTTCAATGAAACGGGGTATGAGTTGTGGAAGTTGAAAATGGAAGATTTATTTGAAGAAAGAAACCAATGGTTGGCTGTTCAAAAAGAGAAGAAACCTGACGATGTCTCTCAAGATGAGTGGAATAGACTGGATAAGAAGGCACGGGGAACCATATGGTTGTGTCTTTCAGACTCTGTTATGTTAAATGTCGCAAAGGAGGAAACAACATACAAGCTGTGGAATTGGTTGGGTGAGATCTATAAAGCTAAGAGTATGGTAAATAAACTTTATTTAAAAAGAAAATTGTTTTCCATGAAAATGCGAGAAGGTGAATCAGTTGTAGAGCATTGAAATTCTTTTAATTTGTTATTGAGTCAGCTTGATTCAGTAGATGTTGAGGTTAGTGAGGAAGATAAATGTATCTTACTTCTTTGTTCTTTACCTGAGTCTTGGGATAATGTTATCCTTCCTATCATTGCTAACCTTGTGGATCTGAAGTTGGATTCTCTTGTTTTATTGCTACTATCATAGGAATTGAGGAAGAAGAGTTTAGATAATCCAGCGAATGCTCCCAGTGTCAGGGGAAGGTCTAAGGAAAGGGAACCTAAAGGAGATCAGAAAGTGGCTAAGGACAAGTCCAAGGGCTGGTCTAAAACTCCTAGTAAAAAGAATAGAGTTAAGTGTTGGAACTACGGTAAAAGGGGACATGTAAAGAAGGAGTGCAAAAATCCCAAGAAACAGTGGGAGAGTGCTTTGGATAAGTCCTTGAATGCAGGTGAAGAAGTTTTACTTTCTACATGCAATATTGTTTCTAATGATCACTGGTTGGTTGACTCAGGATGCTTATTTCATATTACCCTGCATAAGGAATGGTTCTCCTCATATGAAGAATATGATGGAGGTAATATCTGCCTTTGTGACAACTCTTCATATCCAATTGTCAGGAAAAGGAAAGGTATTGTTGTGTTTCAGTGATGGGAGGATTAAAATCCTCCCTAGTGTTTTGCATGTTCCTGGATTAGCTAGAAATCTAATTTTAGTTTCAAAGTTGAATGAATTGGGAATGCATGTGACATTTGACAAACATGGCTGCAGATTGGTGAGAGGGAACTTGATGGTAGAAAAAGGGAAGAGATTCAAGAACTTGTTTAAGCTTGAAGCCACTACAGTTTGTAATGCCTCTTATGTTTTCGAGGCTTCTGAAAACATTTGTATGTTGTGGCACTATAGATTGGGCCACACAAGTAGTAATGTATTAAAAACTATAAAGAAAAAAAATTTGTTGGATGGTTTCTCCTATTCTGATGAGCACGTTGATTTTTATGAGCATTGTGAATTTCGTAAACAAAATAGAAAATCATTTCCTTTAGAAAGCAAAAGAGCAAAAGAAAAATTATAAATTATTCATACGGATGTGTTTGGGCCTATGGATAATGAATCTATTGGAAAATCTCATTATTTTGTAACCTTCATTGATGATGTATCCAGATTTACATAGATTTATTTTATGAAGGATAAATCTAAAGTTTTCACTATGTTTAAGGAATTCAAAGCCTTAGTATAGAACCAATCAAGTTTAAAGATAAAAATATTAAGATCTAACAATGGAGGGAACTCTAAGGAATTTGATGAGTTTCACAAGGATGCAGGTATAATTAGACAAAAGACAACTCTATATACACCATAGTAGAATGGTGTTGCAGGAAGGATGAACTGAACAATTATGGAAAGGGCCAAAAATATGTTGAACGATGCATAGTTGGATAAATACTTTTGGGCATAGGTTGTGTGTACTGCTTGCTACTTGATAAACAAATCTCCTTGTAAGGCTCATGATTCAACACCTTATGAAGTGTCGATAGGTAAGAAACCTTCTGTTTCACATTTAAGAGTTTTTGGCTGTGAAAGTTTTGTTCATGTGCCTAAGGAAAAGTGATCTAAGTTAGATCCAAAGGCTAAAAAGTGTACATTCATTGGATATGGTGATAATGACAAAGGTTATAAGCTTTGGAATCCACTAACCCACAAGATTATCTTTTTTAGAGATGTTATTTTCAGAGAACTTAGAGCTATTTCTGAACCTGAGCAACCAAAAGAAAAAGATCAAAAGGTACAGAAGGTGCACTTGGATTTAGAGCAGTAAGATGCACCTCAGGAAGAACATAATGATGGATTGTGGGGTGAAGAAGAAGAAGAAGAAGAAGAAGAAGAAGAAGAAGATTTGAGTAGTTCTGATGAAGATGAATCTATTGTGACAGAAGAAGTTAATGCAAATGATCATGCAGAAGAATGAGTAGAGTCTCTTACTCCACCCTTGAGGATATCCACAAGACAACAGAATCCAGTTGATAGGTATAGCCCACCAAATTTCTGTTGTGTATATGCTTTATTGAGTACTAATGATGAACCTAGATCCTACAAGGAAGCTATTTCTATAGATGATAGTGAGTCTTTTAAGTTAGCCATGTAGGAGGAGATGATGGCTTTGGACTCTTGTAACACCTGAGATCTTGTTCATTTTCCCAAAGGAAGAAAGGCCATAGGTTGTAAGTGAGTCTTCAAAAATAAGTTTGGAGTAGATGAGTCATTAGAGAAGTACAAGGCTAGATTGGTAGCTAAGGGCTACTCCTAGAGAGGGAGTTGATTTTGGTGAGATATTCTCTCCTATTACTAAATTGACTTCTATTAGATTTCTCTTATCCATTGTTGTAGCTTATGATTGGGAGATTGAGAAAATGGATGTTAAGACTGTGTTCTTGCATGAAGATCTTGAAGAAGAAATTTATTTGCAACAAGCTTCAGGTTTTGAGGTAAAAGGAAAACAACATTGGGTTTGCAAGTTAAAGATGTCTCTTTATGGTTTGAAATAGTCCCCCAGAATGTGGTATCAAAAGTTTGACTCATTTGTTTTAAAATTGGATTTTGTTAGAAGCAAGGAGGATCATTGTGTTTACATTTATTGTGTTGATGATTCTATACTGGTTATTTCTTTGTATGTTGATGACATGTTTTTCAGCAATACTAAAGGTATGATTAGTGGCCTTAAAGCCCAACTTTTGGGTGCATTTGAGATGAAGGATCTTGGTGCTGCAAGGTATATTTTAGGAATGGAGATCAAGAGGGATAGAGTTAATAGAAAGCTTTGGTTGTCACAAAGTAAGTATGTGAATACTAATTTGCAAAGGTTTAGTCTGCAAGATTGTAACCCAGTTAGAGTTCCTTCACCAATTGGTACTAAGCATTCATTAGATATGTGTCCAAAGACTATGGATGATTTTGAGGATATGTCTAATGTGCCATATGCTAGTGCTATAGGGAGTTTGATGTATGCAATGTTTTGCACTAGACCAGATATTGCCCAAGCAGTGGGAGTTTTGAGAAGATTTATGTCTAACCCTGGTAGACAACATTGGAATTATGCGAAGATGGTGTTTAAATATCTTGCAGGTACTCCTAATTATTGTTTGGTTTACTCTGGTATTGATAGTGCTGACAAATCTTTAGAAATACAGGGTTTTGTTGATGCAAATTGGGTAGGAGACTTGGATAGTCGAAGGTCCACTAGTGGCTATGTGTTTACTCGGTTTAGAGGTGCAGTGAGTTGGATGAGTAAGAGGCAACCCACAGTTGCCTTGTCCACCACATAAATAGAGTATATGGATTCTACTCATGTCTCTAAGGAGGTAGTTTGGTTGAGGAGACTATGTACAGGTATTGGATTTGATTGCTCTTCTTGAGATTATTCTCTATAACATTAAACTGCTTTATGATATGTTTCTCTCCATTAACATCATTATTTTCTCAATCACAAATCATGACAATATTATTATAGCTAAGGAGTATAAGGAGGACAATGCTCTCAATCACATCATTGTTCTTCTCAATCACATAAAGCGTATAAGGAGGACAATGTTGTAATCCACCCCTCATTTTATAGTCTATTGTACATTAATTTAAGTGTAGTTTTGCCTTTAAGCATTCAATTCGTTTTCATCTGTAAGGGTCCGTATCCTGCACCTAGGATCATGTGTGTGAAAGTTTAAACAATCACTTTGAAGCAAATAAAAGCATACATACACATCCATATGCCATTCACATTCTTGTTTTTTATTAATACTTTTTTGAAGGATTACCTTATTATGCCTTGAATTCTCATTTTTGTTTTATGATTGTAATGGTAGCATCCACAAAGTTGTCTTTAATTAGTTCCTTTTGGTTGTTGGATTTTTCATTGGCAACTCTTCAACTCAAAGTATTGGGCTCCTTTCCTACACTTTCTTGAGAAAGATGGAGCAAGATGACATTATAGTTCCTATCGTATGATATAATGTCAAGGTGAAATCATAATATCTTGTTTGAAAATTACTATTGGATTTCATTCATTGTATATGTTTTGTAGGTTGATTTTGAGCTGCCAATGGGTCCTAAAATACTAAGAATGTTGGTTCGTTATGCAAGAGATATTTGGACAAAAACTTGGCAACAATCTTACAGTGGTCTCCCTATGCAACAGAAACTGAGCTTATGAAGCAGGTACATGATTTATTCAAATGGTTGTTTTGATAATTAAAAAATACCATCAATGTCACATAAAGGTACAACACAGTAGTTTATTCCCAGCATAATGACTTATTGACTTACTTGCCAACTTTATATTGAGACTTGTATTTTTACAATCCTTGTTAGCTTCCTTTGAGAGTTCGATAACCTCTCTATGATCCTTGTTATGTCTTTTTGACAGTTTGATAACCTCTTTGTGAGGTTTCTCTGACCCACTTTCCCATCTACATTGTTTCTTGTCTGTGGATATCAGTGTTCTTGGAGAAATGCTTTCCTGAACTCCTTGGCCCATGTGGTGCATAGACTTTTGGAAATATACAAGATTTACTACATATCATGAATTGTATTTGACAGAGTATCTATAAATTCATTCTATTGTCAACTGAATTCAAGATTTTTGTCCTGCTTCTATCTTCAAAGTGGGTACAAGTGCTTCTCACGTGTGCCTGATGTCCCATGGCGACTCGCTATTTTACTTTTTTGTTCAACTTTTTAAAAGTCCTTCATATTCTCTGTTACTTTTATTTTTCTCTGCATATGTTTTGTAACCTCTTTCTTGCATTGACGGAAAGCTAAAGAGTTGTGCCATGTCAAAGATTGTCACCTAAATGTTTTGTTATTAGAATCCAGGACATTATTTTTAGTTATGGAAAAATATATTTAGTTAACAAAATGTTAGTAACACAACATCATATATAGCTTAAATTTCATACCTCGATGTCACCTTGATTAGGCTAGGACTAGGGAGACGTTACAGTTGATCTACCGTTTCCAACCAAGGACACATGGTCATAAAGGAAAGCTATAGCATGCAGGCTATATAGAAACCCATAGAACACTGTGTTAAACAAAAACAAAGATAAAAGTGTTTGGTACCATATAGAAACCCTTAGAACACTACAAATGAAAAGATAGACCAATTACAGATTCTCCATGCATCAGTCATTGCATGTACGGAGAAAGCTATAACTAATAGCTTAAATAAAACAAAAGTGACTCCTAAGTTTTCTTTAGCAAAGTATCCATTATTTACATCCTATGTACACTGTTCAACTTTCATTGATGTACAACAAAGTAACAATGCTTGGTATTTTGTCATTAGTCTGATGTGGTTTGAAATATTCTATCTACATGTGGAAATCTTAGAGTCCATATTGATTTTATCTTTTTGGTCTTCTTATAAGCGTAGGGACTGTTAACATGGAAAATTAATGTCTATATTTTGATTCTTTCATATGTTTTGCAGTTTGAAGACATTGGACCTCATGGAACAAAAGTCATCATTTACAATCTTTGACTTAATGATGATGGCACTCTAGAGCTTGATTTTGATACAAACAAGGAAGTATGGCCCTATGCTACTAGATCTCTATTTGATACTATGCATTTAAGTCAGTATACAATGTTATTGGCTACATTATTGGAGAGAAAACTACCCATATTGAATTTTCTATCCTTATTTGTTGTATATTTTTTCCAACTAATCTTCTAAAGTAACTTGTATGCACTACTGTCTCTTTCATTGCCTTTCTAATATATGAATCATTCCATTCTATTTCTATAATTAATTTCTATCTTTTAGTGAGATTCAGAATGTTCTTTGTTTCTCTATTCAATCTAGATTACTGCTTATTCCAAATTATTGTTGTACATTGTTGTTGGTGTTCAGAGTAAAGGCTCAAATTTGTTATTACTGTTGTCTTTATATAAGTATAATTAACTAGTACTTTACTATGTGTTATTTCTATGTTGGATCTAGGATTCTAGACTATTCCTGTTCTTCAAGAGTTTCAAGTTTATCTTATCCCCATATTTTAAGAAACATTTTAATTATGAACATATGGGCTATAAAGACATGATGCAGGAAGGGGAGGGGGCTTATGAAACTAAAACTTCAAAACACTCAGAATAACATGAACTACAGCAGGAAGTAAAATGGATTCAACCATTAACATGTGCAAAATAGATTTATAGAAATTTCAATGAACTAGAATCAGTTTACAAAAATCAATTGGCCAAACTATTGGCAATCAACACAAAACCCAAATCTATTATGGTTTGATACATGCAGACATACACACCCAAAATTACTTTCTAGACTCCTCCTTGGTTCCCCTGTTCTTTTAATCTTCCCCTTCTTTGCTTCCCTTGGTTGTCACTATGAAATTTGTGTCCACACCACCCAACACCTTCGCAACCCTTCGAATACTGCAAACAGGTGAGTTGAGATGCCCCCAATCACCCAAAATTATTCATTCCTCCAAAATTCTTCCATGCTTACTCTGCTCCGCTCTCCCCCTCAACTCCAGTAGCTCTGAAAGAGCTAAATACCACCACAAACCATGCACTTACCTCGGTTGGTCAGCAATCAGCGAATTTGATATTTCCACTCGCGTCATGAAGGAGAAGTGGAGGAGAAAAATATTAATGGTATGACCCCGCACATAAAAAGAAATGGAAGTGGAGGAATAAGCATCGCCAATTAAGGCGCCTCCACAACAACAAACTTTCTCCAAAACTAGAAAGCATTGAAAGAAAAAAAAACTGACCCCAAAGTGGGGGGTTACGTGGATGCCCTTATTTCTATTGTTGAACTGATTTTATTGTTGAACTGATTTCTATCCATTTGTGTATGCAAATGCTAATGGCTTCAAAACAAGTACAATGAGATTTGGAGTAGATACAATTATTTTTACTCAGACAATTCTTGGCAGGTGTTGTTTGTTCTTCATTGAAACAATAATAATCTCAATCAAATCATTATTCTTTTTGAGATTATTCTTTTTAACATTAGACTATTTTATGATATGTTTCTCTCCATTCACATTATTATTTTCTCAATCGCAAATCATGACTATTATTCTTGCTATAGAGTATAAGGAGGACAATGCTCTCAATCACATAAGGAGTACAAGGAGGACAATATTGTAATTTCCCTCTCATTTTGTAGTTCTCGTTTTTATTTTATGATTGTGATGGTAGCATCACAAAGTTATCTTTAATTAGTTCCTTTTGGTTGTTGAATTTTTCATTTGGCAGCTCTTCAACTCATAATAGTATTGGGCTCCTTTCCTACACATTCTTGAGAAAGACGGAATAAGATGACATTATAGGTCCTATGGTATGATATAAACTAAGTCTTATTCTTTATAGACAAAAAGAACTACCACAAGTGATAAAGAGGAGTGGATGAAGGGACATGGTCATGCCTTTCTTTAGAATCTTAGGATACTAATCATTACACCATTTCTTGTGGAGTAGTACAAGAGGAATAATGATTTTATATTAATCTCAACATCGTGAAGCATTTGGGATTTCTATTAAACTAAACTATTTCAGGTTTTCCACCCTCGAGTCTCTTTCCCAATTCACAAAGCTTATGGTGTGTATTGATTTTTTTTAAATCACCCACTTACCTTGTGCTAGAATGAATGTGGGATAATTGCATGCACAAGCCAAGAAACGTGTGCTAAGTTTTTTAATTCAATATTTTTATATATTTAATTAAGCCGGAGTAGTACAAGGTGAACAACGATTTTATATTATTGTCAAAACCATGAAGCATTTACTATTATGGGGGAGGAATAGCCAGTACAAGAAACTAAACATTTTGAGGCTTTTCACCCTCAAGCCTCTTTCCCAATTCACAAAACTTATGGTGTGTATTGAGGATTTCACCCTTGAGCCTCTTTCCCAATTCACAAAACTTATGGTGTGTATTGAACTTTTTTAAATTGCTTGCGGCTTTTCACCCTAGTCCTCTTTCCCAATTCATAAAACTTATGGCGTGTATTGAACTTTTTTAAATCACCCACTCACCCCATCATAGAATGAATGTGGGATAATTGCTCAAGCCAAGCAAGTTTTTAAGTTCAACATTTTTTAATATTTAATTATACCAAAGCAGTAGAAGGCGAACAATGATTTTATATTATTGTCGATTCAACATTTTTTGATAAGTTCAACTTTTTTTAATATTTAATTATACCAAAGCAGTAGAAGTTTTTTGATAAGTTCAATTTTTTTTAATATTTAATTATACGAAAGCAGTAGAAGGCGAACAATAATTTTATATTATTGTCAATTCAACATTTTTTGATAAGTTCAACTTTTTTTAATATTTAATTATATCAAAGTAGTAGAAGGTGAACAAAGATTTTATATTATTGTAGATTCATCATTTTTTATGATAATCTCAACTTTTTTTAATATATTTTTATGATAAGTTCAAATTTTTTTAATATTTAATTATACCAAAACAGTAGAAAGTGAACAACTTGTTTCACTTACCTGGTACTAGAATGAATGTGGGATAATTTCTCAATCCAAGGAGCATGCAACATTTTTTAATATTTAATTAAACTGGAGAAATTGCAAGAAACTAGATTATTTCGGGATTTTCACCGTCAAGCCTCTTTCCCAATTCACAAAGCTTATAGTGTGTATTGAACTTTTTTAAATCACCCACTCACCCCATGCTAGAATGAATGTGTGATAATTTATCAAGCCAAGCACTGTGCGGTAAATTTTTTTAATTCAACATTTTTCAATATTTAATTAAATCAGAGCAGTACAAGGTGAACAATGATTTTATATTATTCTCAACACCATGAAGTATTTGCTATTATGGGGGAGGAGTAGTCATTGCAAGAAGCATTTGTCAAGTATGTGAACTCGAACAGTCTCCTTGATAGTCTGCTTCGTCTACTCCTCTTGAGTTTAATCTTTTGCTGCTCTTTATACTCAACAAACGAAAGCATTTCTCCAAGAACACTGATATCCACAAACAATAAACAATGAAGATGGGAATGTGGTAGAAACCTCACAAAGAGGTTATCAAACTGTTAAGAAGAGGTAACAAGGATCCTAGAAAGGTTATAGAGCTATCAAAGGAAGGTAACAAGGATCATAAAAATCTAAGTTTTCATATCAATTTGGCAATTCATTAAGTCATTTTGTTGAGAATAAACTACTGTGCTATACCCTTATGTGAAATTGATAGCATTTTTTAATTATCAAAAAAACCATTTGAATAAATCATGTACCTTCTTCATAAGCTCATTTTTTTATACATAGGGAGACCACTGTAAGATTGTTTCCAAGTTTTTTGTCCAAATATATCTTGAATAACGAACTAACATTCGTGCTGTTTTGGGACCCATTGACAACTCAAAATCAACTTACAAAACATATACAATGCATGAAATCCAATAGTAATTTTCAAACAAGATATTCTGATTTCACCTTGACATTATATCATACCATAGGAACTATAATGTCATCTCGCTCCGTCTTTCTCAAGAATGTGTAGGAAAGGAGCCCAATACTCTAAGTTGAAGAGCCATGAAATGACAAATTCAACAACCAAAGGGAACTAATTAAAGAAAAATTTGTGGATGGTACCATTACAATCATAAAATAAAAACCTTAATAGGCCACTTTACATGTTGATCACCTTACAGCAGTGGAGACCTATTATTCAGATCTCTTATCATCAATTCTACCGAATGAAGGACAAGTGTACCCTTCACATGTTGATGTCAATCAGCTTGCAGCAGCGGAGAACTATTATTCGGATATCTTATCACCAATTCTACCAAATGAAGGTCAAGTTTACCCTTCACATGTTGATTTGAATCACCTTGCAGGAGTGGAGACCTAGTATTTAGATCTCTTATCACCACTTCTACTAAATGAAGGACAAGTTTACCTTTCACATGTTGATGTCAATCACCTTATAGTAGCAAAGACCTATGATTTAGATCTCTTATCACCAATTCTACCAAATGAAGGACAAATTTACCCTTCACATGTTGATGTCGATCACCTTGCAGTAGTGGAGACCTATTAATCAGATCTCTTATCACCAATTCTACTAAATGAAGGACAAGTTTACCCTTCACATGTTGATGTTAATCACCTTGCAGCAGCAGAAACCTACTATTCAGATCTCTTATCACGAACTCTACCAAATGAAGGACAAGTTTACCCTTCACATGTTGATGTCAATTACCTTGCAGAAGCAGAGACCTATTATTCAAATCTCTTATCACCAATTCTATCGAATGAAGGACAAGTTTACCCTTCACATGTTGATGTTGATCACCTTGCATCAGTGGAGACCTATTATTCAGATCTCTTATCACCAATTCTACCGAATGTAGGATAAGTTTACCCTTGATATGTCCATCCCCTTGCAGCAGCGGAGACCTTTAAGCCCCACCAAAATCTCTTTTCACCATCTCTGAGTGACAACACTGGTTTGCAAATATATTCTATATTCCCATTATCTCTTTGCTTTTTTAGTATCCAAAACCATGTAACATATAGACATAAAAGATTTAGGAAATGACTCTGAGGTGTGGGGTGTTCCTAAACTTGATGAAGCTTCCCTCTTTGGTGTATTTTAGCTCAAGGCTGAAACTACATCAGATGGCTATGATCACACCAAATCATGCAAAAGATTGGTATTGTTGCCTATAAGATAGAGTTGCCACCAACAACAAAGATACATCTAGTTTTTCATGTTTCTTGTTTGAAGAAGGTAATTGGGCATAATATTCCTACTCAAACAGTACTACTAGAGGTTGACGAAGAAGGAAGAATTGTTTTGGAACTAGAGTACATTCTTCAAACACCCACGAAGAAGCTGAACCCTCACTGAGTATCTCATCCAATGGAAGAATTTACCAGTTGAAGAGGCCACATGGGAGGACAAGGAGTTCATTCAAATGAATCCACACTTGGTTAGCATTGAGGACAATGCTTCTATCAAAAGAAGGGGCATGCTACGCCCTTAATGTTGGTGTATATTGGTTTAATATCTTAACTCCTAATTAAGTCGTGTTATAATTATTATATTATTATTTAGTTAGATAGGTTAAAGTAGGTCTTATATAGGGGTATGTCTATTCATCCTAAGCATAATTATGTATATATAGGAGAATGTGAGTCTTATTTCATCATCATATGGTGAAGTGTGTACTCATTGGAGATATTTGGAGGTTGCCCCCTTGAAGTGGCCTATTAATCTCAATTATTATCAAGTATTTGAAGAATATTTCATATCAACTTCTTCCATTGTGTAAGTTATTTCATTACAGTCACTATGTGGTTATGTCTATTTCCATGCCTTGATGTTGGCATTGAACTAACCTTTGATTGGATTGCATTTGTTATCACACTAATTTGCATATGAATTGAATTGGAATCATTGGATTTACTTAAAAACTATGATTTAAGAGTGAGATTAAAGATCTCATATCAAAAGAGAGGATGAAGTCTCTCTATTATTGATATATGAACTATGGAACCTCTTATTCCCATGAGGGGATACGTAGGCAGGGCCATTGTAAATGAACCCTCAGGGTTTAGGTTTGGGTTTGGGTTTGAGTCTAGGGATGACCCTGACCTTGGGAGTATGATATACTCTATTGCAGTATATGAGTTGTCGGTTAGAGTTGTTTCCATGACTATGGGTGGTAAGACTCTGATGCTAACACTTTTAAATCAGATAGAAGATGCTTCAATATTTAAGATAGTACTTGATGAGTAAAAAAAAAAAAGTTGGTAATAACCAGAGTGGTTATTACAGGATCCATGGCCTGAACTATACCGTTCAATATAAATAACGAATGATCTACAGATATGACAGCAAGAAAGGAAAGGGTTAATAGACATTATTTATCATTCGAAAGAGTGGCATAAGAAGCAAACCTCCAAATGTCCATTTATGGGAGGTAGCATTAGAGTGAAGGAACTTCGAGTGTACACGAACGTGATCCATTCCACCTGCATAAAGAAGAAAATAATTCTCAGTAATATTAAATTATCTAATGTTGTCTAACTCCATCACATTAACAAGAACGTACCGAGTCCAAATCCATACCATGACTGATTACTATAGAATCATGTAAACTGCTTCACAGACACAGTGCTAAAGATGCATGACATTCCTTATAACCTCAACATTCTTAGTTCGAAGATCACAGAAGATAAGAAAACAAATAACTGTATGATAATTAGTATCTAATTTCTAGGATAATATTTTATTATGTAAAAGATATGCAACATGCAAATTTTCCATAAGTATAGAAGGACCTGGTATGGATTTTTTTGGTGGATATCGAACATCATAATCTCCTGTTTTCCAAAATTGGTGAAATCTGCTCTTTCAAGAAACATGTCCAGATTTATTTGACATGGAAGAACTAAATGGAGGCACACTTCCAACATTTCTTGTTTTTTCATGGTTTACTTGCACACTGTGATTTATTCCAAGTGTATCAGTGTTGTTTTGAATTTCCTGGCCTGGCTGGCCCATACAATTTGACCTTGATGAAGATGTTGGCAATGTCTGCCTTCCCTGCTAATTTAATATCTGCTGACTATCTTTTGCACTGAAAGCTTGCCTTGCAGACCTTTCATGATGAGATGGTGAACCAAGAGCAGAATATGTAATGCCATTAGATTTCCTCGAACCATTCTGCTCCAATCAAATTTCCTGCCGTTCATTAGCTAAAGATACAGATGGTTTGGTATCTTTGAAATACCAGTCGAATTCATGACCAGCTGATCTTGAAAATGCAGCATCTTGAACTGTCTGGGTACAAATTGGCTGTTGTATTTGTGTATTACACAAAATTATAGGTGAATGCAATTGTATTTCTATTGGAGCTTCCTCCTGAAGTGAATCCTCGTCATCACTGCTCAGGTTAATCACACTGGAAGCAACATTACTCACTTGCGGATATGTCCTCTATGCCAAATAATCCCTGCCTAAGGCAAACAGAGAAAGTTTAATCAACCTTAGTAAAAGTCTGGCATTCAAATTTGTGCGTATTTCCTTCATGCCAAAGAAAGAAAATATAATCAATCTTCCTTAATCTCATTTCCCTATAACTGGTTCAGAAACAATGATTTACTAACAGCAAACACTAACTATTATGATGTGCTACCACTGTAGGTTTGATCCGAGAAGGTTTTAATTCTATGATGAACTGCCTTCACTATCTATTAGATCCATTATTTGGTAAATGGTTTAATAAGACTGGCTTATGCACGAAAATATATTTCTTTGCCAAATAAAAAAGAGTTACATTGACTTGGCTGCAAAGCAAGTTTGTATACATATGGTACAAATACTGGTATTGCCTTCTGAAAGGATAACAATAGAGCAACACTAATTATTATTTATTATATTAGATCACAATTAACATCCTCCCCCAAAAAAAAAGGTCTTTGTAGGTTTAATATTTTATTAGTTGTTTGTCCACACAAAGTTTTAGCAGGTTTAACAATTTTGATCGTCAAAAATATTCACATGTGAAAGAAAATTCATGTTTCATGGGATTAAAAAATGCAAATAAAAAAAATGAAGAGACAGGCATATAGTTCTAATTGTTGATGTTACAATGTGAAACCAAAATGAGAATCATTAAAATGATTATGGTGGCAAAATGTGAACAGTAAAAAGGCAAGAATACATTTGATCTACTTTTTTAACAGAGATAAATCAAATGTTAAGCAAACTCAATTAAAGAGGGAAAGGAGATGTAATCACAAAGCATGGATGTTGTCAACATTATGTCAAAATGGACCAGACTTACAACCCTTGCGGCTGCAATCAAGAGTTACTTTTTCAGGGTGCGAACATTTGTCTTAGTTTGCTATCACTTCTATCAGCAAAAACTAGTTGAAATTATCACCTTGTATTTTCTTTTGCAGATGATGGCGGGGGCATGGTTCCTGATTGTATTCGACAATGTATGAGCTTGGGATATTCTATGAAGAACACAAACACTACCATAGAAAAATGTAATCAGAAGGAAGATGAACCACACCTAGCATTGCATAAAAAGCTCAAGTGTATTTTGTTGGGGGATATCACACATGTATTTAATCAATTTAAGTTCTTATTTCATGACTAGGCATGGGCTGCTTTTATTGTTGAACTGATTTCTATCATTTGTGTATGCAGATGCTAATGGCTTCAAAACAAGTACAATGAGATTTGGAACAGATGCAATTATTTTTACTCAAGCAATTCCTGGCGGGTGTTGTTTGTTCTTCATTGAAACAAGAATAATCTCAATCACATCATTGTTCTTTTTGAGATTATTCTTGTTAACATTAGACTGCTTTATGATATGTTTCTCTCCATTCACATTATTATTTTCTCAATCACAAATCATGACTATTATTCTTGCTATAGAGTATAAGGAGGACAATGCTCTCAATCACATCATTGTTCTTCTTGATCACATAAGGACTACAGGGAGGACAATGTTGTAATTTCCATCTCATTTTGTAGAAGTTTAAACAATCACTTTGAAGCAATTGAGAGCATACATACACATCTAGATGCCATTCACATTCTTGTTTCTTTTAATACTTTTTGAGGGATTACATTATCATGCCTTGAGTTCTCGTTTTTATTTTATGATTGTGATGGTAGCATCACAAAGTTATCTTTAATTAGTTCCTTTTGGTTGTTGAATTTTTCATTTGGCAGCTCTTCAACTCATAATAGTATTGGGCTCCTTTCCTACACATTCTTAAGAAAGACGGAGCAAGATGGCATTATAGTTCCTATGGTATGATATAATGTTGAGGTGAAATTAGAATATCTTGTTTGAAAATTACTATTGGATTTCATGCATTGTATTTGTTTTGTAGGTTGATTTGGAGCTGCCAATGGGTTCCAAAACACAGAATGTTAGTTCATTACGCAAGAGATATTTGCACAAAAATCTTGGAAACAATCTTATAGTGGTCTCCCTATGCAACTGAAACTAAGCTTATGGAGTAGGTACATGATTTATTCAAATGGTTATTTTGATAATTAAAAAATTCCATCCATGTCACATAAGGGTATATCATAGTAGTTTATTCTCAACATAATGACTTAATGACTTGCCAACCTCATATCAAGACTTGTATTTTTATGATCCTTGTTACCTTCCTTTGAGAGTTCAATAACCTCTCTAGGATCCTTGTTACCTCTTTTTGACAGTTTGATAACCTCTTTCGGAGGTTTCTCCCACTTTGCCATCTGCATTGTTTATTGTTTGTGGATATTAATGGTTAATTAAACCGGAGTAGTACAAGAGGAACAATGATTTTATATTATGTGCAAGAAACTAAATTATTTTGGGTTTTCCACCCTCAAGTCTCTTTCCCAATTCACAATGCTTATGGTGTGTATTGAAAATTTTTAAATCACCCACTTACCCTATGCTAGAATGAATGTAGGATAATTGCATGCTCAAGCCAAGCAGTGTGCGCTAAGTTTTTTAATTCAATATTTTTATATATTTAATTAAGCCGGAGTAGTACAAGGTTAACAATGATTTTATATTATTGTCAAAACCATGAAGGATTTAACTAAACAATTTGGGGCTTTTCACCCTCAAGCCTCTTTCCCAATTCACAAAACTTATGGTGTGTATTGAGCTTTTCACCCTTGAGCCTCTTTCCCAATTCACAAAATTTATGGTGTGTATTGAACTTTTTTAGATCGGTTGGAGCTTTTCACCCTCGAGCCTCTTTCCCAATTCACAAAACTTATGGTGTGTATTGAACTTTTTTAAATCACCCACTCACCCCATCATGTTGGATAATTGCTCAAGCCAAGCAAGTTTTAAGTTCAACATTTTTTAATATTTAATTATACCAAAGCAGTAGAAGGCGAACAATGATAAGTTCAACTTTTTTTAAAATTTAATTATACCAAAGCAATGGAAGGTGAACAATGATTATATTATTGTGATTCAACATTTTTTATAAGTTCAACTTTTTTTAATATTTAATTATACGAAAGCAGTAGAAGGCGAACAATAATTTTATATTAATGCCAATTCAACATTTTTTTATAAGTTCAACTTTTTTTAATATTTAATTATATCGAAGTAGTAGAAGGCAAACAAAGATTTTATATTATTGTAGATTCAACATTCTTTATGATAATTTAAACTTTTTTTAATATATTTTTATGAGAAGTTGAACTTTTTTTAATACTTAATTATACCAAAACCATAGAAAGTTAAAACCTTGTTTCACTCACCTCATACTAGAATGAATGTGGGATAACTACTCAATCCAAGGAGCATGAAACATTTTTTAATACTTAATTAAACTGGAGAAATTGCAAGAAACTAGACTATTTTAAGATTTTCACCCTCAAGCCTCTTTCCCAACTCACAAACCTTATAGTGTGTATTGAACTTTTTTAAATCACCCACTCACCCCATGCTAGAATGAATGTGTGATAATTTATCAAGCCAAGCAGTGTGCGGTAAGTTTTTTTAATTCAACATTTTTCAATATTTAATTAAATCAGAGTAGTACAAGGTGAACAATGATTTTATATTATTCTCAACACCATGAAGTATTTTCTATTATGGGGGAGGAATAGTCATTGCAAGAAGCATTTGTCAAGTATGTGTACTCCAACAGTCTCCTTGATAGTCTCGCTTCATCTACTCCTCTTGAGTTTAATCTTTTCCTGCTATTTATACTCAACAAACGAAAGCATTTCTCCAAGAACACTGATATCCACAAACAATAAACAATGAAGATGGGAAAGTGGGAGAAACCTCACAAATAGGTTATCAAACTATTAAAAAGAGGTAACAAGGATCCTAGAAAGGTTATAGAGCTATCAAAGGAAGGTAACAAGGATCGTAAAAATCCAAGTTTTCATATGAATTTGGCAAGTCATTATGTCATTTTGTTGAGAATAAACTGATGTGCTATAGCCTTTTGTGAAATTGATGGCATTTTTTAATTTTCAAAATAACCATTTAAATAAATCATGTACCTTCTTCATAAGCTCAATTTTTGATGTAGAGGGAGACCATTGTAAGATTGTTTCCAAGTTTTTTGTCCAAATATATCTTGAATAATGAACTAACATTCGTGGTGTTTTGGGACCCATTGACAGCTCAAAATCAACCTACAAAACATATACAATGCATGAAATCCAATAGTAATTTTCAAATAAGATATTCTGATTTCACCTTGACATTATATCATACCATAGGAACTATAATGTCATCTTGCTCTGTCTTTCTCAATAATGTGTAGGAAAGGAGCCCAATACTCTGAGTTGAAGAGCCATGAAATGAGAAATTCAACAACCAAAAGGAACTAATTAAAGACAACTTTGTGGATGGTACCATTACAAT
Organism: Cunninghamia lanceolata; assembly: GCA_027924645.1. Classification (NCBI taxonomy): domain Eukaryota; kingdom Viridiplantae; phylum Streptophyta; class Pinopsida; order Cupressales; family Cupressaceae; genus Cunninghamia; species Cunninghamia lanceolata. Next base: position 2,787,181 of record BSBN01001055.1, on the reverse strand, counting down.
CATAAAATAAAAACCTTAATAGGCCACTTCACATGTTGATCACCTTGCAGCAGTGGAGACCTATTATTTAGATCTCGTATCATCAATTCTACTGAATGAAGGACAAGTGTACCCTTCACATGTTGATGTCAATCACCTTGCAACAGCGGAGACCTATTATTCGGATATCTTATCACCAATTCTACCAAATGAAGGTCAAGTTTACCCTTCACATGTTGATGTTGATCACCTTGCAGGAGTGGAGACCTAGTATTTAGATCTCTTATCACCACTTCTACTAAATGAAGGAAAAGTTTACCCTTCACATGTTGATGTCAATCACCTTACAGTAGCAAAGACCTATGATTTAGATCTCTTATCACCAATTCTACCAAATGGAGGACAAGTTTACCATTCATATGTTGATGTCAATCACCTTGCAGTAGCGGAGACCTATTATTCAGATCTGTTATCACCAATTCTAATGAATGAAGGACAAGTTTACCCTTCACATGTTGATGTTGATCGCCTTGCAGCAGCATCAACCTATTAATCAGATCTCGTATCACGAATTCTACCTAATGAAGGACAAGTTTACCCTTCACATGTTGATGTCCATTACCTTGCAGCAGCAGAGACCTATTATTCAAATCTCTTATCACCAATTCTATCGAATGAAGGACAAGTTTACCCTTCACATGTTGATGTCGATCACCTTGCATCAGTGGAGACCTATTATTCAGATCTCTTATCACCAATTCTACCGAATGAAGGATAAGTTTACCCTTGATATGTCCATCACCTTGCAGCAGCGGAGACCTTTAAGCCCCACCAAAATCTCTTTTCACCATCTCTGAGTGACAACACTGGTTTGCAAATATATTATGTATTCCCATTATCTCTTTGCTTTTTTAGTATCCAAAACCATGTAACATATAGACATAAAGGATTTAGGAAATGACTCTAAGGTGTGGGGTGTTCCTAAACATGACGAACCTTCCCTCTTTGGTATATTTTAGCTCAAGGTTGAAACTGCATCAGATGGCTATGATCTCACCAAATCATGTAAAAGATTGGTATTGTTGCCTATAAGCTAGAGTTGCCACCAACAACAAAGATACATCTAGTTTTTCATGTTTCTTGTTTGAAGAAGGTAATTGGGCATAATATTCCTACTCAAACATTACTACTAGAGGTTGATGAAGAAAGAAGAATTGTTTTGGAACTAGAGTGCATTCTGCAAACACCCATGAAGAAGCTGAAGAATAGAACCCTCACTGACTATCACATCCAATGGAAGAATTTACCAGTTGAAGAGGCCACATGAGGGGACAAGGAGTTCTTTCAAATGAATCCACACTTGGTTAGCATTGAGGACAATGCTTCTTTCAAGAGAAGGGGCATGCTATGTCCTTAATATTGATGTATATTGGGTTATGAATAGTTGACTTGTGGCTATCTTAACTCTTAATTAAGTCATGTTATCATTATTATATTATTATTTAGTTACATACATTAGAGTATGTCTTATATAGGGGTGTGTCTATTCATCCTAAGCATAATTATGTATATATAGGAGGATGTCAGTTTTATTTCATCATCATATGGTTAAGGGTGTACTCATTGGAGATATTTGGAGGTTGCCCCCTTGAAGTGGACTATTATTCTCAATTATTATCAAGTATTTGAAGAATATTTCATATCAACTTCTTCCATTCTGCAAGTTATTTCATTACAGTCACTATGTGGTTATGTCTGTTTCCATGCCTTGATGTTGGCATTGAAGTAACCTTTGATTGGATTGCATTTGTTATCACACTAATTTGCATATGAATTGAATTGGAATCATGGGATTTACTTAAAAACTATGATTTAAGAGTGAGATTAAAGATCTCATATCAAAAGAGAGGATGAAGTCTCTCTACTATTGATATATGAACTATGGAACCTCTTATTCCCATGAGGGGATATGTAGGCAGGGCCATTGCAAATGAACCCTCAGGGTTTAGGTTTGGGTTTGGGTTTGGGTCTAGGGATGACCCTGACCTTGGGAGTATGATATACTCTAGTGGAGTATATGAGTTGTGGGTTAGAGTTGTTTCCATAACTATGGGTGGTAAGACTCTGATGCTAACACTTTTAAATCAGATAGAAGATGCTTCAACATTTAAGATAGTAATTGATGAGTAAAAAAAAAAAAAATTGGTAATCCACGGCCTGAACTGTACCGTTCAATATAAATAAGGAATGATCTACAGATATGACAGCAAGGAAGGAAAGGGTTAATAGACATTATTTATCATTCGAAAGAGTGGCATACGAAGCAAACCTCCAAATGTCCATTTATGGGAGGTAGCATTAGAGTGAAGGATCTTCGAGTGTACACGAACGTGATCCGTTCCACCTGCATAAAGAAGAAAATAATTCTCAGTAATATTAAACTATCTAATCTTGTCTAACTCCATCACATTATCAAGAACGTATCAAATCCAAATCCATGCGATGACTGATTACTATAGAATCATGTAAATTGCTTCACAGAAACAGTGCTAAAGATGCATGGCATTCCTTATAACCTCAACATTCTTAGTTCGAAGATCACAGAAGATAAGAAAACAGATAACTGTATGATAATTAGTATCTAATTTCTAGGATAATATTTTTATAATGTAAAAGATATGCAACATGCAAATTTTCCATAAGTATAGAAGGACCTGGTATGGATTCTTTTGGTGGATATCGAACATCATAATCTCCTGTTTTCCAAAATTGGTGAAATCTGCTCTTTGAAAAAACATGTCCAGATATATTTGACATGGAAGAACTAAATGGAGGCATACTTCCAACATTTCTTGTTTTTTCATGGTTTACTTGCACACTGTGATTTATTCCAAGTGTATCAGTGCAACTTTAAATTTCCTGGCCTGGCTGGCCCATACAATTTGACCTTGATGAAGATGTTGGCAATGTCTGCCTTCCCTGCTGATTTAATATCTGCTGACTATCTCTTGCACTGAAAGCTTGCCTTCCAGACCTTTCATGATGAGATGGTGAACCAAGAGCAGAATATGTAATGCCATTAGATTTCCTCGAACCATTCTGCTCCAATCCAATTTCATGTTGTTCATTAGCTAAAGATACAGATGGTTTGGTATCTTTGAAATAAGAGTCGAATTCATGAACAGCTGATCTTGAAAATGCAGCATCTTGAACTGTCTGGGTACAAATTGGCTGTTGTATTTGTGTATTACACAAAATTATAGGTGAATGCAATTGTATTTCTGTTGGAGTTTCCTCCTGAAGTGAATCCTCGTCATCACTGCTCAGGTTAATCACACTGGAAGCAACATTACTCACTTGCGGATATGTCCTCTATGCCAAATAATCCCTGCCTAAGGCAAACAGAGAAAGTTTAATCAACCTTAGTAAAAGTATGGCATTCAAATTTGTGCGTATTTCCTTCATGCCAAAGAAAGAAAATATAATCAATCTTCCTTAATCTCATTTCCCTATAACTGGTTCAGAAACAATGATTTACTAACAGCAAACACTAACTATTATGATGTGCTACCACTGTAGGTTTGATCCGAGAAGGTTTTAATTCTATGATGAACTGCCTTCACTATCTATTAGATCCATTATTTGGTAAATGGTTTAATAAGACTGGCTTATGCACGAACATATATTTTTTTGCCAAATAAAAAAGAGTTACATTGACTTGGCAGCAAAGCAAGTTTGTATACATATGGTACAAATACTGGTATTGCCTTCTAAAAGGATAAAAATAGAGCAACACTAATTATTATTTATTATATTAGATCACAATTAACATCCTCCCAAAAAAAAAAAGGTCTTTGTAGGTTTAATATTTTATTAGTTGTTTGTCCACACAAAGTTTTAGCAGGTTTAACAATTTTGATTGTCAAGAATATTCACATGTGAAAGAAAATTCATGTTTCATGGGATTAGAAAATGAAAATAAAAAAATGAAGAGACAGGCATATAGTTCTAATTGTTGATTCTACAATGTGAAGCCAAAATGAAAATCATTAAAATGATTATGGTGGCGAAATGTGAACAGTAAAAAGGCAAGAATACATTTGATCTACTTGTTTAATAGAGATAAAGCAAATGTTAAGCAAACTCAATTAAAGAGGGAAAGGAGATGTAATCACAAAGCATGGATGTTGTCAACATTATGTCAAAATGGACCAGACTTACAATCCTTGCGGCTGCAATCAAGATTTACTTTTTCAGCGTGCGAACATTAGTCCTAGTTTGCTATCACTTCTATCAGCACAAACTAGTTGAAATTATCACCTTGTATTTTCTTTTGCAGATGATGGTGGGGGCATGGTTCCTGATTGTATTTGACAATGCATGAGCTTGGGATATTCTGTGAAGAACGCAAACACTACCATAGAAAAATGTAATCAGAAGGAAGATGAACCACACCTAGCATTGCATAAAAAGCTCAAGTGTATTTTGTTGGGGGATATCACACATGTATTTAATCAATTTAATTTCTTATTTCATGACTAGGCATGGGCTGCTTTTATTGTTGAACTGATTTCTATCCATTTGTGTATGCAGATGCTAATGGCTTCAAAACAAGTACAATGTGATTTGAAACAGATGCAATTATTTTTACTCAAACAATACCTGGCGGGTATCGTTTGTTCTTCATTGAAACAAGAATAATCTCAATCACATCATTGTTCTATTAGAGATTATTCTTGTTAACATTAGACTGCTTTATGATATGTTTCTCTCCATTCACATTATTATTTTCTCAATCACAAATCATGACTATTATTCTTTCTATAGAGTATAAGGAGGACAATGCTCTCAATCACATCATTGTTCTTCTTGATCACATAAGGAGTACAAGGAGGACAATGTTGTAATTTCCATCTCATTTTTTATAAGTTTAAACAATCACTTTGAAGCAATTGAAAGCATACATACACATCTATATGCCATTCACATTCTTGTTTCTTTTAATACTTTTTGAGGGATTACATTATCATGCCTTGAGTTCTCATTTTTATTTTATGATTTTGATGGTAGCATCACAAAGTTATCTTTAATTAGTTCCTTTGGTTGTTGAATTTTTCATTTGGCAGCTCTTCAACTCATAATAGTATTGGGCTCCTTTCCTACACATTCTTAAGAAAGACGGAGCAAGATGACATTATAGTTCCTATGGTATGATATAATGTTGAGGTGAAATTAGAATATCTTGTTTGAAAATTACTATTGGATTTCATGCATTGTATTTATTTTGTAGGTTGATTCGGAGCTGCCAATGGGTTCCGAAACACAAAGAATGTTAGTTCATTACGCAAGAGATATTTGGACAAAAATATTGGAAACAATCTTACAGTGGTCTCCCTATGCAACTAAAACTAAGCTTATGAAGCAGGTACATGATTTATTCAAATGGTTATTTTGATAATTAAAAAATGCCATCCATGTCACATAAGGGTATATCATAGTAGTTTATTCTCAACATAATGACTTAATGACTTGCCAACTTCATATCAAGACTTGTATTTTTATGATCCTTGTTACCTTCCTTTGAGAGTAAAATAACCTCTCTAGGATCCTTGTTACATCTTTTTGACTGTTTGATAACCTCTTTTGGAGGTTTCTCCCACTTTGCCATCTGCATTGTTTATTGTTTGTGGATATCAGTGTTCTTGGAGAAATACTTTCCTTTGTTGAGTATAAAGAGAAGCAGAAGATTAAACTAATTAATCTTGGAGAAATACTTTCCTTTGTTGAGTATAAAGAGCAGCAGAAGATTAAACTAATTAAATAGAATCTGAATTGTTTATTGTTTGTGGATATTAGTGAAGAGCAGCAGAAGATTAAACTAATTAAATAGATATCAGTGTTCTTGGAGAAATACTTTCCTTTGTTGAGTATAAAGAGCAGCAGAAGATTAAACTAATTAAATAGAATCTGAATTGTTTATTGTTTGTGGATATCAGTGAAGAGCAGCAGAAGATTAAACTAATTAAATAGAACAAGAAACAGAAGATTAAACTAATTAAATAGAACAAGAAACAATGGACAGACAAAGAGGAGTAGATGAAGTGACATGGTCATGCCAATATTTTTAAATGGTTAATTAAATCAGAGTAGTACAAGAGGAACAATGATTTTATATTATGTGCAAGAAACTAAATTATTTTGGGTTTTCCACCCTCGGGTCTCTTTCCCAATTCACAAAGCTTATGGTGTGTACTGAAATTTTTTAAATCACCCAGTTACCCTGTGTTAGAATGAATGTGGGATAATTGCATGCTCAAGCCAAGTTACCCTATGCTAGAATGAATGTGGGATAATTGCATGCTCAAGCCAAGCAGCGTGCGCTAAGTTTTTTAATTCAATATTTTTATATAATATTTTTATATATTTAATTAAGCCGGAGTAGTACAAGGTGAACAATGATTTTATATTATTGTCAAAACCATGAAGCATTTAACTAAACAATTTGGGGATTTTCACCCTCAAGCCTCTTTCCCAATTCACAAAACTTATGGTGTGTATTGAGCTTTTCACCCTTGAGCCTCTTTCCCAATTCACAAAACTTATGGTGTGTATTGAACTTTTTTAGATCGGTTGGAGCTTTTCACCCTCAAGCCTCTTTCCCAATTTACAAAACTTATGGTGTGTATTGAACTTTTTTAAATCACCCACTCACCTCGTCATGTGGGATAATTGCTCAAGCCAAGCAAGTTTTAAGTTCAACATTTTTTAATATTTAATTATACCAAAGCAGTAGAAGGTGAACAATGATAAGTTCAACTTTTTTAAAAATTTAATTATACCAAAGCACTGGAAGGCGAACAATGATTATATTATTGTGATTCAACAATTTTGTATAAGTTCAACTTTTTTTAATATTTAATTATACCAATGTAGTAGAAGTTTTTTGATAAGTTCAACTTTTTTTAATATTTAATTATACGAAAGCAGTAGAAGGCGAACAATGATTTTATATTATTGTCAATTCAACATTTTTTGATAAGTTCAACTGTTTTTAATATTTAATTATATCAAAGTAGTAGAAGGCGAACAAAGATTTTATATTATTGTAGATTCAACATTCTTTATGATAATTTCAACTTTTTTTAATATATTTTTATGATAAGTTCAACTTTTCTTAATATTTAATTATACCAAAACAGTAGAAAGTGAAAACCTTGTTTCACTCACTTCGTACTAGAATGAATGTGGGATAATTGCTCAATCCAAGGAGCATGCAACATTTTTTAATACTTAATTAAACTGGAGAAATTGCAAGAAACTAGACTATTTTAGGATTTTCACCCTCAAGCCTCTTTCCCAACTCACAAAGCTTATAGTGTGTATTGAACTTTACAAAATCACCCACTCACCCCATGCTAGAATGAATGTGTTATAATTTATCAAGCCAAGCAGTGTACGGTAAGTTTTTTAAATTCAACATTTTTCAATATTTAATTAAATCAGAGCAGTACAAGGTGAACAATGATTTTATATTATTCTCAACACCATGAAGTATTTGCTATTATGGGGGAGGAATAGCCATTGCAAGAAGCATTTGTCAAGTATGTGAACTCCAATAGTCTCCTTGATAGTCTCGCTTCGTCTACTCCTCTTGAGTTTAATCTTTTGCTGCTCTTTATATTCAACAAAAGAAAGCATTTCTCCAAGAACACTGATATCCACAAACAATAAACAATGAAGATGGGAAAGTGGGAGAAACCTCACAAAGAGGTTATCAAACTGTTAAAAAGAGGTAACAAGGATCCTAGAAAGGTTATAGAGCTATCAAAGGAAGGTAACGAGGATTGTAAAAATCCAGGTTTTCATATGAATTTGGCAAGTCATTAAGTCATTTTGTTGAGAATAAACTGCTGTGGTATACCCTTATGTGAAATTGATGGCATTTTTTAATTATCGAAATAACCATTTAAATAAATCATGTACCTTCTTCATAAGCTTAATTTTTGAGGTAGAGGGAGACCACTGTAAGATTGTTTCCAAGTTTTTTGTCCAAATATATCTTGAATAATGAACTAACATTCGTGGTGTTTTGGGACCCATTGACAGCGCAAAATCAACCTACAAAACATATACAATGCATGAAATCCAATAGTAATTTTTAAATAAGATATTCTAATTTCACCTTGACATTATATCATACCATAGGAACTATAATGTCATCTTGCTCCATCTTTCTCAAGAATGTGTAGGAAAGGAGCCCAATACTCTGAGTTGAAGAGCCATGAAATGACAAATTCAACAACCAAAAGGAACTAATTAAAGACAACTTTGTGGATGGTACCATTACAATCATAAAATAAAAACCTTAATAGGCCACTTTACATGTTGATCACCTTGCAGCAGTGGAGACCTATTATTCAGATCTCTTATCATCAATTCTACCGAATGAAGGACAAGTGTACCCTTCACATGTTGATGTCAATCACCTTGCAGCAGTGGAGACCTATTATTTGGATATCTTATCACCAATTCTACCAAATGAAGCTCAAGTGTACCCTTCACATGTTGATGTCGATCACCTTGCAGGAGTGGAGACCTAGTATTTAGATTTCTTATCACCACTTCTACTAAATGAAGGACAAGTATACCCTTCACATGTTGATGTCAATCACCTTACAGTAGCAAAGACCTATGATTTAGATCTCTTATCAAAAATTCTACCAAATGAAGGACATGTTTACCCTTCCAATGTTGATGTCGATCACCTTGCAGTAGCGGAGACCTATTATTCAGATCTCTTATTGCCAATTGTACTGAATGAAGGACAAATTTACCCTTCACATGTTGATGTTGATCGCCTTGCAGTAGCAGAAACCTATTAGTCATATCTCTTATCATGAATTCTACTGAATGAAGGACAAGCTTACCCTTCACATGTTGATTTCAATTACCTTACGGCAGCAGAGACCTATTATTCAAATCTCTTATCACCAATTCTATCGAATGAAGGACAAGTTTACCCTTCACATGTTGATGTCGATCACCTTGCATCAGTGGAGACCTATTATTCAGATCTCTTATCACCAATTCTACCGAATGAAGGATAAGTTTACCCTTGATATGTCCATCATCTTGTAGCAACAGAGACCTCTAAGCCCCACCAAAATCTGTTTTCACCATCTCTGAGTGACAACATTGGTTTGCAAATATATTTTGTATTCCCATTATCTCTTTTCTTTTTTAGTATCCAAAACCATGTAACATATAGACATAAAGGATTTAGGAAATGACACTAAGGTGTGGGGTGTTCCTAAACTTGATGAACCTTCCCTTTTTGGTATATTTTAGCTCAAGGTTGAAACTGCATCAGATGGCTATGATCTCACCAAATCATGCAAAAGATTGGTATTGTTGCCTATAAGCTAGAGTTGCCACCAACAACAAAGATACATCTAGTTTTTCATGTTTCTTGTTTGAAGAAGGTAATTGGGCATAATATTCCTTCTCAAACAGTACTACTAGAGGTTGATGAAGAAGGAAGAATTGTTTTGGAACTAGAGTGCATTCTTCAAACACCCACGAAGAAATTGAGGAACATAACCCTCACTGTCTATCTCATCCAATTGAAGATTTACCAGTTGAAGAGGCCACCTGGGAAGACAAGGAGTTCATTCAAATGAATCCACACTTGATTAGCATTGAGGACAATGCTTCTTTCAAGAGAAGGGGCATGCTACGCCCTTATTATTGGTGTATATTGGGTTATGAATAGTTGACTTGTGGCTATCTTAACTCCTAATTAAGTCATGTTATCATTATTATATTATTATTGTTGGCAAGAGACACTATATGGAATCATGATTGTTGTCATTGATGGCAACAAAGTTCATCCCACACATCCGTAGGTCATCGTATGTCTCTACCGGAAGTCAGAGTGAAGAATGTTGTGGTCCGGTAAACAGGAACAGAGCATGTGGTGAGGTCCGACAGACAGGTCCGGATCTCTCAAAGGAAGTATATTGGTAAAGTGCAGATTTGGGGAAGTCAAGAGGACTATCTTGACTGATAGATTCCAAGGTTTGAACCTCCAGTGTGGAAAGGATAAAGAGATATGAATGCTTAAGTACTGGGATCCCAATTGGCAGTATGGACAGAGGAAGAACTGACTGGCAGAACATCAAACATCATTCTAGATGTGTTACAGATGTTGGTAAAGGTTTTGAAGGCATGAAGTATGTTTGACCAACATGATTAATGATTTCCACAAGTATATCCTTGATCCGCATTACTTGATATGCAAGGATTCAGCCGACAGATCAGAGTTTATTGAAAATATTGACTATTTCAGTGTCGACTAGAAAGATGATGAAATCACTTGTGCGGATATAAATACAGGATGGATTTAGTTGTGAGAAAAGTTGTGGGTGTTGTTGATGTGTGAATAAAAGCAGAGCAGAGCAGAAGCAGTAAGGAAGGTCCGGTATGTGAAAGATGAAGTGCCGCAGATCAGTGTACTGAACCTAACTAGAACTGAACTCCAGCATATGTGGATGCTACCAATCAGTTCAAGTATTGTATAACACTCTTTTGTAGATAGTGTGTCTCTTGTAGGTAGTGTGCCTCCTTGTGACCAGTGTGCTCAGGCAGTGAGCCCTAATTGGCAAGTGCCATTTTTTATTTCCATTCTTCTAACAGAGAATACAATCTTGGGTTAATCACCCCATGGTTTTCTCCCTTAATAGGTTTTCCATGTCAAAAATACTGTGTCATGTGTATTTCCATTTAATGATTATGTTTGCTCATTTGGATTAATATTACATTGATTGTTAGTAAAGTTCACAAAGCAGAAATAATTAGGATAACTGATTCACCCCCCCTCTCAGTTATCAACAATTGGTATCAGAGCCAAGTTCCTCCTAACAGAGCCTAACAGCTAGAGGAAGATCTAGGAATTCAAATGGATGCATATGGTTTAAGGGAGCAACTCAAGACTGCCCTTGATGATTTTGAATAGTCAAACTCTAAAGTTAATGAATTAAAGGAAAGACTCAAATAGGCTGATGATTTCATGAGAGAACTAAAAGACAAATTAAGTCTCTCTATGAAAAAGAGAAAGGTGTTGCTTCAGCAATTGGCAAGACAAGGTGAAGCAAATAATGCAAATGAAGAGCTGAAGGAAAAAACCAAGTTGTGTGAAAAGTTATCAAAAGAAATCATTATGGTAAGACATGAAATGGAATCAGGAGTCGTGAAGTTTACCCAAGAAGTTGAAGAGAAAAGAAAAAATGAAGATAATCTAAGACAATCTCTCAAGGAGAAATCAGAAGATTGCCACCAGATGGATAGAATTATCAGACATCTTGAATCTGATCTTGAAGATGCTAAAGATAATGAAAAAAAACTTGAGGATCAAATTGTCTCTCTCAAAAGGGATCTTCAAACATCAAATGAGTATAAAGAGAAATTCAAGATAAGCTCTGCTCAACTTGAAGTTCTTCTTGGAAATCAAAAGAAGGTAGATGACAAGTGTGGTTTGGGATATGAAAAAGGAGAAAGCTCTGGATCCGGTCAGAAGAATTTTGGATCAGAAAATCCAAGGAACAAGCCTAGAAGACCTCTGGTAAGACAGCCTAATGCTCAAAGATATCCATCCTTCAATGGATACTGCCACAACTGCAATCACTTTGGTCACAAAGCTAATCAATGTAGAAAGAGAATGAATCAGACTAATTCATCCTTCTCCGGACAATGTTTTAACTACAAAAGATATGTTCACAAATCTCATGAATGCAGAAATATGCAAATGAACAAATCATTCAATGGTAGATGCTTTGCATGCAATAGAATAGGTCATATGTCTAATCAATGCAGATCAAGAGGATATCAATCAAACATGCAAAGAAATGTTGTTTGCCAAATTTGCAATAGATCTAGTCATATTGCTAAATTCTGTAGAAGCAAGAATCAGGACAAAAGAGGTCCGGTATATCACAATCAGAATCAATTCAAGGGAAAACAAAAAGTGAATGTGGATGAAGTTCAAAATGAGATGAAGATTTGGGTGAAGAAAAGTACAGAGAATGTAGTCGATGGATCCGCACTAGACTCTGGTGCTGATATTCCTTCAAGAAATTAAAAAAAGGTGAGCTCTGGCTCAGGGGGAGACATAAAGAAAACCTTGTTCCCCCAGCCAGTCAATTGGTGCCGGAACTGGCACAGGAAGAGTTGCAGATTGAAGGATTCATAAGGGAAACATCCAAACAAACTATGGTTAAGATTTGGAAGATCCGCATGATGTTTAAAGACTAGGTCTGATCCAGTTCTTCAAGTCATCCGAATAAGGCCAACCGGAATAACTTAGGTCGAGCATTTATTGCAACCTGACAATAGGGTTTGCGGAGCAATATAAGGGTTTTCTCATTAATCACTTGTTCATTCTGCATTCAAGAAGAAGAGAGAAAAGGAGCTCTACAACTACTTCTCCCAAAGATCAAGATGATTCTTCCTACAACACAATCTGGATTGCATCGTGTGTGCCCTAAACAGCGTAAAAGGTATTCTTCGTTCTTGATATCTCTCAGTATGATTCTTTGAAGATGCATACTTCGAATATAGTAAAGATCTCTGATAGGCCCCACCCTGAATTCAAGAAACATCCATACAAATCATTGGAGGTAGATGCCCTAGGAGTATTCTCTAGTGTTCCGCATGGCGTTTTACACATAGAAGACATTAGGGTTTACATACATGCAAATATTGAAGAGTTTGGGGAATTCAAACTAAGAGACATCTATCACAAACAATTGATAGATGATACTTTTGAGCTTAAATCAAAATATAAGGGCATCCAGGAGAAACATTTTGATTAGTTCATTCATTTCCCCTGTTTTGAAGAAGATGAATGGGTCTGATATGTATTGAGTAGGGTGCATGATAACTTCATATGGCTAAACAGACCTTGCAAGATCACAAAGGAGGCAATTAGGGCAGTAACTAGTTTATACTCCTCCAGAGGGATACCTATCCTCAAATCTGTCAAAAACAACATTGTAACTGAGGCCACTGGATCAAAATTTGATAAGAGGGCAATGACCATTGAAGATATTATTGACCCGGATGTCAAGTTTGCATCTATGATAATAGGATACAAGATATATCACTCCAGTAGGGAGAATTTAGTATCTGGAACTACAGTATATACTGCCTATGAGATGCTAAGAAAGAATGCAGAATATGATCTCTGTGAACTTCTTCTAAGCCAACTAATGGAAAACATATAGAAAATCAAAAAGGACAAGAAGAATTCCTTTAAATATGGTGGACTAATACTATGTCTATTTTTCTACTTCATGAATGAGCTGCCCAGATCAAATGGATGGGCATGGCAAAATGACAAACCTGTAGCAATTTAGATCAGAGACTACTTGCATGAACTTGGTGATGCTAAGGCAAGGAATATAGCTCTGTGGGGTTACTTCAAGCAATTTCAAAATACAATGCAAATCAGAGAAAGAATCCCCAAATCAGTAGTTGAGAAATACAAGGATACAGTGTGCTTCATGGCAGACACTGATTAATGCCTAATGGAGGTAGTAGAGCCGAGGATAGTTTGGATCATGCCTATGGGGTATGAAGTTGATAAACAAATTGTAGAGCTGCATGTTCAACACATGCTCAATCAGCCAAAGGACTCAAAAGAAGAAAGATTTGGAACCTTTGAGGAGCTGAGTGTAAAGATTCATGTGCAACTCAGAGAACCTGAAATCAAGAGGAAGGTGAGAAAAGAAGTAGAAAATATTGCCCAAGGCCTTGGCATCTCAAAGGAGGCACTTGATGCCCACAAGAAAAAGATGGAAAGGGCTGAGGAAGAGAAGAAAGAGGCAGAAAAGAAAAGCAAGGAAAGTGCTCTGGTAGAAACCTCAACCCAGACCAGATCATCAAAGAGATCTGCACCTATCACAGCTAAAAGCTCAAAAACATCAAAACTGGAAGTCCAGGCATCCGGCAAAGGGGAGAAAAGATCAAAGACAAAAGCCACAAGGGCTTATGCCAGTCAAAGAGATGAAGAGGAAACTGAATCAGATGAGGAGATAAAGAAACTGAAGAAGAAGAAGAAATCATCCGGTGAACCCTCTACCAGTGAAGGAGAAGAAGAGAAGGAAGAGGAATTTGCTAAAAAACCCACTCTATCCTTGGATGTGGTAGTAAAAGTAGTCACTATGGATGGGAACCTGCAACCCTTAATAGAATTTTATGATGAATATAATGAAGTAGATAAAAAGATTCTGGAGGAAGCCATAGTTCAGTTTTTGAATACTTACAACAAAGCTTTTATTGAAATAATCTCTTTAATTCCCAAAAGCTTAGAGAAAAGGCTTGAAATGAGGAAGAACAATGCGCAAGCAAAAGACCTCGAGATTTGGGAATAGGTCGCCATTCAACTCTTCCCTTCAATCACTCCACAGAAAATGAATATGATCTTTAAAGAGTGCAAGGATGAGTTCCAAAGCAAAGCCAGGATGAATCAGTTCATGCTTGGTGAAACTGACAAAGTGGCAAAAGAGACTAAAGAGATTCTCCAAAATACTCTTAAAAAGTTCAACATTCCCATCACAGAGGACTCTAGTAAAGACAAGGGCTCAAAATCCTCTATTCCGAAAGAGGTGGCTCATGAACAAACAAATATCTCTCCTCCAATTTCCCCTATAGCTTCCAGATCTAAAGGAGAAGATAGAATGGAGGAGAATGAAGCAGGAGTGAAGGAAAAAGAAGTTGACAGTACCAAGGTTGTAGAGGAAGAGAAGACCCCAACAAAGAAAACCACAACTGATAGTGGTAAGAATGTAGAAGGAGAGAAAGCTCCAAGGGACAGCCCTAAAAATGCAAAAAAGAAGAAACATCTGTCTCCGGCAAAAGACACTGCAAAAATTGTCCAAGAATTCTTAAACAAAGAAACAATGGAGATTGATGAACCGGAGCTTCTACAAGGACCATTTAATTTTGATTCTCTCTCTCCGGTACAGACTATGAAGATAGCTTCATTTGGTAATGCAAAGGTGAAAGAAAAACTCCTAAAGTCTCATATGGAAGACTGTGAGTTGATAGAAGCTGCTTTCGGAGTGCTTGAAAAGATTATGCCATCGTTTCAGAGAGATCCCACAGCCTCCTCTTCTGGTAATCTCAAAACTCTAGTCAGTAGTGTCAGTACACACATTGATTCTCTAGAGAAGTCAGCTGAAGAAAAGGTCCGGAAGGAGTTTTTGAATAAGAGATTCTTAGAGGTACAAGGGTTGATCATTAATGATAGAAGGAATATGAATATTGGGATAAAAAGCTTAGAAAATGCTCTTATAGATGGAAGAAAAGTATACAAATTTTGCATTTCATGGTCCAAAGCAACAGTAGAGATTGAGAAGAAAATAAAAGAGCAAGAGGATAAACTACTAAGTTTGTCTCAAAGTTTTGATCCTCTCTCTTCCTCTATAGTCAATCAAGAGTGTTAGACTATTGCAATCACAAATGCAATAAAGAATTTTGAGAAGGAAAAGAAGAACATAATTAGCCAGATGGGTGAACTCAGAAGAATCATTATCCCTAAGTTAGAGGCCATGCATGAGGCCATAAGTGATGCTTAGACTACCGCCCAAACCAATGATCCGATAGATCTTAAGAGGGCAGAAGCTTTTGCATTTTTGTTGAGTGGTCACATTTCAATTTTGGATAGAATGAAGCAAAGTTGGGCTATAGAACTCATCCAATTAAAGACATCCTTTGCAGACATTCTTCAGTTTATGTATGTAATATGCGGCTAAGTATAGTTAAAATTTTTAAAAATTTTGGTATGCGGACCCTACCCTTTGCCATTGATGTCAAAGGGGAAGTGAAGATCAGTAAAAAATGAGGAATCCAACTAAGGGGGAGCTCCGGAAAATGTATATAAAAATAGAGCATCAGCCAAGGGGGAGCATAGTGCAAACACTTAGTCATTTTTCACTAAGTGTTGCCATCAATGCCAAAGGGGGAGATTGTTGGCAAGAGACACTATATGGATTCATGATTGTTGTCATTGATGGCAACAAAGTTCATCCCACACATCTGCAGGTCATGGTATGTCTCTACCGGAAGTCAGATTAAAGAATGTTGTGGTCCGGTAAACAGGAACAGAGCATGTGGCGAGGTCCGACAGACAGGTCCAGATCTCTCAGAGGAAGTATCTTGGTAAAGTGCAAATTTGGGGAAGTCAAGAGGACTATCTTGACTGATAGATTCCAAGTTTTGAACCTCCAGTGTCGAAAGGATAAAGAGATATGAATGCTTAAGTACCGCGTTCTCAATTGGCAGTATGGACAGAGGAAGAACTGACTGGCAGAACATCAAACATCATTCCGGATGTGTTACTGATGTTGGTAAAGGTTATGAAGGCATGAATTATATTTGACTAACATGATTAATGATTTCCACAAGTATATCCTTGATCCGCATTACTTGATATGCAAGGATTCAGCCAACAGATCAGAGTTTATTGAAAATATTGACTATTCTGGTGCTGACTAGAAAGATGATGAAATCACGTGTGCGGATATATATAGGATGGATTTAGTTGTGAGAAAAGTTGTGGGTGTTGTTGATGTGTGAATAAAAGAAGAGCAGAGCAGAAGCAGTAAGGAAGGTCCGGTATGTGAAAGGAAAGTAGCATAAGAGAAGAGGAAAGATGAAGTGCAGCAGATTAGTATACTGAACCTAACCGGAACTGAACTCCAGCATATGTGGATGCTATCAATCAGTTAAAGTATCGTATAACACTCTTTTGTAGACAGTGTGTCACTTGTAGGTAGTGTGCCTCCTTGTGAACAGTGTGCTCGGGCAGTGAGCCCTAATTGGCAAATGCCATTTTGTATTTCCATTCTTCTAACAGAGAATACAATCTTGGGTTAATCACCCCATGGTTTTCTCCCTTAATAGGGTTTCCATGTCAAAACTACTGTGTCATGTGTATTTCCATTTCATGATTATGTTTACTCATTTGGATTAATATTACATTGATTGTTAATAAAGTTCACAAAGCAGAAATAATTAGGATAACTGATTAACCCCCCCTCTCAGTTATCAACAATTATTTAGTTAGATAGGTTAGTGTAGGTCTTATATAGGGGTGTGTCTTCGTCCTAAGCATAATTATGTATATATAGGAGGATGTGAGTCTTATTTCATCATCATATGGTGAAGTGTGTACTCATTGGAGATATTTGGAGGTTACCTCCTTGAAGTGGCCTATTATTCTCAATTATTAAGTATTTGAAGAATATTTCATATCAACTTCTTCCATTGTGCAAGTTATTTCATTACAGTCACTATGTGGTTATGTCTGTTTCCATGCCTTGATGTTGGCATTGAAGTAACCTTTGATTGGATTGCATTTGTTATCACACTAATTTGCATATGAATTGAATTGGAATCACGGGATTTACTTAAAAACTATGATTTAAGAGTGAGATTAAAGATCTCATATCAAAAGAGAGGATGAAGTCTCTCTACTATTGATATATGAACTATGGAACCTCTTATTCCCATGAGGGGATACGTAGGCAGGGCCATTACAAATGAACCCCCAGGGTTTAGGTTTAGGTTTGGGTTTGGGTCTAGGGATGACCTTGACCTTGGGAGTATGATATACTCTAGTGGAGTATATGAGTTGTGGGTTAGAGTTGTTTCCATGACTATGGGTGGTAAGACTCTGATGCTAACACTTTTAAATCAGATAGAAGATGCTTCAACATTTAAGATAGTACTTGATGAGTAAAAAAAAAAAATTGGTAATAACCAAGGTGGTTATTACAGGATCCACGGCCTGAACTGTACCGTTCAATATAAATAACGAATGATCTACAGATATGACAGCAAGGAAGGAAAGGGTTAATAGACATTATTTTTCATTCGAAAGAGTGGCCTAAGAAGCAAACCTCCAAATGTCCATTTATGGGAGGTAGCATTAGAGTGAAGGAACTTCGAGTGTACACGAACGTGATCCATTCCACCTGCATAAAGAAGAAAATAATTCTCAGTAATATTAAAGTATCTCATGTTGTCTAACTCCATCACATTAACAGGAACGTACCAAATCCATGCCATGACTGATTACTATAGAATCGTGTAAATTGCTTCACAGAAACAGTGCTAAGGATGCATGGCATTCCTTATAACCTCAACATTCTTAGTTCGAAGATCACAGAAGATAAGAAAACAGATAACTGTATGATAATTAGTATCTAATTTCTAGGATAATATTTTTATAATATAAAAGATATGCAACATGCAAAGTTTCCATAAGTATAGAAGGACCTGGTATGGATTTTTTTGGCGGATATCGAACATCATAATCTCTTGTTTTCCAAAATTGGTGAAATCTGCTCTTTGAAGAAACATGTCCAGATTTATTTGACATGGAAGAACTAAATGGAGGCATACTTCCAACATTTCTTGTGTTTTCATGGTTTACTTGCACACTGTGATTTATTCCAAGTGTATCAGTGCTGTTTTGAATTTCCTGGCCTGGCTGGCCCATACAATTTGACCTTGATGAAGATGTTGGCAATGTCTGCCTTCCCTGCTGATTTAATATCTGCTGACTATCTCTTGCACTGAAAGCTTGCCTTGCAGACCTTTCATGATGAGATGGTGAACCAAGAGCAGAATATGTAATGCCATTAGTTTTCCTCGAACCATTCTGCTCCAATCCAATTTCATGTTGTTCATTAGCTAAAGATACAGATGGTTTGGTATCTTTGAAATACCAGTCGAATTCATGACCAGCTGATCCTGAAAATGCAGCATCTTGAACTGTCTGGGTACAAATTGGCTGTTGTATTTGTGTATTACACAAAATTATAGGTGAATGCAATTGTATTTCTGTTGGAGTTTCCTCCTGAAGTGAATCCTCGTCATCACTGCTCAGGTTAATCACACTGGAAGCAACATTATTCACTTGTGGATATGTCCTCTATGCCAAATAATCCCTGCCTAAGGCAAACAGAGAAAGTTTATTCAACCTTAGTAAAAGTCTGGCATTCAAATTTGTGCGTATTTCCTTCATGCCAAAGGAAAAAAATATAATCAATCTTCCTTAATCTCATTTCCCTATAACTGGTTCAGAAACAATGATTTACTAACAGCAAACACTAACTATTATGATGTGCTACCACTGTAGGTTTGATCCGAGAACGTTTTAATTCTATGATGAACTGCCTTCACTATCTATTAGATCCATTATTTCGTAAATGGTTTAATAAGACTGGCTTATGCACGAAAATATATTTGTTTGCCAAATAAAAAAGAGTTACATTGACTTGGCAGCAAAGCAAGTTTGTATACATATGGTACAAATACTGTTATTGCCTTCTAAAAGGATAACAATAGAGCAACACTAATTATTATTTATTATATTAGATCACAATTAACATCCTCCCCCCCAAAAAAAAAGTCTTTGTAGGTTTAATATTTTATTAGTTGTTTGTCCATACAATGTTTTAGCAGGTTTAACAATTTTGATCATCAAAAATATTCACATGTGAATGAAAATTCATGTTTCGTGGGATTAAAAAATGAAAATAAAAAAATGAAGAGACAGGCATATAGTTCTAATTGTTGATTCTACAATGTCAAGCCAAAATGAAAATCATTAAAATGATTATGGTGGAAAAATGTGAACAGTAAAAAGGCAAGAATACATTAAATGATCTACTTTTTTAATAGAGATAAATCAAATGTTAAGCAAACTCAATTAAAGAGGGAAAGGAGATGTAATCACAAAGCATGGATGTTGTCAAAATTATTTTCCATTCAAGAAACAGAGAATGCCATGTAAAATCTCCAAAAAGGATACAATAGTTTGGTACAGAACATGCCTAAGGAAGGAGAGAAAATCTAGAGAAAAAAAAAATCCCTCTATCTTAGATAATAATATTTAGTGAAAAAGAAAAAAATTAAATTTCATAATGCAGAAAAGATAAGAAAAAAAAATTGATGATTGTATAGTAAAATATGACGGACTTAGAGTAAACAAATATATTTTTATCCCTTTATCTCATATTGAATCCTAAGGTTTGAATTTTTCATTTCATACTTAGCTAGGGTTGGATTTGTTAGGGTTAGACGGCAGAAGATATCAATTAAATGCAAACAAAGATTATACAGAGAAATGGAAATACACAGAAATAATAATAGCGAGAGACAAGTTTTAACGTGGTTCACCCAAACTTGGGCTACATCCACCAAATAGAGAGTCCAATATTATTATCCAGTAAATCAAACTGATTACAATCAGCAATCCCTGCAACTCAATACCTCTGCAAAAAATGCTACAATACAATATCAAAACCCTAACCCTTAGCCGCTTTTTATCAAGCTTTTTGTTGGTTACAAAATAGGGTTTTCTTATGTCGGTCAATGAAAAATTAACTCCAGGTGCATTATAAAATAATAAAAAACTATGTGGACCCCGCAAGGGGCGCTGCCCCTTGACCCCGTAGGAATTTGGGGGGAAACCACGCCGATAAAAGTGGGGTAAATATAACCTCCGAGTCTGATTAGGCTCCATATAACAACAATCTCCCACTTGGAGACTGATCAGACTCCACACCATATCATCTCCCACTTGGAGACTGATCATAACACCACTGACCTTGTAGCTCCCACTGGAAATAAGCACCCTGGACTCTGCTGTTCTATTTTTGTTGTGTTCAGTCTAGAAGACCAACCGAAGCTGAAGAGGAGCTCAGCTTCTCCCTTGTCACTGCCTTTGTAAACATATCTGCTGGATTGTCATCTGTATGTATCTTTGCCAGCTATAACTATCCATCATCCAACACCGACCGAATGAAGTGATACCTCAACTGTATATGTTTGGTCTTTGAATGCAAGGCAGAATTCTTTGCAAGATGTATGGCACTCTGGCTATCCGTAAACAAAGAACTGTTAACCTGTTGTGTACCCAATTCAGTCATGAAAGATTGCAGCCATATCATCTCCTTGCTTGCCTCTGTTGCAGCTACATATTCTACCTCTGTGGTGGATAAAGCAACCACCTTTTACAACCTGGAAATCCAACTCACCGCTGTTCCACCTACAGTAAAGACATAACCTGTAGTACTCCGCCTGGTATCAATATCTCCTGCCAAATCTGAGTCTACATAACCTGCTAAATCAGTATTAGAGCCCCCAAAACATAAGTGTTTATTGGATGTACCTCTCAAATACCTGAGAATCCATTTTACCGCATTCCAATGCTCTAATCCGAGATGACTCATATACCTGCTAACGACTCCTACAGCATGTGCAATATCCGGTCTCGTGCATACCATGGCATACATTAAACTGCCTACAGCTGAAGCATATGGTACCTTGGACATTTTCTCTTCCTCCTCTTGTGTCTTAGGACACATGTCCTTAGTCAATTTCAAATGACTAGGCAAAGGTGTGCTGACAGCTTTGGCATTCTCCATGTGAAATCTCTGCAACACCTTTTCAACATAAGCAACCTGAGATAGAGTCAATTTTCTATTCTTCCTATCTCTACAAATTTTCATACCAAGGATTTGTTTTGCTGCCCCAAAATCCTTCATATCAAATGATTGTGCCAACTGTTGTTTTAACTCTCTTATGTGATCCATGTTAGACCCAGCTACAAGCATGTCATCAACATATAAACATAAAATAATGTAGCTGTCATTATCTAACCTCTTAAAATAAACACAATGGTCAGAATTACACCTACTGTAGCCTTGCTCAGCCATAAAATTGTCAAATTTCAAATACCATTGCCGAGGTGCTTGTTTCAGGCCATATAAACTCTTCTTCAATCTGTACACTAGTTTCTCCTTACCTTTGACCTCAAATCCTTGGGGCTGTTCCATATAGATCTCCTCCTCCAAATCACCATGGAGAAAGGCAGTTTTAACATCTAGCTGTTCCAAATGTAAATCTTCAGCAGCCACAATACTTAAAACAGTACGAATAGAAGTCAGCTTGACAACCGGAGAAAATATCTCATCAAAATCAATGCTCTTTTTCTGTGCAAATCCTTTTACAACTAACCTGGCCTTAAATCTTTTCTTACCTCCATCTTCCTCTTTCAGCCTGTAAACCCATTTATTTGGTAAAGCCTTTTTACTTGCAGGTAACTTACATAATTCTCAAGTCTGATTTTTCAGCAAGGAGTCCATTTCTTCTTTCATTGCAAGCTCCCACTGAACCTGTGTATCCACCTGCATAGCTTCATTATACCCTTCTGGTTCACCAGAATCTGTTAACAAAATAGAATACAGAGAGGGAGAAAACCTTTTAGGAGGTCTACTTATCCTTGTGGACCGTCTAACATTCACTGGAGTTTGTGGTATTTCTGGTTGCTGTTGCGGAGCATGAGGAACCACTGGAACATCACTATTTGGAGTATCATCCAGCACCACATAATCCTTTTCTTTCTTCTCATGCTGCTGCAACTGATCTTTGTACAACACCTTCTCATTGAATATAACATCCTTGCTTCTCACAATTTTTTGATTTTCAAAATCCCATAGCCTATAACCAAATTCATCAATGCCATATCCAACGAAGGTACATTTTTTTGATTTCGCATCCAGCTTGGTTCTATTTTCAGAATCTATATGTGCAAATGCTTCACAGCCGAAGGTTTTCAGAAAAGAATAACTCACTTCTTGCCTGTCCATGCTTCCTCTGGAATACCACAGCCCAAAGGAACTAAAGGACCTCTGTTAATTAAATATACAGTAGTGTTGACAGCCTCTGCCCACATGTTTAGAGGTAGCCCAGCATGCAATCTCATGGTCCTTGCATGCTCCATTATTGTCCTATTCATGCGTTCAGCCACTCCATTTTCCTATGGAGTCCCTGGAACTATTTTTTGCCTGCGAATTCCATTAAAGGAACAATAATCTTCAAATTCTTTGCTGCAATACTCACCACCATTATTAGATCTGAGACATTTTAATATTTTACCCGTCTCATTCTCAACCAAGCTTCTCCATTTCTTAAATGTCTCAAATACATCAGATTTCTGTCTAAGGAAATAAATCCAGACCTTCCTAGTTGCATCATTTATGAATGTAACATAATACCGAGAGCCACTGAGAGAAGATACCTGAGCTGGTCCCCATACATCTGTATGCACAAGCTCTAATTTTTCATTTTTCTTTTGCTTCCCATCCTTGAGAAAACTGACTCTCTTTTGTTTTCCATACACACAACTTTCACAGAAATCCATATTAATACATTTCAGACCTGGTAAAACTTTCGTAGAATGAAGTACCTTCATACCTTTTTCACTCATATGCCCAAGTCTATTATGCCACAGTGTTGTCTCAGAACCTGCAGCAACTTTTCTAGTCTCTTCCTGCAAACCTACAGCAACTGTTCCTGAACCTGTTTGTTTTTTCTCTGTAACAACTAAAGTAGAAGGAACAGTATGACCTATACAAAGATATAAGGTGCCTACTTTCACACCTTTTGCTACTACTAAGGCACCTTTTGAAACCTTCCAATTTTTATCAGTAAATGTAACAGTGCAACCTTGTTCAGTTAGCTGCCTTGCTGAAATTAAATTCCTACTGAGCCTTGGAACATGCCTTACCTCTTGTAATAGCCAATGATTCCCATTCTACAACTTAATCTTGATTCTTCCCTTTCCAACAATCTGACAGGGTTCGTTATCTCCCAAATAAACTAGCCCAAAATCCCCTTGGACATAATCAAGGAAATAACTTCTATGGGGTGTAGCATGAAATGAGGCCCCTGAATCTAAAACCCATGAATCATAAGCATTATCTAGGGAAAGAATCAAAGCATCATCTTCAGACTTATTGCTTACCACATTTGCTTCCTTATTGCCTTCTTGTTTGTCTCCTTCTTTGTTCTTCCGAGACCAGCAATCTTTCTTCAGATGACCTGGTTTTTCACAGTACCAGCAATCTTTCTGTCCTCTAGTTTGGGATCTTTTGTCCTTTGATTTTCCTTGTGACTTCCCATGACCTCCAGAACCTTTTCCTCTCTCCTTTGATCTGCCCCTACTTTCTGCACTCAAAACACTGCCTGATTTGGATCCACCTGAGCTTTTCTTACGAATTTTCTCACTCAGAATAACACCAACAACATCATCAAATTTTAGGGTATTTGAACCAGAAACAGAGTTACTAACCGCCATTACCAAACTATCCCAGCTTTCAGGCAATGAACATAATATCAAGAGAGCTCTAACTTCTTCATCAAATTTTACATTTATAGAAGTCAATTGACTGACAATCATATTAAATTCATTTAAATGACCTGTCACAGATCCACCTTCAACCATTTTCAAATTAAACAACTGCTTCATGAGAAATACCTTATTTGAGGCTGAGGGTTTTTCATAGAATTTTGCCAAAGCTTTCATCAGACCATCTGTTGTCTTCGCTTCTGTTATATTGAATACCACCGACGGTGCCAGGCACAACCGAATGGTTCCTAGTGCCTTTCTGTCAAGAAGATTCCAATCCTCATCAGACATTGTTGCCAGTTTCTTGGCTACTCCTTCCAACGGCCTCCATAAATCCTTTTGATAGAGGTAATCCTCCATCTGCATCTTCCATAACTGATAGTTCTGCCCATTGAATTTATCAACCTTCATTTTACCCTCGTTCGCCATTGCTCCCACTCAACCTGAGACTTTCCTACAGATGATAATCGAACACAACCCGCTCTGATACCACTTGTTAGGGTTAGATGGCAGAAGATATCAATTAAATGCAAATAAAGATTAAATAGAGAAATGGAAATACACAGAAATAATAATAGCGAGAGACAAGTTTTAACGTGGTTCACCCAAACTCGGGCTATATCCACCAAACAGAGAGTCCAATATTATTATCCAGTAAATCAAACTGATTACAATCAGCAATCCCTGCAACTCAATACTGCTGCAAAAAATGCTACAATACAATATCAAAACCCTAACCCTTAGCCGCTTTTTATCAAGCTTTTTGTCGGTTACAAAATAGGGTTTTCTTATGTCGGTCAATGAAAAATTAACTCCAGGTGCATTATAAAATAATAAAAAACCGTGTGGACCCCGCAAGGGGCGCTGCCCCTTGACCCCGTCTTGGGGGCGCTGCCCCCAAACCCCCGCAAGGGGCACTGCCCCTTGACCCCATAGGAATTTGGGGGGAAACCGTGCTGATAAAAGTGGGGTAAATATAACCTCCGAGTCTAATTAGGCTCCATATAACAACAGGATTGACTAACCCTTTTATTCTTTTAAAAATATATGTAAACAACTAAGAAAAAGTATATTCATTAGAATACATTTAGAGTTGCTTATTTACATTTGATTTGATATTTTAGGCCACTATATTTTTTTAATAAAACAGTAAATAACACAATGTATT
This sequence comes from Cunninghamia lanceolata, assembly GCA_027924645.1. NCBI lineage: Eukaryota > Viridiplantae > Streptophyta > Pinopsida > Cupressales > Cupressaceae > Cunninghamia > Cunninghamia lanceolata. The sequence continues at coordinate 2,761,772 of BSBN01001055.1, read as the reverse complement.
AAGAGTTAGTAAAAACCAATAAATTTAATTTGATTATTCAAAAACAAAACCAAACCTAATAAAATATAGTGATATAAAATTTTAGTTTAGGACACATATTAATTGATTATGTAGAAAACAAATTGAAACCCTAATAAAATATAGTGTTATAAGATAATATTTTACGATAATTTATATATAATTTAAGCCCTAATAAAATGTATTTAAATCAAAACCCTAATAAAATATACTATTATAAAATAATATTTTAGGATAGTTTATAAAACATAATTTAAGCTGTAATAAAATGGCAAATAAAAAATAACAAATTAAATTTCATTGTGCAGAAAAGAAAAGAAAATTAAATTGAAGTCTTTATAGTACAATGTATAAAATATAATGCACTTACTTGGAATAACTTCTACCCTTGACGAGTATTATTTTACTCTACCTTATTTCATTCTATATTTTTGTGATTTATGCTTGACTATTAATTGTAGTTATATAGATTTGTTACATTATGTCAGCTTTATTGTTATGTCTATTGATTTAATAAAACTATGGCAGTTATATATTTTAAGTCGGTTATATATTTTTTAAATATAAAATAGTTACTTTATAATTTTTAGGTGCATTGCATTTAATAAAACTATGTGGGCTATATTTTAAACTTAAAATACTTTATAAATTTAAAAATATATATAGTGGACCACAAAATGAGGAATCTATTCAATGTTTCATGTTTTATTTGCATTATCATGGAGTTTTTATGCTACTAATGTTTGATTTGCAGCATGTGGCATTCGATGGTCAAAGACTTTCAGATTGAAATTACTAGCACATTTGATGCAGGGATTTGATTTCTTTTATGTGCATGTCTTTGATTATCATAGGCACATTTGGTTTTGGCGCACTAAAATGAACTTAATCTTGTTGTTTTCACACATTCTCGAGGGTTTAAAATGAACCAGTGTTTTCTTTGTTTGGTGATTGTGGGGTGTTTTTGAGGTGTGTATGCTCTTCCCTTGCATGTCATGTGACTTTGGGAATCAAAAGCATCTCTCAATGCTTGCATAATCACACCACACATCTATTTTCTAAGGTCAATGAACCCCCATGTGAGTGTTAGAAAGTTCACATGTGTATGCTCTTCCCTTGTGAATTAGTGTGAGCCCAGGGATCAAAAACATGTTATCTTGTCTCACTTTTGTAAACCTTAGAGTGGGCCTACTTGTGAGACACATCCGAAACTAGAACTCACTTGTAACCCCAAGCGGGACTTTCATCTAGCCCACTATATAAATTGAGGATAACGCGAAAGCCAAGTCTAACCAGTATTAGCGCTCACCATATAAATTGAGGATAAGGCGAAAGCCAAGTCTAACCAATATTAGCGCTCACCATATGGTGCTAGCTCGAAAGGAGGGGTATCTTAGTGTATATTAAACTCCTAGTAGGGTTAGTTAGAGCCTTAAGTGGCTTGTTGGATGCTCATGAGGTGACGGTCCCCCAGATATTCACTAGAACCCTTTTGTATAGTGGCCAAAAACCCTCTATTTGTTGACACAGAAGGGTAACCTTTGAAGCCGCCTCGATTCTTGTGGTTCTTAGATGAGATAGCAGGGACAATCCTAAGCTTTGGTGGGGGGACAAGCCTTGGGAACCCTAGAACTTGGTATGCATGAGAAGTGATTGCCATGGAGGGGAGCCAATCCTACCAAGATCCTAGAGCTATCTACTTTGAATAAGCGCAGCTAGGGGATTCAAGAAATATATTCCTTGCCTAGCCCTAGGGTAGTACTTGTTTTATGAGTGCTTTCAAAACTTATCAAAAAATGCCAAATGTCTTCAATGTGTGTGCTTGCCTAATCATCACCCTTGACATTCTTTCTACACATTTATTCTATGTTACCATCATACCTCCTTCATTCAACCTCCACATCCTAGTCACCATCTTTAGCCACTTCACATCTTAGTCACATTCAAGTAATCATAACCCTATCCTAATCACATTCTTATCATACCCTCACCATTTGACCCCATATCCTAATCATTCTTCCTAACCACATCCTCTTCGTCATCTAATCACAGTTATCTTTCACATGATCCACATCATCCTTGTTCTACCCTAATCACATCCCAATTACATTACCATCATTCCACATCATCCTATTCCTAATATAACCAACATTCCAAATCCAACCAACACCTAACCATCATACCCTAATCACATTCTAATCATCCTTCCTAATCACACCTCATTCATCCTAATCATCCTATTCCTCATCATTCAACCACATCCCTAATCCCATTATCCTTACACATCATCCAATCATATCCAAACAACATCGATTCTAATCACTCCTAATCACATTCATGTCACATCTTCTTCATGCCACCTCATCATAATTATACCCTAATCATTCCTAATCATTACATCCATTCCACATCATATCCTATTCATCATTCCAACTCATGCCATCCTAATCACATCCCACTCATATCTGCATTATTCAACCTTCGTATCCTAATCACCCATCTTAGCCACATCATATCCAAGTCATCCCTAATCATATCCTAATCACAATCTTATCATGCATCATCATTACACTTCATCATAATCCTATTCTACCCTACCATTCCTAATCATTCCACATCATCCCAATTATAGCCTAATCATCATGATCATGTCCAATTCATCATGAATAACCATTACACATAATCAACCCAATCCAATCCTAATCATTCATCCACAATCTACATTATGCAGTCCATATCATTCTAACCATTACACATCATCATATCATATCCAAACAACATCGATCCTAATCATTCCTAATCATGTTCATGTCATATCTTTTTCATGCCACCTCATCATATCTATACCCTAATCATCCATAATCATTACTTCCATTCTACATCATAGCATATTCATCATGTAAACTCAAACTATTCTAGTCGCATTCCTACTCATATCTCCCATTCACTCAAAATTATCATTCAACATCACCCTAATTAATCCAAGTCACCCAATATTATCATTCCACATCATTCAACTTCATCCTAATCATCATCCCAATCACCTTCCTAAACCAACCCATTTTATCCTAAACATTACAATCATATCTTAATCACATCATACCTAGTCACTTATCTAATCATCCAATCCAACCCTTCCTAATCATATCACATTATCCCAATCACATTCCATTCATCATCCTAATCATTTTCTTAATCATATCCATGTCATCCTTCACAAATACTAATCACCTAATTCATCTAATCCACATCATCCTAGTCATCCTAGCCATCACCCTAATCACTACACTTCATCCTAATCATACCTTAATCATATCCTAATCATACCCTAACCATTTCCAACTCATCCTAATCCCGTCATTCATCTAATCCACATCATCCTAGTCCATCCAAGTCATCTTTCCTAATAATTTCACATCATTCAACCATATCCTAATCATGTTCTATTCATAATCTCAAATCATTCCACCACATCCTAATCATGTCCTAATCATCATTCTTTTCATTCCATATCATCATCATGTATCCAATTCATTTCACCCTAATCATTCTTCTAGCCATCATCTTAATCATTCTTACCATATCCTAATCACCTCTTCCATCCAATTAACATCATCCTAATCATCCTTAATCATACCATATCATACCCAAGTCATCATAATTCAAACATTAATCATCGCTTGTCACCTTCTTCAAATCCTAATCGTTACATTGCATCATCCTCACCATTTGAATCCAATCAATTTCATATTATCATTCCACATCATATGACTATAACATATCCTAAACATTTTCAAGTCATCATCATCATTCTCCTAATCATGTCCAAGTCATCCCAATCCAATCCTAATCATACACCCGCTATTCATTCATAATCCAATCAACTTCTTCGTAATCTGTTCAAGTCATCTAACCTCGTCACTACACATCATCATCTTCATTCTAATCAAAATCAATCACATGCCAATCATATCCAACTGTTCATACCAATCCAATCCATTTCATTCCCAATCACATTACACCCCAACCATAGGGAATCCTTTGAGCATCTACACTCCCTATCAAATTGATTGCAACCATGTCAAAACCTTATAGACTTGCATATTCAATTTCATTCCACTACATATCCAATTTCATTCCTTCACAATCAAATTTCATCATGACATTTCATTAGAATTTAGCCTTTGACATCTACAGAGGACCCTAAACATTAGTTTTCCTAAGGTTGAAACATAGGGAGCAATTGTTGAAGCTTGACTATATCACAAGTACAAATTTGTGGACCAAGAGACCTTGACATCTTTCCCACATCAATCACAACTTAGGCTTAAAACTCCATGGCTAGTTTAAGTCCATCCTTCCAAGTGAATTCTAAAATTCATGGGTTCACTTTCATCAATCATTTCTTCCACTTAGGCTTAATACTCCATGGCTAGTTTAAGTCCATCCTTCCAAGTGAATTCTAAAACTCATGGGTTCACTCTAATCAATCATCTCTTCCATACCTCAAGGTCTTGACAAAACCAACTTGTACTTTGCAAGGTCATTAGTAGATGGGAGTACCCTCTTGGAGCTAGACTTTTCAAAGACTAATCTCATCAGCCTCTATCATAGCCTGGGCCTCATCACCTTCCATTGCCATCCACCATACCATCTCACAATTCACAAATCCCATTCGGTAAAGACACAATTGCAAAAAGAAGAGAGAGGGAGTCGATCCTCCTAATTATCCCTATTCATTCTCATCATTCCACATCATCCTTGTCATTCCAATTGACATCATCATAATCACAGCCTACTCATATCTTTATCATTTAACCTTCACATCCTAATCACCCTTTCTAACCACATCATCCAATCAAATTCATCCTAATCACCTCACCCCTAATCTAATCATATCCTAATCACTTCCAAGTCATCGCAAAACTAACCATACCCTAATCATCCTTAATCGCCCATTTAATCATCCAACCAATCCCACACTCTATCACATCTCATTCATTCCTCGTCATTCAACATCATCATTCATCCTAGTCAAGCACAACATGACCCTAATCGCACAAGTTGATAGACAACAATGTGAAGACATGCATCATTCCATGCCAATCCTAGAAAACAAGGTTCTAGCACCCCAAGCCTATCTGAGACAAAGTACCTTTAAATTATCATGCCATCTTTGACAAGGGGAACCTAAGTCTACCTCATCCATCCTATGAGTATATTCTACCATTGCACTCCTAATGCTAATCATAAGTCCACACCATCTACCCTCATCATCTATCCACTTTGTTGTCCATTCACCCACCTCTTACCAAGGATGTGATCCAAGGGTTACTAGCATGGAATAAACTATCTCCATGTAATCCAACACGTATGCTTGAGCCTAAAAAAGAGTCCTCAAACACCATGCCTAGCCCTTCAATTCCATCATGCACTTCACAAACCATCAAACCTATCAAAGAATCATCTGCTTCCATTCCAAGTCAAGAGATATGTCAAGGGTCTAATCCAAATCATGTGGAACCATTAGCTCCTAATTCTAATCAAGGTCAAATTGCTTCCATTCAACCTATCCATAACACACTTGATCCCATTCTCACGATCCCCTTCATGATCAAGGAGACCATGATGATCTACATACCCAATTCTATGCATCCCATGATCAAGACCTTGCCACTTCACCCATCCATGGTCCAACCAACATCCACTTGTCATGATGAGACTTGTGTCTCCCAAGAACACATAAACATAGAAGATCAAACAAATAACTTGGATCTACATGAACATAATAAAGATCCTCATGATCCTTCCACATTCACCATTGATCCAATTTCAAATCCACCATCATATCCACTTGGTCTATCCACTTTCATCCATGAGTGTTCCTCCTTGGAACAACAACAACAACCATTATCCACCACATCACCTTCTCCATCCAATAATCTACTCAAGTCTAGTGCCCAAATTGCACCTAGTCCCATTGTCCATCACATACTCTAAAAGATGAATTATCATGGTAAAGGCTTAGGCCTTCATGAACAAGGAATTTTGGAGCCTATACATGTCAAAGTCCCACCTCCATGCTTATATGGCCTTCGATACACATCTCAAGGTTAATAATCTAATGATGTTGGTACCACTTCCATTCCTCCTAAGCCCACTTTCCATCGCCAACTCCATCATACTCCCAAAACATACTTTGCCATTTCACTGCCATCATCTTACAAGTGTCAAAAGCATATGACCATACACATATCGCTCCATCCACTTTATTTCTATTGCTTCCAACTCCTAATTTCCCAATCATTCATAAATCACCTCAATATCCTAATCATGACCAACAAATACACACATCATGTAAACATAAAGCTTCCACTCATTCCACCCACCACATGGGATTCAAAAATAAACGTTTGGATGCTTCATGCCAAAAAGATAAAATCCCTAAGGATCCCAATGCCTTAGGAATTTAATCCAAAAATTCAAAGAAAGGTACATTCAAAAATCCATCCAAACCCATACCTCCAAAAGCAAAGTCCAAAAGCAAAATGGTAAGGGTCCCTAAATGAAAAAGTAAACAAGTCAAATGAGCCTTCCACCTCTCAAAAATCCCAACCATCCTCTTCCATCCATTCCATTCAAACATCTCGAAAATCCCACAAGTCAAACAAAAATCATAAAAACACTAAGTCTATGTGGGTTCCCAAGTCACTCAATCATCCATCCCCTAAGAAAACATCACCATTGCTTCGTACACTGCCATCCACTCAAAAGCTTTCATGTTTAACATGGTGTGTATGGTTGTTGGTCATGATTCCTTTTCACCCCATCATTCAATCATCACCCTACATACTTGCCTTATCATCTCCCTATGGTCAATGCTTTGGAATAAACATTTCATCCATCGTTACGTAAATCACACATAATCCACATCATAATCCACTTTCATGCCCTACATAATCCACTTTCATTCCCTACACAATCCATATCATAATCCACTTTCATCCCCTCCATAATTAACTATCTACCTTATCCATTTTCATTTCATAAGATCCCTTACCAACGTCGACGAACATAATGACTTGACATGGTCAATGCAACATACCATTGGACTATCACAATCATGGCACTAGACACCTGAGTCCTTCTCATCCATATCCCCCTATCTAATTCAAAAAATTAAAAAAGTTGATCTTCTATGCCACTTACACTTGGGGGCACATTGTCTCATCCTCCTATCATTTTCCACCTTACCATCCTTATCCATACACCTGCATGCCTATCATATCGCATCCATTCATCCTCCCTTCCTCTCTTGATCTTGATAAAGATTGGGGGTACAATGTTGACAAATGTTTTGGGTATCTCTTGACATACCTTTTCCTCCCAAACCAAGCAAACCCTATCATCGTCCTATCATCATAAGCCTTGTCATGAGCAATCTTAAGCGTTACCACCTAGAATGGGGCATGTTATTCCTATGCAACATAGTCCTTGGTGATCACATCCTTGCCCTCTTACACATATGTTCCTTCCATCCATTATCATCCACCCCTTTCTTCCATTCATCCCATCCCACCTAGACTTGGTTCCCCCTTGTTATTGGTATCTAGTAAAAAGGCTACACAAATCATCATCCAATGTCCCCAAAACATCTCAAAAATCCAAAAAAAATCAAAATATACTCAAAAATCCAAAAACAATCAAAATATCCTCAAAAATCCAAAAAAATCAAAATATCTTCAAAAATGAAAAAAAATCAAATATTCTCAAAAACACCAAAAATCATAAAAAAATCAAATAACCAACCAAAAATCCAAGCAATAAAATCACTCAACTCATCAATCCACCAAGTCACTCATCACATCATTCCAACCAAATCAATTCTTGAACCAAATCCTCCAATCATTCAATCCCTCAACCAATTCACTCAATCAACTCGCTCGATCGATCATTCCAACATCAAATTAGTCATGTCATCATATCATTCAAATTATTTCTTCAAAATCATCCACAGTTCACATGGTTGAACTACGTCACCTCTGAGCTTTCACGTAGGCAAGGCCTTCTTCAATGAGCCCCCGAGGCATTAGGTTAGTCCCTTAGGACCCATCTTGTCAACTCTCATAATAAGTCATCCTTTCATGAAATAGACACTTTGATCAGACAATCAAATATTTCACAGCAACACGCACTTCAAAACCAATCCCAAAATCAACCAGACAAGCTATCCAATCAGTCAAACCAATCAATCGCCTTGTGATAATCATATGTCTCTATCTTTATCAATCATTGCATACCTTACACGAAATGGGGAATTATTGAAACCAGGATTCTGTTCCTTATACAACATGTGTCATTTATCAAACATCATCAATCCAACCCTGGTGTTTCTCGTATGAACAACACTAGTGTCATTCAATCAATCACTTGCCTTAGACAGGTAGGGGCATTGTCGAAACCAAACCAGGTGTCTTATACGACATGTTTCTTTCTTGAAACTGGGCTCATTCTCAATTCTCAATTAATCACTTGCCTTAGACAGGTAGGGGCATTGTCGAAACTAGACCAGGTATCTTATACAACATGTTTCTTTCCTGAAACTATGCCTTCTTCATCCATCATGATCAATCAATCAAGTACATATCTCTTGGCAAATGGTCCAAATGGTTGTTGGTCTAGTTTGTCTTATTTTCATTCGGATTGTTTTGTAGTCTCATTTTTATGCTTCTCAAGGTAGTCCCTAAGTGATGAAGAGAAGCGAGGATAGAGAGAGACCTTTTTCTTTAATTTTTGTTTGAGGTTTGTCTTGGCAAAATGACTAGGGCAACTTGGTGCCTTGTGTGTGATTGCAATTCCATTTGGTGTGAATCAAAGACATCCTATGCATTAGAAAGAGTAAATGCATCCTTGCATAAGGACTTGCACACTTCACAATTATCTCATTGCATGTTCTGACAAGGTATCATAGTTCCTAGTCTGAGTCAGGAATTCCTTGTCTGTCATGTGCATGTTTCACAAGCGACTACACTTTGCACCTTGGCCTTTGACATGCCATGGTGATTGATGTCCTTTGACATAATAAGTTCTATGATGAAAAGCAGAAAAATTGCAAGTGAGAAGATCAAAAATCTGTCAAAGCAAGATCTCATTTCCATTCTTCTAGCCAAACTTTCATTCCTCCACCATCTCTCTCTCATGTCTTCATTCCTCCACCTTCATTGCAGCCTACCATACCCTTCATTTCCTCTATCCATTCCCCAACTAATCCCTTTCATTTCGAGAGCCTACCCATGTTTGTCCAACCCACCTATCCTCTCGAGGGGGCATCATCATCCTTTTCCTCTATCCATTTCCTTGGCTTGTTTAAATGATGTTACTTGGTCGCAACATCATCTCAAATAGGGGCAAAGCGTAAACACCTAAAAGTGTCCATCCCTCGCAAAACCCTAATCACTTCCATATTCTCCCAATTTTCCCTAATCTTCCTCTATGGATAAATAATTAATTTGAATTAGTTAATTATTTATTCATTTATTTTCTAATGTTGCCTTCATTTTATTTATTTAAACAAATAAATCAAATCCCATCACATGTAATCCCCACTTGAAACAAATTAAATAAATTGAACAAATTTATTTAATTTAAAATCCCACTTTTCATACAAGTGTGATTTCATAACCCTTTTCATTTCATATTCTCCAATTTCCTAGATAGTTAGGCAAGCTTGTACTTTGTGCATAGTTTTCACTTACAATATAAATCTACTCATTACATATTTTCCCTCAAATTTATAGGTTTCCATGGAGCACACATGTCATAGGATGTAAAAACATGATGACAATCAATGAGGTCTATTACTTTTTGTGGACATCATTTTTTGGTTGAATATCTAATTTACACAAATGTTTGTGAGTGCTATATAATTTGAGGTATACATTATCATTCTAGGATTCACATGCATCTCAAAGTGGGGGCAAAATGTAACGATGAAATTTTCATACCCATGCTAATTCCCATTTAGTTTCATGCTCATTTTGAGAAAATATCTTAATGCAATTACATATGGACAAATGGCATAATCTTGTGTGAAGTTCGACTCATTCCTCCACGTTGTTAGCCATCCACTTATAGACATTCCCACATCTCTTATCCATATACACACATATTTCCATAATTCCTTGTTTATTATGCAGGCATTATTGCACCCATCCCCATACATTTAGTATCCACCTTTGTTTATGGCACTCCCTTATCTTAGGTAACTTCCATAGGTGTAGGATTGATCACATGTCTATCGATATGACCCCTAAAATTTTAAAATTCTAATTGATATTTCACTAATTCTCACCCATTCCATTAGCCTATATGAGTTGATTAAACACACATTTGCACTATTTATTGCTATGTACTTGTATTTAAAGGTATTAATTTTCATTCATTTATCATCCACAAGCATTATTTAAATATCATTTGCATATAAGGAAGAAATGGATGCTAAGAATAGCTCAATTGTAGCACCTAAAAAGAGTCCAAATCTACATTACATCATATTAGGACATCTACACAATTGCTTTCTATCTTCAATTCTTAGCATGATATTAAAGCTAGTCTTTGTTGGTGTGAACAATGTTATTACCTAACCAACCCACCAATTTACACTTGTGTGAATAATTCATATTATTTAACTATTTATTAGTTAAATAATATTCACACATCACACATAATTCACATGTTAAGTTGACTTAGTGAGTCTACTAGATGTTTCTAGTTGTGTCTAGTTGTTGATAGTTGTTGATAGTTGTTGATAGTTGGTATTTTATCCTATAGTTGTCATATGTCATAGGATTTAGACACTTGTCACATGACTACAACATCGTACATTTCATCCTTGTCTTTTTAAGCAAGGTATATCATGTACATTGTAACAAGATTAATAATATCTTTTGCATTTATTGATAGAATAGCAATATTCTTTCATTTGATCTAGCTTGTGCTTTCATGAAGTCCTAGATCCTAGGTGGCTCCAATCATAGCCAAATCTAACATGGTATTAGAGCACATCAATTAGCTCTAACATGGTATCAGAGCTCTAGGAAGAATCACTTTGTTAGTCATTTTTTGAGAGATCTTGAGTGCAAATAATGGGTGATTTTGATAGTTAAGTATGCTATTCTCTTGTATCGAATGATGACCAGGAGAATCAGAAAGACTTGATAGAAATACCAGATTTGGAAAGTTTTCCTCTTTGTGGCCTTGTATTATAGGTTCATTTTGAAGTGTGTTGTTGTAAATCTAAGCACACTATTATATTTAGGAGGTTTGAGATAGTGAAGATCACCTTTTGTTTCACCCAGATCAGACACCAGAGGCCAAATCTATGAGGATTTGAAGTTGGAAGGTGCATGTAAGATCCAACAAGTACTTGATCTTTCAGAGTAGTTTGGGCAAAATCAGACCCCGTCATCATGCTCAAGAGGCCCCAAAACCCCAATATCAACTATCAATTCATCAAAATCAGACAACGTTGTAGCAAAAGACAATTTTTTTTGCAAATCACCATCATATGGAATCCACACAAAATATTCTTTACACAGGTAGCATATTCTCTAAATCTTGGCATAGGAAGAATCTTCGCATTGTTCGACGGTTAAAACAAATATTCGTTGGCTTTTTGGTTTGTTTGAAAGTTTTTTAAAGTCTATAGATTTTAATTTTTTTGTAGGACCTAAAGAGTACTTGCGGTACCTAAGGTACCCACAAGGCCAACCAATGCATGCCATCTAGCATGGGACCTGCCAAACCCTTGCGAGCCCCTAGTCTTTGGTAGAGTTTAATAAAATTACTAGCCAGCAGTCATATTACTATTGTTGGTATCTATTTCAAACCAGTCTTATAATCCATGGGAAACTTTCTAAACTCGTGAGATGTTCCTATCTTACCGCCCGTGGTTATGCTCTCTTACCCGGCGGTCAACACCATAATGAATGACCAACGGTCTTAGCATTTAGTGCCTGACAGCATAAATTTATTTTTATTTTTTTAACTTATCTTTAACAATGTAAACCATCAACTAGGCATTCAAAAACTAGTTTCACCCAGTACAAAAGAGGTTTCAAATTGAGACAGGTGGTTCCCCCCATTAAAAAGGTGGTTTTCCAATACAAAATGATGGTTTTGACAAAAACAGGTGGTTTCAAAAATTTTTAGGGTGGATTTGTTTTTTCTAGTGGCATATTCTAAATCTAGGAGAATATTTTGTTTGACCTATTAGCATCATCACTATGTCAGTAGTGATGTTAGCCAGGGCCCCCTTTGGCCCCTTAAAGCCCTTAAAGGGGGTTTTTTTCTTTTTTTCATAACTTTTACCTATGGAGGCAAAATCAAGAAAATGAGATATCGTCACAAAGATAACAGAGCACACTTCACAATGAAATTAGTAGTTTTGTGAAATTCTTCTATATGTGAAAGATACATTAGTTTGAAGATAAATCTTTGTTTTTGGCTTCTGAGCTCACAACTTTAAGTCACAATCTCTAATTTTCACAATTCTTGCAGCATCAAAAAGGTATTTAGGAGCTCTTCAAATCCATCTATGTAATTTTCTCATATTTAGCAATAGGTTCATTTTATTCAATTCATCATTTTTTTTGCTTTTGAGTGATAACTTGGGCATTTAGAGACTTGAGGAAGTGAAACTTATTTTGGAGGGATTTGTTTGCTATGATAAATCAGTGTGAGTGATTGTAATCTCCCTTGGATCTCTGTTTTAAGAGACTTTGATTGTTTCCCAATTTTGGCCCCTTGGGGACAATTGTAAATCGCACTATGTATAAAGTCCCACAATGATTCTTTGCTAGGGGTGATTTCATTGATTGAGAAACACAGGGGTTGTACTTGTGTTCTTTTTTGTACTCTTGTATCATGGATCCAAACAAACTTATTCTACTCACACCATATAACTATCATGAGTGGAAAACCAAAATAGAGATTCATTTAAGAAGTTTGAAAATTTATAGACTAATAATGGGTACAGAAATTAAACCAATAGCGGCTGCACAAAAGAGAAAGTGGTACAATATATGTGATCAAGCCTATGGAACACTATTCTTGTCTATTTTCCTTGATCTTATTTTTCATATTGAATGTTATAATACACCTAATCAAATGTGGACTACCTTAGAAAATCACTTTGGTAAGCAAGATACTATGAGAGGTTTCAAACTAGAGAATGAACTAATTGGTTTGAATCTAACTAATTTTACAAGCATCTGATACTTCTTCACAAAGATAAATTCACTTAGATTTCAGCTCAAACAATGTGGAATTAAGAAAGATGACACTTAATTATTTATTTCAATCCTTTCCAAGCTTGGTCCTGACTATTTAGTTTTTGTTTCTACCTTTTATGCTACTATGGATGCACTTGGGAAATCTTTCACAGTGCCTTCACTTGATGATTTTGCTATATCAATCACAAGGGAGCAAGATAAGTTAGTACATATGGGCACATAGAAGTCTCCTAGACCTAAAGTTCTTCTAACTAATCAAGGTACAAAGGATCAAAAGGCTTCAACTAGAAAAGGCAAGAAATAGAAAAATAGGGATTTCAAGAATAATGAGAAAGAAAAAGAGTCAACCAAATCACATAAGTCCTCATCCTCTCCCAAAGAGGAATCATCTAAGAAGGAGAGACTAGAGTGTGTGTATTGCAAGAAACTAGGACATGATGAGCATAAGTGTTATAAAAAGAAAATTGATGAGTTGACTCACATTATTGAAAAGAATAATATCAAGATTCCATCATCATCACCTAGTCCATCCTCTTCTTTGACACCACCATCATCTACATAGATAGGGACAATAGACATTGTTAATGGGACAAAAAAGGGAAAAGGACAAGAACTCTTTGCTTCTACAAATCTTCAGTCAGAGAGATTGCTTCTTGATTTTGGAGCTTCTCAACATATGGCATCTTCAAAGACACCCATCATGAGACTTCTTCCCTCATCTCTCTTCTTGGAGATGGAGTTTATTCTACATCAGCCTTTGGATTTGTCAATTCCTAAGGGGACACATGTAGTTTGTAGGTATAGGAATCTCTTCAACCTTCATCATCAGGCATTCACCATCAACACAGGATCTACTTCATTGTGGGGGGAACATATAGTCTCACTCTTGCTCTCCTATGGGGGATATTTGATTATACATATGTGATAGAAGTAGTCTCTGGGGGGGTTAGGTTGAGTCCTCCTATCACTTCTTCTTTCATTGTTTTATGCATTCTCAATTTTGGAGAGGAGTTTTGTCCCATGAGTTTTTCTCCTTTTTTCCACTTGAGATTTGTTGTACATGGGTACCTAACATTGCCTAGTAGCCAAGACCCATCCATTATTGCATCTTTCTTTAGTCAACTACTCCCTAAGTTTCACTTAAGGGGAGTGTTGGTGTGAATAGGTTTATTACCTAACTAGTTTACCCTTGAGTGAATAATTCACATTATTTAACTATTTATTAGTTAAATAATATTCACACATCACACATAATTCACATGTTAAGTTGACTTAGTGAGTCTACTAGATGTTTCTAGTTGTGTCTAGTTGTGTCTACTTGTTGATAGTTGTCGATAGTTGGCATCGTATCTGATAGTTGTCATATGTCATAGGATTAAGACACTTGTCACATGACTACAACATCCTACATCTCATCCTTGTCTTTATAAGCAAGGCATATCATGAACATTGTAACAATCTTGTAATAATCACTTTTTCATTCATTGATAGAATAGCATCATTCTTTCAACTCCGTGGTGGTTCCAATCATATCCAAATCTAACAGTCTTTTCTAGGAGTTAACCTAAGAGAATGTGTCCCCTAGAAATTTACAACCTTATCAATATACTCTTATATACCACTAGTCCTTTTAGTAGAGAAAACATTGGTGAAATCGATGAACTAGAGACCAAAAATTAAGTTACAAGATTAGATCTATGACCCTAAAAGTAGATCTACACACATGGAATCATCCTATATCTACATAATTGGCATAGATAAAAACACATATCCTATGTAGAATATGAGGCAAAACACAAATAGAGAGGAGCCACTTTTTGTCCCAAGACAAATTGATTTCAATGCTTCATAAGTTTCATTCCCTAGATCTACATAATCGACCTTAACAAAGAAAAAGATCCTCTATATAATTTGAGGCAAAACACAACTAAAGAGGAACCACTTTCAGTCCTAAGACAAACCAATTTTAATGCTACATAAGTTTCATTATTCTTCATTGAGCCTAGAGATAAGTACATCTATATAACACACTTAATTTCTTAGCCTAGCATTTAAAATTTAAATTATCACACACACATCCATCATTAAATAATATAGATTAATTTATGCTCATATATATACATCTTATCGAATTAGCCTATATTAAGTTTAGGGATTCATTTTACACTACACATATACATATATTTAAATAAAACATTTGATCCATATAAAACTAGACCTATTTATTATAAAAAGAATGTTGATACATACACATACATATTGTATACATACACATATTTTGACTTATTATGTTGAGATATCAAACTATAGTGACAATAAGAGGTGGATTGTACTGATGCAAGAATGTTCACAAAAACCCTTAACTTAAATTTGATAGTCATTTAGATGCCACATTAATAATAATTACTAAATATTAAATACAAAGTATTTAAATAGTTCAACTATATATTTTACATTATATTTTATTTTTAAATAAATAATTAAAATAAAATGTAATGTAAAAGATAAAATTTAAATATATATGCATATTGTAATGTAGAAAACTGCACACACTTGCAATTTCACACTGTGTTTTGGACCCACTTTGGTGTTCACATACACTAGCATGTTTATAGGCTCATTTAGTCCTTTCCTTGGCCTTTTTCCACCCATGGTGCCATCATAACACCTATGTTCATGCTTTTCTAAACTTCTTTTATGCAAAACCAATATTCTTCTACATAAACCTTACCTTTTCTAGGTAACTAGAACTTTCAAGAGCCATAGTTGCTTTGATGCCAGTGTGATGTGTGGGCACTTGTGCAATGCACTAGCATCTACTGACTTCCTATTTCATAATGACCATTTTTAGAGCATTTTGCCACCTTGCTTTGTGTTTAAGTCTTTGGTAACCATCTTAAGATGTATCTGAATGACTACCCCTAGCCTTGAACCTTCTATTTTTCCTCCCAAACTTTATTTTTGGAATCTATCACTTGCATCTTATGAATCAATTGTTTTAGCTCTCTAACAATCTATAAGCCTCAATCAACACTTTTTGGCTCACAAAAATATTATTTTTGGTTATTGGTATTTTTATGTGAACTCACAACAACATTTACAAGCTTTCTCTGAAGGTTCTTGAGCACTTTGCATCCTATTGAGGTTTATCCTTGGCATTTTACCTTACACAAGGTGAATGTATTCCAACCTTCTTTATTTCTAATACTATTTGTAAAATCCATAGTTGTGTTCCAAGCACTTTGTGGGTTTTCATCTATTTTTATCTAATCAATCATACACACTAGTTTATTGCTCTTTGTAGACCTGAGAGTAATGTTCATAATATTTGTCACCTCTTTTATTTCCTAGATGCACTTAGGATAAGAGCACACACTTATATTTCAATCTCTTTATCAGTGGTTGTCTATGAAGTTAAACAACTAACATAAGGGCTTGACTAGTCTTGGCAAGCCCCCAAAAAACCCCAACATTTTCCTCTATTTTAGCTACAGGTTTATTGGAGCTCTCAATCACATGAGGGTTTGCAACTTCTTTCTTCCTATTCTTTGTCATTTTGTCCTTGTTTTGATAATTGGTAGACTACATAGTTCCTTCCCATTTTTTTATCACCTAGATTTCTAGTACTTTTGTCTCTATTTTCTTTTTGTGTAGACTAATATCAAGATCTAGGTATAAAAGGCATATTTTACCAATTACTAGGTCACATACAACATATGGATGACAGTGTGTCATGTAGAGGTTTGTGTGTCATGCAAACATACTTGCCAGTCAACTTCAACTTTTTGTGTTGGGTTCCTCTTTGCCTATTATTTAAAGTTCTATACTTGTTTTGTTAAATTTTTAATTTAGAATTTGTGAATCAACATAATTTTCACTAGAATTTATGCTTTAGCTTTGTGAAAAATGCTATTTTATAAATGTAAAATATAGTAGCATAACCTATTCTGAATTTGTTCTTTCTATTAAAAAAGAAACAAATTATATCTTTCTAAAGAACTAGTTTTATCCTAATGTGATGCATTGAAAACATTTAGCTATAAAAAAAAGAAACTTTTTAGTTAAATCAAATTTTCAACATCACACACACATATACATATATAAGTGTGTGTGTGTGTGTGTGTGTGTGTGTGTGTGTGTGTGTGTGTGTGTGTGTGTGAAAAGGGGTTGTGCTTAAATGGCAAGGCCATATGGTTCGCAAGATTGAGATCCAAATTCGAATCCCCTAAGTAACATCTAGTGGCTCTTAAGTTGATTTGAGTTGTATAAGTGGCTTCTAAGCTCTAAGTTAAATATGTGGATGGGGAGGAGGTCCTATATATATATATATGTGTGTGTGTGTGTGTGTGTGTGTGTGTGTGTGTGTGTGTGTGTGTGTGTGTGTGTGTGTGTGTGTGTGTGTGTGTGTGTGTGTGTGTGTATATATGTGTGTGTGTGTGTGTGTGTGTGTGTGTGTGTGTGTGTGTGTGGGTGTGTGTGTGTGTGTATAAAGTTTAGTGAGGTTCATATTGGGACCTTCACTCCTAAATGTAAGAGTTTGTTTATGGGACTCACATTCTTTATAATTTATTTAATGGGTTACATATGTATAGAAATATATGTATATAGACATATATATTATATATATGTATATAGACATATATATTATATATATGTATACATACATACATATAAATAATAGATATACATGTGAATGTGTATATATTTAAATTTTAGGGAGATTCTTATTGGGGCCTCTACTCTTGAATGTAACAGTTTGTTCTAAAGATATATAGTTGGTAATTAAATATATAACAAATTAATATTTAATTACTAACTATTAATTTGTTTTATATATATATAGAATCATCCTATATCTACATAAATGGCCTAGACAAAAACACATGTCCTATGTAGAATCTGAGGCAAAACATAGATAGAGAGGAGTCACTTTTAGTTCCAAGACAAATTGATTTCAATGCTACATAAGTTTCAGTCCCTAGATCTACATAATCAACCTTAACAAAGACAAAGATCCTCTATAGAATATGAGGAAAACACAAATATTGACGAACCACTTTCATTCCTAAGACAAACCAATTTCAATGCTACATAAGTATCATTCTTCTTCATTGAGCCTAGAGATAAGTATTTCTATATAACATGCTTAATTTCTTAACCTAGCATTTAAAATTCGAATTACAACACACACAACCATCATTAAATATTATATATTAATGTATGCTCATGTATATACATCTTATTGGATTAGCCTATATTAGGTTTAGGGATTCATTTTGCACTACACATATACATATATTTAAATAAAAACTTTTGATCCATATAAAAATGGGCCTATTTATTATAAAAAGAATGTTGATACACACATATAGGTATTGTATACATACACATATTTTGACTTATTATGTTGAGATATGTAACCCTAGTGACAATAAGAGGTAGATTGTAATGATGCAAGAATGTTCACAAAAACCCTTAACTTAAATTTGATAGTCATTTACAACGGTGAGTTGGATTTCCAGGTTGCAAAAGGTGGTTGCTTTATCCACCACAATGGCAGAATATGTAGCTGCAACAGAGGCAAGCAAGGAGATGCTATGGCTGCAATCTTTCATGAAAGAATTGGGCAAACCATAGGTTAACAATTATTTGTTTACGAATAGCTAGAGTGCCATACATCTTGTAAAGAATTTTGCCTTGTATTCAAAGACCAAACACATCTAGTTGAGGTATCACTTCATTCGGTTAGTGTTGGATGATGGCCAATTATAGCTAGAAAAGATACATACAAATGCAAATCCAATGGATATGTTTACAAAGGTAGTGACAAGGGAGAAGCTGAGCTCCTCTTCAGCTTCGGTTGGTCTTCTAGACTGAAAACAACAAAAATAGAACAAAGTCTAGGGTGCTTATTTCCAGTGGGAGTTACAGGGTTAGCAGTGTTATGATCATTCTCTAAGTGGGAGATGATATGGTGTGGAGTCTGATCAGTCTCCAAGTGGGAGATTGTTGTTATATGGAGCCTAATCAGACTCAGAGGTTAAATTTTTCCCACTTTTATTAGTGTGGTTTCCCCCCAAATTATTTAACAGGGGAGTGCAGGGGGGGCAGTGCCCTCCTGCAGGTGTTATTTTTCTATTGACTGACATAAAAAACCCTAATTTTGTAATTGACAAAAAGCTTGATAAAGCGGCTAAGGGTTAGGGTTTTAATTGATATATTATATTGTAGCATTTGCAACGGCATGGAGTTGCAGGGATTGCTGATTGTATTCGGTTTGATTTACTGGATAATAATATTGGACTCTCTGTTTGGTGGATGTAGCCTGAGTTTGGGTGAACCACGTTAAAACTTGTCTCTCATTGTTACTAATTCTGTGTATTTACATTCCTCTGTTTAATCTTTATTTGCATTTAATTGATATCTTTTGCTGGCTAACCCTAACATCAGGCGCTACAGCTTGGCATATTTGACATATTTATCACCTTCATACAGAGTTTCCAACTTCTTCCATATTTCATGAATAGTTTTAATTCCAGGACATTTGTCATTTCTGTATCAGTTAGGGCACTCAACAATGCTTCTTTAGCTTGAATGTTGTATTCAGCTTCCTTCAGTTTGTCTATAGTTGAAGGGCATTTCTCTGGAATCTTATACTCATCCTTAGTTATCAAACAATAGGCATCACCCATACATTGCAAATGACACTGCATGCACATCTTCCAAAGGGAGTAATTTGTTCCATCAAATCTTAGAGTATCCTTCTTGTAAGTACACATCTTGGATCTCCTCAAGCGGTTAAGCTTCTTTTAGAGGAATTGGCTTTGATAGGTCAATTGTTGGAATTAGGGTAGATAACTGAGAGGGGGGGTGAATCAGTTATCTCAAAACTTTAATGCTTGTTGCAATTAATTCTTCTTTACCACTTATTAATAGATTAATGATGTAACCATGAAAGCATGAATCAATAATACATGAGCAGAAACACAATTAGCACAATTGACACCAAGATTTTAATGTGGAAACTTAGTTAAGGGAAAACCACAGTGGGGCTTAACCCACAACATTCGTACCCTATTAAAAGCACTTAAAAGGAATGGGAAGGCACATGACTTCGGGCACACTGCCCAGAGGTCACTGCTCAAAGAGCTCATTGCCTACAAGATTTTATGTTTAATACAGAAAGAATGAACTGAAAAATAACATCTTCTTCATGCCTGGTTTAGTCCCATTGAAATCTCACAAAACTTTTTCTCTGTCCCCAAACAATTCTTTACTATCTCTTCATCCTTTACTACTCTTGTTCTTCTGCTCCTCCTCTTCTCTACTCTGCCTCTGTACCTTTCTTAGGATTTTATCATTTTCGCACAAGGACAACTTTCCACAACTCATCCACAAGTATTTATATGCTTCATCAACCTTGGAATGAACATCAAGGTTGGCTTGACTCAATGCAGATCACTGTACTGTTAGTCAAACATAGTTGGGACTATAATCTTCCTCAAACAACATGCAACACTTTATAGAATTGCTCGTAGATCATCCACAACATGCTTAAATCATCCAGTTGCCCAAGATTGGGAAGAACTATAACACCAAGGAAGAAATCTTCAACAAAAAGCTCATACTTCAATGCAAACCTCCAACACAGCAGGCACACAATCCAAAGACCTCCACAAGCACATTAAATTCAACAATAACATCTGCACTACTCTAAATCATCAGAATCACTTGCATCTTCATCTAGAACCTCAAGAACATTGTCTTCCATGACTGTCACAGTAGAAAGATTGCTTGCAGACCTCCAAACCATGAACCACTTGAGTTGAGGATAATACTGACTTACCAAACATGCCTCTAGATTTGCAGATCATAAGTTTTCATTGCAGAGAAATCTGAACCAATTTCCTGTCACTCTGTCTCTTCTGAACACTGCAAAACCCAGTTCTACTCAGATGGCCATAGTTTCTTCAAATCTTTATGCAGACCTCTCAAATCTTAACTGGAGCTACTATAGACAATCCTCTACACACCCATATGGTCCACGTGCTTTGATCTTCATTCCTTTAGAAATGTGGAGCAATCTTCTTCACTAATTTGCACTGTTTGCCCTATTTTTGATAAAGAGATACGTTGGCATCAATGACAACACATCATAGGCACATATTTGCAACAATTATTACCACCTAATCTTCTTCCCCTTCTAGTACCAATGCTCTATTTTTTGAATTATCCTTATCTTCCAACACCTCTTGAAAGGCTTTATTATTGTTACCAAAGTCTTTTTGTCTATCCACTAATTCAACATTCTTGAAAGAGGGCTCAATTTCTTTGGGCTCTAGAGTCACTTCATTAGGTAGAAAATTTTCTAGTTCCTTGACAAGATGATGTTCCTAGGAAGGTGAACACTCTTTCTCCATCACCGACTGGATATTCTTCTTGGAAAGGAGTAAGAGGCGAATCACATTCTCATCCTCCTTCTTCCCTTGATGTCCTATCTTATGTTTTTTGTATCCCACTATAAATTTTCTCCTAGAAAGGCATATGTGCATTCTCCTTCATCGGGGAAACAACCTTGTAGAGAAGGGGGGTGAAATACCTTCTCAACCTCCTTTTTTTCCCTTATTGTCTTGTCTTGGCCTCTTTTTATACAACACAATTTATAGCAAAGTAGCCAACGTTCTAATAGTAGAAGCATCTAATTAGAAGGCATTTGTAGTCAAGCTCTTGATTCTAATTGCCCAAAATTGAGGACAACTTAATAGTATGCTTGATCGACATGCTTAAATTCATCCTCACACAAATTATAGCATAAGTCACAAATTGCCTACCCTCAATTGCATTAGAACAATAAACATATTCTTCTTATAATGAGTTGCCAATTAATTGAAAAACCTCTTTAGACCATAACTCTTAAGGTAATTTGTATAGTCTAATCTAACGAGGGGCATTTTGAATCAACTCCAAATTTGGATTGAAAATCGTGGAGACCAAGGTCACATATATAAGCTAACATTTCCCATTAACCAAGGGCCACCCTTGAGAAAATTATCCTACTCAAAATTAGATTGAAATTATTTTTGCACAAACCCTAATGCAAGTAAAATTTTCTTTCGTGAGAGACCAAGCCATTTTTCACCAATCCACAATTTGATCCTTTCTATAGATAGCCAAATGTTAATGAATTTGTGATAACTACATTCTTCTTCAATTTCTCCACCTTAGAATTTAGGAAATTATCTAGAATTTAGATACAAAGAATTTCTTGAGTCACCTCCATATTGACATTTTGTAAAGAATTTTGATTAGATTTCTTTCCTTTCCCCTTACACTCCTTATTCTGAAATCCAAATCCTGAAACTCCTTAACAAATAAGCTTCCGATCTCCTAAGAGTCATCCTTATTCTTAGAATGAGATGAGGTTGATGCAACTCTAGGACCTTCCTCCTTTCTAGTGCTTGCTCCTGCTTTGCCACCTTTGCCAAAAATGTCAATTTCACATCCTTCACTCATTTTTGCATTTCTCTCCCTACTACCATTGTAGGTTATACCTCTCAGTGTAATTAATATAAATTTAAATAGGGTGATCCGACAATATTGTGCCCCACTTTTTGGCCAAAGTAGGACATTGAAATTAGTATTTTTAAGAAAATTTTCACTTTCTGACACCTATAGCAAATAAATTGTTAAGAGTTTGAAGATGATATGAACTAGTAATGTTTGAGATTTTGTGTGTATATTCTAAATGTATTTAAAAAAAACTAAGTGTAGACACCCTAAAATGACCATGTCTTTGAATCACTTGCATTTCGTCTAATCTATCGCATCACCTGCATTTCAACATTAATTGAATAATCTATTTATTTAATTAATTTCATCAAATTCTTCCAAAACTCCAAAATTCAACATTAATTGAATAAATTGTATTTATTTAATTAATTTTAGCAAAATCAACCTTATTCTTCTAAAATTAAATAATTTTAATTATTTAATTAAATCATTTTTCTTTTTCAAATTTCAAGTCTACCTTAATTAAATAAATCCCATTATTTAATTAATTTATCGCAAATCCTCTTATCTACAATTAAATAATTTACATTATTTAATTAAATCAATTATTCTTCTAAATTTAAATAAAAGATTTGAAGATCTAAATAAATTAAACCAATAAATTGATTTAATTTATTTTGCATGATGAATGATAAATAAAATATTTGATTATATATATATATTTTTAGAAGATTTATTTTTAGAGGAAAAAACAAAATAAATAAATAAATTTATTTAATTGTTTGTGCAAGATTAGAGGAATATGAAGATTATAAATAAAATGCTTGATTTTATTTATTTTTAGAGGATTGAGATAATTTAAATAAATCATGCAAATTTATTTAAATTATCTCAATCCTCTAAAAATAAATAAAATCAAGCATTTTATTTATAATCTTCATATTCCTCTAATCTTGCACAAACAATTAAATAAATTTATTTATTTATTTTGTTTTTTCGTCTAAAAATAAATCTTCTAAAAAAATATATAATCAAATATTTTATTTATCATTCATCATGCAAAATAAATTATATCAATTTATTGGTTTAATTTATTTAGATCTTCAAATCTATTTTATGTCCTCTAATCTTGCACAAACAATTATATAAATTTATTTATTTAATTTGCTTTTTGAAGTTCTAAAAATACTAAGAAATAATTTGAGAATTTTTTATGTAACTTTTAATAACTTATTTTTTATAGTTAACAACATTTTTTTTAAAATAACATTTATACCATAGATCATAACTTTTTAATAGAAAGGATCAAATTATAATAATTTAAACATAGATTTGTAACACCAATATGCACATATATATTTTTCATAATTTGTTGTTACATAGATATATTTTTATTAAATTTTGAAGTGAGATTAATTATAATTTAGACATAGGTTTATACCATAGAACATAATTTTTTTTGTATGTATCCAAATTAAATTGTTTTTTGTTGAAACAAGGACATCAATACCTAGTGTGGACATATTTTTCATAAAAAAATTCTTTATTTTTTTATTCTCTATGTGTGTGGAGTAGAGACCTTGATGTTTGGTGAAAAACCTCTATTCAATAAAAAATAAATATAATAATCAAATGAAATATATTCAAAATCATAATTTTTGGAAAGCTTATACTAAGGGCTACATACTTACGAAATAGAATTTCTAAATGACTTCAATTGATCCCCCAAAAGGTGAAGCAAAATTAGTTTTTGGTCAGCATTTTGATAGGTGTAGAGAAGACTCCATCGAGGTTTTGATTTAAGACTAAGGGGTTCTTTCCAAAGGGGTTTGATCTAAGGGGGTTTTATCTAACTCCCTTCAACTAAACCCCTTTATATGGAACCCATCAACATTAATTTTTCTAAAAAATATGTGATTTCAAACAAAAATTAGGGTGTCCCAAGTTTGGGACTCAATATTGTGGGATCACCCAATAAGATATTAAGTTAGAAATTGGTAAATTAAAATGTCATTTTTTAGAAATTAAGTATAAAAGATAGGTGTACTTGGTTCACAATATAATCTTAGAATGTGAAAGTTGGAGAAGTATTGAGTTGATTTGTCATAGTATAAAAATTGATGTCCTTGATGTGCTTACTATCTAAAAATTAGAATGGAGTAGGGATTTTTGTGGGTCAATCTTTGTTAGAGCATAATTTTATTAGGGATCATACCCTTTTAATATTTATATATTGCTCTAAATAAGGTTATAAAACCTTGTGTTATAAAGCATATACCATTTAATAATTAATAATCTAATAACTATTAGATTATTAATTATTTACAAATGGTTGCTTTGAATGGGTGTGACTAATACCCTTTTAAGTATTTTGCCAAGATTCTCTTATATTTAAAGAGGTTCTCTCTCATTTGAGTGGTATGTGAATTTGGAGTTTTATAGTGAATTATATCACTATCCATAAAAAAATATTATTAGCCATATGGAAGTATGTAGAGGAGTATAACCCCAAGTTCACTCTATTTTAATAGACTACTTTTTGTAAGTGTTTTATTAAAATGATACATTATGAGGTTTTTTGCCTAAAAGGATTTTCCCCAGGTATATCTTGTGCAATGTGTTAAATCCATGCTTCTTTAATTCTCATTTATATTTATTTTATTTTTATTTGTAATGATTATTATCTTAAGATTCTAATGTCTAACATGCTATCAGAGCAGGTTAGGCTATACTAATCATTTTTCCATGTTATGCTAGAAGATTTTAGAATTTGATGGAAAACATTCTTATACTCAATCAACACATGTGCAAGGCTATTTATGCAATGCATCCGGTGTGCTTTTTCTATTGTTTTAAAATCAATTCATTGTTTTGTTTTCTCCTTTTAAATTTATTGATGGTATACATTGATTTATCATCACACTGGGTGGCCTAAATACAGTTCACCAACATTACTTTTTGAACATTATTGGACTAGGAAGATCACTCAAGATGATCAACATCATTATCATCAACAATGTATTTATCAAAATCATGAAAGGACACATAGTGTGCTTTCAATACTTTAAATACATCTTCTAAGGTACAAACCTTATCTATCAATAAGTTTAATTGACCTCCCATATTAGGATGAGATCTTCCTAGTTTGGTAAAAATCATTACTATAGAATGATATCCATGATCCACATAAATAAATCATTTTCTTAAAAATTTAGTAGCTAAATAAAACACAAAATTATTAGCTACAAAGAATTTTAATTCATTCACTTATCAAGAACAATTCATTCCTCCTCCTAAATATTTTCTACTAAATATTAGATTGTATATATGTAAAAATAATGAATTATTGATACAATTAAAATATTTATTATATAAAATAATTTATTGAAACTAATTCTTATATAAAATTAATTATATATATATATAAACAATTTTCTTAAACAATTTAATATAAAATTATGATATATTTCATATATTATAATGAATATATCATATTAACATATATTATGCCTATTTTTTGGCTGATACGCCATTCTATATATGCACACATCTTGTAACTGCCAAAAAATTGGTAGTCCCACTAATTTCATCATCCACAAATTTTTAAAAAATGCTCATCCAAAAAATAATAAAATAAATAAAATATATGATTTTTTTCCTATGGCAGCTATCATTTAAGAATACATGAGTCAAATAATATATTTTTTAGAATTTGTAAAGCCGGAGACTAGAAGATTTATTACCTGCGCCCTTCTATTAGATCACAAAAGATTTGCAATTTTCTTCTTCCTATGCTAAAATTTGGGTGTAAAGAATTGCAGGTTCTTGTTTCTTGCCTCCAAGAATTTTTAATTCACCACGCAACAATTGGACACATGTTTTTCAGTCTTTCACAAGGCCTTTTAGATTTGCACCTTGCAGTTATGTTTCTTTCCTTTGGCTAGCCTTGAAATGCTAAACAAATGAAAAATTAGATATGTGTGAATTTTTTTTTAAGCTCACGGTTTAATTTATGCGGTTTCCACAAAATGGCACTGAATTGCGAGAAAAATTGGTACAAGGGCTTAGTCAATGGTCAGTGCTAAGGGAAATGCGTAAAATTTGGATAGTGTCACAACCCACATTTGAATTTTGAATTCAAATTGAAATACTCTTGTAAAAATGTCACAATTCAATTTTTCAATTCCAAATTTGAAACAAATAAACATAAAATGTAACTCCATTTAAAAATACAAATAATATGGATACCATTAAAAAAATGAGGATAAGATTATTTTAATTAAGGATAATATTATCATTAAAATAACAAGAGTGGATGAAGCATTATCAATAAACAAAGAAGAGTCGATGAAGCATTAACATTAAACAAAGAAGAGTGGATGAAGCATTAACATTAAACAAGGAAGGTGGAGCATGCATTATCAATAAATTAAAGGAGTGGAGGATGCAATAGCATTAAAAAACAAGAGTGGAGTTTTCTATAAATATGAGGGAGAAATCAAAGGGAAGACACACACTTGGCTCTAGTCTGGAGTGCTGGCGCAATCTGTAAGAGCACTCCTTCTCTCCACTATTTTGTTCCTTTTCTTTGAGATTTCGTTCATTATTAAGATGATTTGTTATCATCATTTATTTTACTTGTCTGCTTGTTGTTTGTACTTTTTAGCTAGCCTAGATTATATAAAAGAGATTGTATTCCCTTACAATAACCTAAATTTATTCTATTTCAAGAGAGAACTTGTGCATAAGTTTTGTGAAGTTTTTAATGACAATTTGAAATCATTCAAGAAAGATTTTGTGATTTTGTTTAACTATGATTTGCAATCATTCAAGAGGGAATTTGTGCATACGTTTTCCAAAGAGAAATTGGGCATAATCTTTAATTTAATCTAAAATAATTCAAGAGAGAATTTGGGCATAAGTTTTAAGTTAATTTGATATCATTCAATGGAGGATTGTGCAAAGGTTTTGGTGGTTGGAAGTGGCAATTGCAACTACAACAACTGACAGAATTCCCCTATCATTAGGCTGTGGTAGAAGCCCATACCTTGCACCAATGTTCCTACACGCCCTTTTGGCACAGACAAGGAGAACGCTGGCAAAGGGTGTGAATTTTGGCTTTACATCTGCCAATTGCATTTAAGTTTTGTAAGCCTTTTTAACAAATCCATTTTGTGCGTATCCTATAATCATTGTCTTCCTTTAGATGTAATCTCTTTGAAGATTATTTATTACATGTGATACATAATTACTAGTAAATGAGAAATCTGAAGACAACAATTTTAAATGCTTCTGTGCTACGTTATTTTAAGAACTAGATAAGAGAATACCAGATGTATCCAAACAAGTGAGGTGCAAGAACAGGTCACATGTGGGAAAAAAATATTGTGGTCTAAAATCACAGTTGGAGACAGGTAACTTAACTTCCTTAAAAGTTAAGCACAGTTATATTGGCTAAAGAAACAGCATGCTGCTAGTGCTAAGTGAATATTTTTATAACATGTGCCAAAAATGAGGTTTGTGATAATGAGTAGAGATGTAAAGCAAAACTAGATTTTTAATTTAGAATTCATTCAGAAGGTTGATTATCAAAAGGACCCAGAATAGCTAAATTGTATTTCTTGACTGAAATTCATATCCGAATAGAGCCCAACAACAAAAACTCACAAGTTAATAGAATACGAGAATATATAAGGATGAACAAAATTGTTTCCAAACAGAACATTTGTAATTGTCTCATATGGTTTACGGTTCCATATTGGTATACATGTCTACCAGAGCATTTCCCATCATAACATTTGACAAAAATCCCCTTATCTTTATGCTTTGATGGACGGCCATACCCTGTTCCTGAATGCCCATTTAGGGAAGAACACTGCTAAAGATTGTGAAATTTGGCTTTACGCCTACCTATATTGCATTTGCTCGAAAGTTTCAAAAGCCTTTTGAACTAATCCATTTTATGCATATCTTGCAATCCTTGTAATTTGATGACATCTCTTTGAGGCATTCTATCAAATAGTTCATGTTCTTTGTTTGCAATTCACGTTTTGCATATAGGTCTACCTGAGCATTAACTGACAAATATCCCCAACCATTATCAATTATGCTATGAAGGATGTCCATACCTTGTTCAAAATCTTCCATTCTGGCATGGGTAGGGAGGGTGCTGGCAATTTTGTGTCGAACCTGCAATCATTGCATTCCACGTGATGACATTTCTTTGAGTGATTCTATCAAACAGTGGACGTGCCTTGTCTGTGCTTCTTCATTTTGCACATATGTCTGCCAGAGTCTTTTCATTTATACTATCTGACAAATTTTCCCTTTCCATTATGCTTTAATAAAAAATCCATACCCTGTTTCTAAGCATCCATTTGGTATAGACAGGGAGAACGTTGGAAAAGGTTGTGGACTTGGGTTTACTACTGACAATTGCAATTGCTTGAAAGTTTTTTTTTACCGTATTGAAACAAATCCACTTTGTGCATATCCTGAAATCGTTGCAACCCATTAGACCATATCCTGAAACAGTTCATGTGCTTTGGGCATGCTCTATACCGGGGTAATTGCAACTGTAACATCTGATGAAAATTGTCCTCCCTTTAATTCTTGATGTATATCCATGCTCTGTTCCAAAGCTTTCATGTAGATATAGGCAGGGGACATCAACAAATGATGTGGAATTTGGCTTTATGACCAATGATTTCATGTGCCTGAAAGCTTCTAAAGATTTCCCATTCAATCCATTTTGTGTAGATCGTGCAATCATTCCATTCCATGAGGCGACATTCTTTGAAGGATTTAGTCAAAATAGATGACCTACTTTTCCAACTAACTATATCATTAAGTATTATAAAATTAGACTGAGATGTTTTGGTCAATAATAGTATTGCATTACTTGATTTATGATTTAAAAAATTACAATCTTGTTAAGTGCTTAGGTTATTGTTCATGGCAATATATATATATATATATATATATATATATATATATATTTATATATTGGTTATCAACCTTGCATAATTATAGTACTTGCAAGTCATAAATTTATCTCTAATAATATTGTTTAGTAAATGAATAATCACGTGTACATTATAAGTATTGAATTGAAAATTAACCCTATTGAACATATGTGGGCATAAGCAAATGCCCTATTTTAACAATGTTAACCTGTATGAATGAGTACCTAAATCAATAAGTGTCAACATGAGAAGTGTTGGAAATTGAATACAAATAAAAATGTCATCTTTCCTTAGATAAAAGTACATTAAATTAACTTAAATCAACATTCAATTTTACTAGGGAAATTGAATAATAGCAGAGTAAATGAACTACCTTGCCCTTTGAGTGTGAAGGTCTTTTAAATGAATGAATGTTACTGTAAGATAAATTAAGACCATAGAGGAATCATGGAAGGAATCAAGAAGTGATTTAAATTGATCGTTAATTTGAAGGTTATAAAACCTAGACCAACTTATTTTCATTCTTATTTACATCAAGAATCATTGTTATTCTTTGATTGAGTTATATTCACAAGTCTATTAACAGTGTATAAATCCATTGAGGGAGCTTCAAAGAAACCTCTTGTTGGATTATTTGTCTAGTTTTATGACTCTTATTAAGTTCTTATTAGTTTTAATTAAAAGTAAGTTGTACTTATTAGTAACAATTCTATACTTTTGGGATAAAGGTTATTGATGTGTGACAAAATAAGTTATCAAAATTTCTTTGTTGGAATCTTTTACTGATAAAATATCTTTCCTAGTATGGTACGTACAATTATGAATTGATACAATTGATTTAGTATCCTCTATAAGCAAAATGACCAAGCATCGATACTCATTATGTCTTAGAGAAGTAAAGTAAATCAACGTCCAAACTCAAACAAATCGCAGTGTTCAGTTTTTACGGTACCTCTGTGTCACGTTTACGGGTAATGCCATCGCGTTGAAACAAGTACCTCACGCCTAACATAGCTGCAACAATGACGTCTGGGCATCGTCCCTCTAAATCATCGGGGAGTAATAAGGAACATGTCAAAGTTAAATCCGTAGGAAGGGAAAATCTCCTCGGATATCTCATTAAGAAGATTAACTAAAAAGAGAGGATGAGTCTTTTGAACTAATGTTTACCATGATGCTCATTTGGAAAACACTCCGAGCATACTAATAGAAAATGAGGCTTATTGACACATGAGTGTAGATTGGAGAGGACATGTAAAATATTAGATAGGGCAACTAGGCCAATCCAGAAATGCTATCTATTATATGCTTTCACCTTACCCTTGCAGATCATGGTGAAAGTACTAGGGGATTAGGAACGGACTTAGTCACGATAATTATCTAATTTGACTCAGGGAAGCAAATTAGATTTCATGGGTAGATACCTTATAGGGATTCCTCCACACTAGGACTAACTGACAAACACCCCTTTAGGTGTTTGTGGTAGTGGACTAACTCCCGTCTTTGTTTCACCAGGTGGGTGGCAGCCGACGAAGAACTATCTGGGGTAGTGAATAACCCTAGAAAGGGTTGGTTACCCGCTCACAGTTACACCAAACATAGTGCAAAATAGAACTACATGTTCGCATTCCCCGTGTTAGTCACATCCTAAGGAGGGGGCCTTGATCCCGTGGATACAGGGTATGTAGGCAATCTGGATAGCAAAGGATGCCTCTTGTACTCAGGTCCACTGGATGTAGGGTGTACTATAATTAGCATTGTGATCTTAATTCTCTGAGTAGTAATTACTGAGTTGTGTTAACATGAGATTGTTAAGTTAATTTTGTGCAGATGATAAGGATATAGTTACTAAAGGAGAAGCAAGCTATTGAAAAAGAATGCAGGATGTAATGCATGACTTAAGGTATGAACTGATCCATTGTTCTTCTAGGTTATCTTACATAATGTACCTTTTCTTGTAATATACTCTCTTTTTACTAGATTTAAAATTGGTGATCTTTTAAGAACCTGATGAAAATTTCAAGTTTCATCGCATTGCTATAGCATACATTAAGCACTTCTGGAAGAATTTCACATTTCCTACATTTGTCAGATCAAAATTTTTATTCATTGGTATTTTTGAAATCAGAGTTTAATGTTATTTGATTTAGGATGAGTTGGGTCCTTACATGTGGTATCAGAGCTTTTGGTTCAGACACTAGGCCTGAAGGTCCGCTAACCTAAAGTATGGTCGGAATTAAGACATAAAGACTAATAGTATTTCCCCTCTTGCGATCGAATGATCATCCAGTTAATGATAACCATGGATAGAAACATGAAAAAGACATGATAAGGTCATAAGTAAACCTTCCCTAGAAGGTGAAGTGGCGAGCTTGATGACAGTAATGGTATGTGTAACGGGACAACAGTAATTGGGTACATGACAACCGTAAGACTGGTGAAGTGAATATCATATCCATGGCTAATTCCTCTTGTGGCACATCATAATCTTTTTAGAATGGCATGCCCTAGGTTGTATGGGGTCATATGACTGTTCATGTGGATTTTGATATAGAAGTGTGATAACGTGACATGGTGATTATCATTGTTCTCTATGTGGTTTGAGATAATTGTACGATTTAGTTATTGGAGCGATAGAAGTCCACCCAGTTTCCGTACTCCCCTTAGATGGTCTTATTGTAAGGCTACATGGTGATGGTAATGTGCAAATTTTATGAGATTGTTGCATTATTTATTCTTGTGTTAAAGATTTTACTTAAGTGTTAAGCTGCAGTATTATATTTCTTTATTTAAATTTTGAGATGGTCCTTTTGCCTCAAGGACTTGTTCTTTATTGAACTTGGGATGTTGCAATAGTTGTTGTCTTTGATCTTCACTTCTTCTTGGCTTGTTTTATTGAGGATTTAACTTATTGACTTGTTTCATTTGTTTCCATTATAACTTCCTTTTAATTTCCTAGAATCATCAGGTTCTTAAAAGATCACCAATTTTAAATCTAGTAAACAGAGAGTACATTACGAGAGAAGGTACATTATGTAGTACAACGGATCAGTTCATACCTTAAGTCATGCATTACATTCTACATTCTTTTTCGATAGCTTGCTTCTCCTCTAGTAACTATATCCTTCTCATCTGCACAAAATTAACTTAATCTCCTGTTAACACAACTCAGTAATCACTACTCAGAGAATTAAGATCACGATGCTAATTGTAGTACACCCTACATCCAGGGGACCTGAGTACTGGGGGCATCCTTCACCGTCCAAAATACCTACATACCCTATATCCATGAGATCAATGCCCCCTCCTAAGGATGTGACTGAGGCATTTTTAATTTTACAACTGCTGGCATGTGTGGAGTAATGTGACTTCTGTAAAACTGCCATATATAGGTAGGGCCCTGGCAGGTTGTATGGGGGAGTAGGTGACTTGGGGAGATTCTACTGTAAGGATGGGGTTGCAGATGGGACTGGTATGGGACAGTCATAATCCATCCATCCCCTAGATCGATGTGTCTGATTTTTGCATACCTCCCTCTTGGCGGATAACACCTTAAACAAATGCAAGGTATTAGGAAACGTGTGGACAAGTTCTTGAGAGGGCCCTAAAAACCATCTTTCTTTCTCGGTTACTTGGCACTAAGAAGACCATGATGAAAATCCCTTATGGGCGTCATGTGTAATCCCTTCTCCATTCATTTTGTATCCCTACACTTGGGGGCAAAACCGTATCTCCAAGTATATCCTCCATGCATCTATTGCAACCACTTGAGCAAGGACAGTTGATGTCAAAAGTGTTCCTTTGAATCCTTCCTCCAATTGCTCATTTTTCCATTTCCTACTCTGATAGCTCCTCAACAATATCTCGATTTTCATAAACTTCAGTATCCATAACCCATAGACTATCCCCAGGGAAAAACATTCAAGTCAGCTAAAGTGGCCAATTCGTTGACCCATTCCATTGTGCCTTTATGAAGCTTCTGATTTTCCTTCACCACACCAAGGGACTCCGACACCATCATCTTCAATTGATACATAGTTGTGCATCCAGAAACTCTCAAGTTAATTGAGCTACCATTTGTCGATGTCTTTCGAGACCTCTTTGATGTGCACTGTTCAACATTAGATAAAGACCCAGAGGAAGCTAAAATGGACCTAGGAGGTTCTTTACATAAAAAAATATGTATACGAATCTCCTCATTTCTATATTCCAATTTATGCATAAATTCCCAGCTTTCTCTGTCCTCTATGCACTCTTTATAGATCTCTGGTTGTGTTCTTAGAGTATGGATTTTACTCATCTTACACTCCTGATCATCAACATTTAAGTCCTCTATTATTGGCACTTCCTTGCAGCTTCCATAAATCCTTGAGACTATATGATGAGTACTAGAGACAGCTATTGACTTTTGAGAAATTGATGACATTCATGGACTCCTATTTTGGGAAGCTCCTATCAATTTTGAGATGCTATCATTACTTTTAGATAACAAGCCCTAAGGTGGTACTAATTGATGTGACAGTCGCAAAGAGAGATGGATGGAAAGTTTGGAAGAAGTTTTTGATAAATCAGCATGTGTGATTGCTAGAATTGTTACATTTCACTTGAATGTTGATATGTATAATATGATATCAGAATAATGGAAGTCACTGGTACTCAGAAGAATCCCCGGGGTGGATTACTTGTACTTAGCTTTGCTGAAACTGAGAAGTTACTAGTACTCAGAAGAATCCCCGGGGTGGATTACTTATACCTGGCTTTGCCGAAACTGAGGTGTGTACAATTTGATATTGTGTATCCCGGGTTGACATCCTCAGCACAGTTCTTGGGCAGATACTATGGTCTCCAGGAAGTGACTCATGGAACCAGATTGATCCCAAAGGAGCCAAAAGTTTCTGGCCAGAGCATAATGATTCCTGTCCTATTTAGCCTGGTTGGCTATTGTGTTTACTTATCCCGTAGTGGATAGAGTATTGGTCCATTTGACCTGGTTCCGTATGAACCTATTTGTTTGTTCTACCTGAATCAGGTAGCAATAAAGTCCATTTGACCAGTGTAGGCTGTTTGGTCATTATTTTGGAGAATTATGCAAAATCAAAGGGTGTAATTCAAAGTTGTTGGAAACAGAGAGAGGAACAGAAGACAGTTTGAAAGAATTGAAAAGGGAGAACAGTAATAGGATTCAAAGAACATGTTAATCAATTGGAGAAGTCACTTGTAGCATGCAAAAAAGAAAATGAAAAATTGAAATCTAAGCCTGAACTTTGTGATGTTTCATGATGTTGCAGAAGTTTCTTTAAAAGATGAAAGTAATAGTGTGACTAAACTGCATTTATCAATTTGCCCAAAGGACAGAAGAGCCCGGTTGGCTTTATTTCAGTATGTCCCATTTTGGACACTTTAGCCCGGATTGGCTATTTCCTGAGTACTCAGATTGACTAAGAGAATATAAGTCTTCTAATCTACAGTGGTGCATCACTACTCTTGGATTCTAGCACATGTTGGAGTAAACTACAAATGTAACGAAATTTTTGATAATGATCTGGATTACCAAGGGAGAATCTATGAACCTAAATTTTTATTGACAGCACTTCAAAAGTTGATTTATCTTTGATGATGGAAGTTTAAAGTGAATTGCAAGTGTTTATTCTAGACACAGCAAAATTTGAATAACCTTTCAACATTTCAGACTCGAGGACAAGATACAAGGATATGCTCAATTAGGTTTGAAAAGTTAAAGATGTTTCTTAAACTCACAATGTCATGATAATACATGGATACTTTATCATTTTGGAATCTAGTAGAATTTTAATTACGAACTATAACTTCAATGATGTTTAGATGATACAGATAATTATACTTAGATGATACACTATGATAGACTATTTTGTTGTGGGATGGACTGTGGAGGTAGGCAAGCATACTGATAGTAAACGATGCTTATTTCTAATATGCATTAGGACAATGCATAAATTTAGGGGAGAAGGATGTCACAACCCACATTTGAATTTTGAATTCAAATTGAAATACTCTTGTAAAAATGTCACAATTCAATTTTTGAATTCCAAATTTGAAACAAATAAACATAAAATGTAAATCCATTTAAAAATACAAATAATATGGATACCATTAAAAAAATGAGGATAAGATTATTTTAATTAAGGATAAGATTATAATTAAAATAACAAGAGTGGATGAAGCATTATCAGTAAACAAAGAAGAGTGGATGAAGCATTAACATTAAACAAAGAAGAGTGGATGAAGCATTAACATTAAACAAGGAAGGTGGAGCATGCATTATCGATAAATTAAAGGAGTGGAGGATGCAATAGCATTAAAAAACAAGAGTGGAGTTTTCTATAAATATGGGGGAGAAATCAAAGGGAAGACACATACTTGGCTCTAGTCTAGAGTGCTGGTGCAATCTGTAAGAGCACTCCTTCTCTCCACTATTTTGTTCATTTTCTTTGAGATTTTGTTCATTATTAAGATGATTTGTTATCATCATTTATTTTACTTGTCTGCTTGTTGTTTGCAGTTTTTAGCTAGCCTAGATTATGTAAAAGAGTTTGTATTCCCTTACAATAACCTAAATTTATTCTATTTCAAGAGAGAACTTGTGCATAAGTTTTGTGAAGTTTTTAATGACAATTTGAAATCATTCAAGAAAGATTTTGTGACTTTGTTTAACTATGATTTACAATCATTCAAGAGGGAATTTGTGCATACGTTTTCCAAAGAGAAATTGGGCATAATCTTTAATTTAATCTAAAATAATTCAAAAGAGAATTTGGGCATAAGTTTTAAGTTAATTTGATATCATTCAATGGAGGATTGTGCAAAGGTTTTGGTGGTTGGAAGTGGCAATTGCAACTACAACAACTGACAGAATTCCCCTATCATTAGGCTGTGATAGAAGACCATACCTTGCACCAATGTTCCTACACGCCCTTTTGGTACAGACAAGGAAAACACTGGCAAAGGGTGTGAATTTTGGCTTTACATCTGCCAATTGCATTTAAGTTTCGTAAGCCTTTTTAACAAATCCGTTTTGTGCATATCCTATAATCATTGTCTTCCTTTAGATGTAATCTCTTTGAAGATTATTTATTACATGCAATACATAATTACTAGTAAATGAGAAATCTGAAGATAACAATTTTAAATGCTTCTATGCTACGTTATTTTAAGAACTAGATAAGAGAATACCAGATGTATCCAAACAAGTGAGGTGCAAGAACAGGTCACATGTGGGAAAAAAACATTGTGGTCTAAAATCACAGTTGGAGACAGGTAACTTAACTTCCTTAAAAGTTAAGCACAGTTATATTGGCTAAAGAAATAGCATGCTGCTAGTGCTAAGTGAATATTTTTATAACATGTGCCAAAAATGAGGTTTGTGATAATGAGCAGAGATGTAAAGCAAAACTAGATTTTTAATTTAGAATTCATTCAAAAGGTTGATTATCAAAAGGACCCAGAATAGCTAAATTGTATTTCTTGACTAAAATTCATATCCGAATAGAGCCCAACAACAAAAACTCACAAGTTAATAGAATATGCAAATATATAAGGATGAACAAAATTGTTTCCAAATAGGACATTTGTAATTGTCTCATATGGTTTACGGTTCCATATTGGCATACATGTCTACCAAAGCATTTCCCATCATAACATCTGACAAAAATCCCCTTATCTTTATGCTTTGACGGACAGCCATACCCTATTCCTGAGTGCCCATTTAGGGAAGAACACTGCTAAAGATTGTGAAATTTGGCTTTACGCCTACCTATATTGCATTTGCTTGAAAGTTTCAAAAGCCTTTTCAACTAATCCATTTTATGCATATCTTGCAATCCTTGTAATTTGATGACATCTCTTCGAGGCATTCTATCAAACAGTTCAAGTTCTTTGTCTGCAATTCACGTTTTGCATACAGGTCTACCTAAGCATTAACTGACAAATATCCCCAACCATTATCAATTATGCTATGAAGGATGTCCATACCCTGTTCAAAATCTTCCATTTTGGTACGGGTAGGGAGGGTGCTGGCAATTTTGTGTCGAACCTGCAATCATTGCATTCCACGTGATGACATTTCTGTGAGTGATTCTGTCAAACAATGGACGTGCCTTGTCTGTGCTTCTTCATTTTGCACATATGTCTACCAGAGTCTTTTCATTTATACTATCTGACAAATTTTCCCTTTCCATTATGCTTTAATAAAAAATCCATACCCTGTTTCTAAGCGTCCATTTGGTATAGACAGGGAGAACATCAGAAAAGGTTGTGGACTTGGGTTTACTGCTAACAACTGCAATTGCTTGAAAGTTTTTTTACCGTATTGAAACAAATCCACTTTGTGCATATCCTGAAATCATTGCAACCCATTAGACCATATTCTTTTAGGCATTTTGTTAAACAGTTCATGTGCTTTGGGCATGCTCTGTACCGGGGTAATTGCAACTGTAACATCTAATGAAAATTGTCCTCCCTTTATTTCTTGATGTATGTCCATGCTCTGTTCCAAAGCTTTCACGTAGATATAGGCAGGGGACATCAACAAATGATGTGGAATTTGGCTTTATGACCAACGATTTCATGTGCCTGAAAGCTTCTAAAGATTTTCCATTCAATCCATTTTGTGTAGATTGTGCAATCATTCCATTCCATGAGGTGGCATTCTTTGAAGGATTTAGTCAAAATAGATGACCTACTTTTCCAACTAACTATATCATTAAGTATTATAAAATTAGACTGAGATGTTTTGGTCAATAATAGTATTGCATTACTTGATTTATGATTTAAAAATTTACAATCTTCTTAAGCACTTAGGTTATTGTTCATGGCAATATATATATTGGTTATCAACCTTGCATAATTATAGTACTTGCAAGTCATAAATTTATCTCTAATAATATAGTTTAGTAAATGAATAATCACGTGTACATTATAAGTATTGAAATAAAAATTAACCCTCTTGAACATATGTGGGCATAAGCAAATGCCCTATTTTAACAATGTTGACCTGTATGAATGAGTACCTAAATCAATAAGTGTCAACATGAGAAGTGTTGGAAATTGAATACAAATAAAAATGTCATCTTTCCTTACATAAAAGTACATTAAATTAACTTAAATCAACATTCAATTTTACTAGGGAAATTGAATAATAGCAGAGTAAATGAACTACCTTGCCCTTTGAGCGTGAAGGTCTTTTAAATGAATGAATGTTATTGTAAGATAAATTAAGACCATAGAGGAATCATGGAAGGAATCGAGAAGTGATTTAAATTGATTGTTAATTTGGAAGGTTATAAAACCTAGACCAACTTATTTTCATTCTTATTTACATCAAGAATCATTGTTATTCTTTGATTGAGTTATATTCACAAGTCTATTAACAGTGTATAAATCCATTGAGGGAGCTTCAAAGAAACCTCTTGTTGGATTATTTGTCTACTTTTATGACTCTTATTAAGTTCTTATTAGTTTTAATTAAAAGTAAGTTGTACTTATTAGTATCAATTCTATACTTTTGGAATAAAGGTTATTGATGTGTGACAAAATAAGTTATCAAAATTTCTTTGTTGGAATATTTTACTGATAAAATATCTTTCTAGTATGGTACATACAATTATGAATTGATACAATTGATTTAGTATCCTCTATAAGCAAAATGATCAAGCATCGATACTCATTATGTCTTAGAGAAGTAAAGTAAATCAACATCCAAACTCAAACAAATCGCAGTGTTTGGTTGTTATGATACCTCTGTGTCATGTTTACGGGTAATGCCGTCGCGTTGAACCAAGTACCTCGCGCCTAACATAGCTGCAACAACGACGTCTGGGCACCGTCCCTCTAAATCGTTGAGGAGTAATAAGGAACATGTCAAAGTTAAATCCGCAGGAAGGGAAAATCTCCTCGGATATCTCATCAAGAAGATTAACTAAAAAGAGAGGATGAGTCTATTAAACTAATGTTTACCATGATGCTCATTTGGAAAACACTCCGAGCATACTAACAGAAAATGAGGCTTATTGACACATGAGTATAGATCGGGGAGGACATGTGAAATATTAGATAGGGCAACTAGGCCAATCTAGAAATGCTATCTATTATATGCTTTCACCTTGCTCTTGCAGATCGTCGTGAAAGTACTAGGGGATCAGGAACGGACTTAGTCACGATAATTATCTAATTTGACTTGGGGAAGCAAATTAGATTTCATGGGTAGATACCTTATAGGGATTCCTTCACACTAGGACTAACTAAAAAACACCCCTTTAGGTGTTTGTGGTAGTGGATTAACTCCCGTCTCTATTTCATCGAGTGGGTGGCAGTTGATGAAGAACTGTCTGGGGCAGGGAATAACCCTAGAAAGGGCTGGGTACCCACTCACAGTTACACCAAACATAGTGCAAAATAGAACTACATGTTTGCATTCCTCGCATTAGTCACATCCTAAGGAGGGGTCCTTGATCCCGTGGATACAGGGTATGTAGGCAGTCTGGATGGCAAAGGATGCCCCCAATACTCAGGGCCCCTGGATGTAGGGTGTACTATAATTAGCATTGTGATCTTAATTCTCTGAGTAGTGATTACTGCGTTGTGTTAACATGAGATTGTTAAGTTAATTTTGTGTAGATGATAAGGATATAGTTACTAAAGGAGAAACAAGCTATCAAAAAAGAATGCAGGATGTAATGCATGACTTAAGGTATGAACTGATCCGTTGTTCTTCTAGGTTATCTTACATAATGTACCTTCTCTCGTAATATACTCTCTCTTTACTAGATTTAAAATTGGTGATCTTTTAAGAACCTGATGAAAATTTCAAGTTTCATTGCATAGCTATAGCATACATTAAGCACTTCTGGAAGAATTTGACATTTCCTACATCTGTCAGATCAAAATTTTTATTCATTGGTATTTTTGAAATCAGAGTTTAATGTTATTTGATTTAGGATGAGTCGGGTCCTTACAGATAGATTTTTATTTTTTCAGGAGGTTTAGATGGTTTGGAGCTGCGGTGCCATTGATTTGTTTTGTATACGCGGAGAAGATTCTTGCCTACCATAAAATTTATGGTTATGGATTTTATTTTCTGAAGATTTTAACCCAGATAGGACAAATTCACTTTCTTCTGTGCTGTCCACTGTAGACTTTACCTTAGGAATCAAGATTTTAGGTCATCTAGGTTTTGGCATTGTTAGGTTCATCTTATTCATTACTTGTTGATAGTGGTTTGTCCAGTAATGTGTGGAATTTTTTGATAAAATTAATTTTTTCATGCCTTGGAACCTGATGAGGAGTTGGATATTGATGAAAAAATTGAACCACTTTTGATCTGCATACATGCAAGTAGGGGTTTGAGATAAAGTAGTCTGGTGCAAGCTTTCCATGTATATATGAAGCTTAGCATGTAATGAAACTTCCTCATGGAGAATGGGTGAAATTATAAACATTCAGAACTAAATGGGTGGAGTGAGTAGGGTGGATTCTAGCATGTCTCTGCATGGCAGATCTATCCCAAAATGGCCTAGTTGAATGGGATATTGAGTAGGTATGAGTAGATTCGCTATACATTCTTGAATCTATTATCTGTATTCTAAAATGTGGCTATCCAAAGGCCCATGGTGCAAATCAGGGTCTATAATTTTTGCCATTTGGCTAATTTTAACAAATTTTTCATAGATTATATTCGTCAATAAATTTTCCAAAAAACATTTTTTTATAAAAGGTACAGAAGTTTAACAAGTTTACCAAGTTTTTTTTGTAATAATAAATATTGAGGTTTACTCCTTTAACTAGCTACCTGCTTAGTTTCCATTTTTCCTCCATAAAATTTGATCTACTTTGAGCTGTATTCCTTTACAATAGCCTATTGATTTTACCACTATTTATTTACAGAGGGCTCTTTCCCTTTAAATAAAGAAGTGTCCCTGTACCTTTAGATTAAATAACTACATCTAATAGTTGACCACATTTATGGATCTGACTTATTTAGTTGTACTTGATTGTGGCTAGTCCATCCAGACCTACATCGCGACCTTTCATAACATGTTGGTGCAATCCTGGAATATGAATGTTTGCAATGTAGTATTTCCATTTAATCTTCTTAATATCAAATACAATGGTCCTTTTCTCTTCCTTTGATAGTTGTTGCCATAATATCTCCACATTTGAGTTATCAAACCTATATAGAATCAAAATCCACACAAACTTACATTCAAAAAGAATTGTTAACTTAAAAGTGTAATTGGATTCAAATGCATGCTAAACAATTGTTAGCTCAAAAGTGTATCTACATTCAATTGTATGGTCCAAAGTTTTGAGGACATTTTACGTTCATTTATAAAATGTATATGGCTCATATAACATCAACATGTACTAAGTTTGGTATATAGATTTGGTACAAATGTATTTCTCCCTCTTCGACATATTTTGTAATGCCCCACCATGCAACCCTAGAGATACATCAACTAAAGCAATAAAAAGGTGATTTTTTAAAAAAAATAGAAGTAATGGTACAAAATATAACATAGTATGTTACAACAAGTTAACTAACATCTCTAGGGATATCATGACTGCATTATTGAAATTAGGAATATTCAACAACATACAAAACTCATTCAAATTATGCTTAATTTCATGACTGACTAACAACCAAGGTTTGTTCTAAATCCAAATGCAATAATAAATACACGCATGCACAATTTATATTTCCTACCCAAAAAAAAATCTTAGCACATAACAATAATGATTTTAACAAGATGATAGACTAACAATTACAAAAATTATCTTAGTAAACCTCAAGTAAAAAATCAGAGTATATCAACATTCTTCGAAAATGAAATATAAGATACAAACATTTCAACAAATTTATACACATTGATACACATTTACCAATATTGTTAGATAGTCATTGATTCGCCAAGTGGAAGGCACATCCTTAGCTTTAGAGTCCTGCACAGCATATAGATCTCAACTGCACATCTAAAGAAACATTAGTTCTGCATAATTATTAATTACACAATATCAATTGAATAAAGTGGCAATCCTAAGGCTCTAAGGGCCAACCTAATGTTTTGGGGGCTCGTGAGGGCCTTGCCTACGTATGCATAGCACAGAGACTTCGTAGTTTGGGACTTGATCTTGCAACCATGTAATGGTTTCATACAATTCAACTAGGCTTTATATTTCCTAATACTTATAAGGGAACTATACTTACTACTCAACACTAAACACATGCATATTCAATTCCAACAAAATCATTCAATTTCTAAAACCTAAGAAGTTCAATGCCAAAATCTATATCTTCCAATCAACAACAAAACTCAACTTATATCAAGACCAAAAAGTATCAATATAACTTCTAGCAATGATACACCACAATACCTCTGCCCACATATAACCTTTTAACATCTATAGAAATCATTACCCAAAACAGAGATCATATAAACTTGTACATTAAAGATATTGATATAGCTCAGATAATGATGAAATAGACTTAGACTTTAGTTCAATTGATCAAGAAATTATAACTACTTGCACATTACGAAGAAATCCAAGAAGAAACTAATAAAATAAATTTTATCTAAGCATGCTTAACCAAGATCATATAATCCTCTAAGATAAGTCCTTTAACCTTGAGTGAAACATAATTTATAATTGTTTACAACAATTGGTATATTACAGACTACTAAAAATCACTTAATCTAATCTATTTCATTTTTCATAACTCATAACTCATATTAACATTTTACTATCATTCCATAAGATTTCCAAGTCTAATCTTCTTGAAAGAGTTCTAAAAGTAATTATTTTATTTTACTACTAACATATGACATAAGCATAAAGCAATCTCAAAGATAATACAACTAATCACATCATAAAAGACATTTATTTCACACAGTGTTCCCATTTATATCACTCTCCCACAAGGTTCACAAAGTCAATTCATATTAAAAGTCAAAAGTTCCTACATAGAAAAGAGATTATACGACATTATAAGAACGACATCAAATAAATCTCGTAACACTAATACTCCTTCGACAAAAGAAGTGTGGCTCGACCAAAGCTTTTATGGTACCTCCATGATGAGAGAAATATACAAATGATAAGAAGATACTATTACATTTATGAAATTATAGTGGAATAAGACATGTGGTCCCATTTTCAATGAGAATCATAAAGAAAAAATGCAGCACATAGAAGGTGTGGCGTAACCGTGGTAAGATAAGGAATATCTATAATTGTATTCAAGTTGTCGAGAGATAAAGAATGCACCAAATTGAATGTATTTAATTTTATTCATCGAGAATGAAGATATGGGGCGCAATGATAAGGAAGAGTATAAATAACAACCAAGATAAGCAACACAAAGGATGGCTTGCACAAACTGTGTCACGGGCTATCATAGCAAATGTAATACAACTAGAAAGATGTAATTAGCATAATGATAGGCTACGATAAGCATATACCAACAAAGAAAAATAAGAGAGATAATATCAACGCATCCAAAAAGGCATGACAATAAGTGAGGTCGACTATCTATTCCAACTTGGTTGCCTAAAATGGATCTCAAGATAATGGTTGTTGAAGCTATTCACACGACTTGATTCTATATACACATTACCAGTAATTTGTTTTCCATTCACTCACCTAATCAAAGAAATGAAGAAGGGCATAAGAAAAGGAGAAGAAGTCAAAGGAGACGTAGACCAAACATGCAAACTATTGTCAGAAGCTATAATAAAATCTCAGTTACAGAGACGCCATGATTGTAGTACATGCACAAA
Source organism: Cunninghamia lanceolata (assembly GCA_027924645.1). Taxonomy (NCBI): domain Eukaryota; kingdom Viridiplantae; phylum Streptophyta; class Pinopsida; order Cupressales; family Cupressaceae; genus Cunninghamia; species Cunninghamia lanceolata. The sequence continues at coordinate 2,717,180 of BSBN01001055.1, read as the reverse complement.
TAGAGTTTTGTTGAAAGGTTTTAGAAACAACCAAGAAAGAGAAATAGACAATGGAACTAAATTATGACCTTCCTAGAATTTCCCCATCATATCAATAAGAAGCTTAGATATATAATATGGACATCTATCAAAGCATAAAAGCAAAGAGATACAAAATTTTTAGCAACCCAGATAGACATGCAAACCAATAAAGATGACACAGAATTTGTTTGATAAAATATCTTGAAGAACTGTGGTCTTATGAAATGCAATGATTGTAGATTATGCATGCAAAATGGGTTTTGATTGAAATGAATTTAGATCTTTCAAGTAGAAATAATCGGCGATGAACCTAGATACCTCAATCTTCATCAGCCTGATGGAAACCTTGATACGAACATCCATTGAAGTAAATAGATGGTAGTTGACTGGTTTGGTAATTGGAGATATTAACAATGGTAAACTTAAACCTAAGTTTGGCAAAGCTACTAGATGTAATCTAAAATAATACTACACTAAACTGTAACAATAAATTTAGAAGATACTTTTGTGAGAATGTATAGGAATGTAGATATGATAAAGATGATTTATATTAGAAAAGGTTTAATTCATAATGATACTAAATCTGCCTCACGTCACCATGCATTAAGCAAAGCCAGTTTTAGATAGAAACTGAGAAGAATTGGAAAGGAAAACTGTATTATAGACAGCCTAACTCCTCAACCTTTGCCAGTATTCTGTTTGCATGCGCACTATCAGGGGCTTGGAATAGGGTAATGACCTCTAGAAAATGCAATGGAAGGTGACATTTGTCAGATATTATGGTTGGAAACTCTCGGTAAACATGTATAAAAAATGTGAAAGCATAGACATGACACACGAATTGGTTGATACTATGCCTCAAAGAGATGTCATCTCATGGAAAACAATGACTATAAGATATGCACAATATAAATTTGTTGAAAAGGCTTATATTAGCGCCATCATGACTGAATAGACTGATATGATTAAAGGATACTTGTGAAATAAGGCCTATGAAGTTTGAAGAATTATCCAATAATGGTCGCATATTAATAGAAAGCATAGCCAAGGCCAATTTAAAGAATTTTATTCAGAGTCCAAAAAGGATGTTACAGAGTAGCATGATTCTATAGATGTAGGATACTAGCTCTGAGAATAAGAGTTAATTTCTCTTTATGTCAATAAAGGTTTTCTTGAATGAAAGAATATTATCTTGTTGTTTCAACTGTTAAGAATCAGGGAAACTTTCTAACTGTAATACAAAATCACACAATAAGGTTTTATTTACATAACATTTTAGCTCTATCAATACATATTCAACCAAACAACTGTAACTAAACAAAATAGTGTAATATGAACCTTAGTTCGAAGTTTATGTACTTATCTAAAAATTGCATCTTGAGAATTAGTATGGAAACCACAGAGAATTCCATCTCATTTGCCCATTCCTTGAATTTCACTAAGTATTGAATCAAGAAAAGACAACCACCTCTCTACATCCACCTAACTTTAACTATGGTTCCATTAACGTGCTCCCAAAAAGGGGTCGTTGCCATTTTAATACCTCTGAATTCGTACCACCAGAGAGTTATGGGCCTTCGCATTCAAGTAGATATTGGTCACCGCCAATGGGCATCGTGATCTACAAAGCTTTGGAATCCCCTATGAGAGGCCGGGAAGGGGGCTTATATTCCCATTTCCGTTATGTATTGGAGATTCTCCTATTAAATATTGTTGGATGTGTACTTCCCTTAGATATCTTAAATGGTAGGAATATATCTACTGATCTATTATGAGCGTGTGGCAGAAGTTAACGTCGGCTATCTCAAAATAGACCGATTGGTTATGGAAAAGAGCTAGCCAATAGGAACAACTGTCGAGTTTAGAAAATTTCCCAAAACCAGATCATGGGAATCTTGGAGAGATATTTTCATTAACTATTGATAGAAAGAAAGATACCAAAATAAAGTGTAATGTTTAAAAGAAAATGACAAAATATAGCTAACGCAATGTTCTCTTTTCTCTGTCTAAATGATAACAATACCTATTCTTGTAAACTCCTACTACAGGCCGATGCTCTGCTTTTTGATATAGACAACATAAGATAATGTATGATTCTAAAATAAATGACACCCTAGAGTGAAATCATGAACAGAATCATGCACTTCTAAATATGAGAAAAACATTATTACTTCTAAGATTAGTCTTAGGCGAAATCTAGCCAACAATAATCAAGCAATCTGAACCAAATAATTCAAATGACAAACATACCTGACACATCCAAAGTGAAAACATAGGGGCATTACATTCTGCCCCCCTATAACTCGACTTACTCCTGAAGTTGCAAACTAGGGTAGAAACATAACACGTTAGTACCAACATCAAAGTTGATTCATCTCATAAAAATAATATACACTAGTTTGCCTATGGAAAGAGATTTATCTTAAATAGTCCATTTCAAACATACTTTACCCTTCTACTTCTAATGTCACAATAGTAACACAAACAAGACTCATATTTCAAAAATGATTCTTTAGTACATAAACCACTCAAAATCCTTACTTGATCGCATTGACACCCATAAGTTTCTTTAGGTCAAGAAAACATTACACTCTAACTAGTAAATAAAAAAAAATTCTCATATCATAAACATGTAAAGTATTCAATTTCAAATACTCTACCATTGTAATTCCTCTACCAATTTGTTGTTAAGAAATCAATAGGTTAAGAATGCTACATTTTCACAAAATATCAACATATTAATACACAACACACATTTTCCATTAAATATCCATTATTTATAACAAAACAAATCATTGTACCATGTTAAATCCAAACACAATTTATCTTTTCATAAATACTATATTCATGATTTAACATACATTCTTCACATACACACAAATTCACATCACCAAGAATCACATCACAAAGCTACACAAGGGTCCATCTAGATACCGAAAATGGATACCAAAAAGCAACTTACCAAACCATAATACATAATCCATGAGCCAAGAGCCAAATCCATCTCACATAATCCATATCTCACACTCAGTGACTTATTGGTGTTAGGCCACACTCACAGGGTGAGACCATCCAAACAAGTCATAATGACCTCTCTCATGTTGTTTAAGGTGGTTAGCCTTCAAGATATAGTCATCACACATAGGTGGGTAGTGGGTTCTAGCTGTATAACAGCCTCACATACCCCCATCCTCAAAGTTCCCTACATCTACTTCCTCGTATACACTCACGAAGTCTGCCTCATATGTCCTTGGAGAGGAATCACAACATGACACATAGCTGACATCGAAAAACAATAAGGATAAACTACTTTAGCCACCAAAGACATAAAGAAAGATTTTATAGAAAATCAATTTCATCAATAAAGTGAGAAATGCACGCAACTTCAACACTAAATCAAATGTAACCACGAGGATTACTTGCAAATAAGATCACAAGGTGTGGCTAAACCATCACAATCAAATAGAAACAAAGTGTTAGCCTTCACAATCAATAGAAATCATCAATAACCATAGAGAAAGTCCACAATCTTCAAAATTGTACTGTACAACACTGTGTGACTAGGTACTAGCCACCAAACGAGGAAGGAGGGAACAACATCAGGCTATAACAGTAGCCCTCATGTGGTGCAAAGTGAACACACCATCCACATGGCTTAGAGTGTACTCCTTAGTTACACCCTGCATTGTGTCATCATGCGGCATGGACTAGCTAAGTGGCCCATGCACTCCTTGGCTTCCTGCATGGAATGTGCACCTCAGCCACATCCTGCATCGCATCTCAACACGGTATGGTCATACGCTAGCCAAAGAAGGCACGTACTAGCCGTAGACTGCATGGCAGTGTGTCTGTGGCTCCTCAGAAGTAGGCATGCGCAAAACACACCCCGCATAGCGACACCACATGGAAAAGGCACACGCAGGTACTCGCCGTAGCTAGAGGTATACATGGCTAGGACATACCCATATGCTAACCAAACCAAACACTATCGAAAGCAAACATGAGTATCCCTCTACAAGTGTGTGAGGCCCCATTACACTCATCACACAAATAGGCTATCATAAAATAATCTCATAGTGCACCTTCACGTGTCTATACATGTGGCATCATGTCCTTGAGCCTAGCTCACCACCATCAACAACACAACATCATCACCAGCATTGTGTTAGAACATCAGTGGGGTGTGGCATCGTACCTATTGCATCATGTCAGAACATGTGCAGATATAGAATCTGTCTCAGCCTAGGCAACAAACCTCCCTCCACATGCTAGACCTCAAATATAAATGGGGCACATGGTCTCACTTGGGCTATCCATGCAGGTCCTAGACCCTGGCCCCCAAGTGACGACACATGTCATCGCATAGTTCCTGTTGGGTTGTCCATGAAGGTCCTAGACCCCGGCCACCAACTGACAACTCATGTGGCATATCATACCTTTTGTGGAGACAAGGCAGATGATCATCCAAGTAATACCATCCAGATGCTAAAGAACTATGGGGATTAGGCTAACACATATGGATCAAGTACCTTGACCCATCATAAGGGGAAGTAGTGAGTATGTTTCCTCAGGTTTGGTTTAGCGAGGGACCGCTCTGTGCAGTCATAAGCATACGCTACACATTCCACCCAAGGAACTTTGTGGCTGCTACTACCCCTTCACAGACTGAGGGACTAGAGAACCAAATAATAGAATATATGAATCTAACTTTTGGCTACTCTTATATATATATATATATATATATATATATATATATTCAACCACACAAGGGTTGGCCCTCAATTGGGTAACAAACATACAAACACATGTAATGGTATGCTTAATTCCACACCTTAAATACACATATTCCCCATGGATGGGTACCCAGTATCACCATCCCATGGGCACACAAAGCAAGTACGGGGACATTTACAGGGGAAGATTTACATTTAAATACATAATTTCATTACTACCATAAGTACATTTATTTTCATAACCAATGTGATTCCCTTTGCAAAATCTTAACATTACCTGTTATCCACTTCCCTATTCTAGTTTTCTTTCCCTCTACTCTTTCTACATTTCACATGATACTGAAAGTCAATATCATGATAATCTATCCAATACTTCAAGCTAGGTGTTTAGATCAAGGCATGGTATCCAACACAAGGGTTCGTACCACATGCATAAGAAGTATTACTATAACTAAACATGGGTAATAACATTAACCAGAGATCCTAGTGCTCAAACTTGGCTCTGATACCAAATGTAATGCCCCACCATGCAACCCTAGAGATAAGTCAACTAAAGCAATAAAAAGGTGGAATTTTTTTTTTTAAAATAGAAGTAATGGCACAAAATATAACATAGTCTGTTACAACAAATTAACTAACCTCTCTAGGGATAACATGACTGCATCATTGAATTTAGGAATATTCAACAACATACAAAACTCATTCAAATTATGCTTAATTGCATGATCTGACTAACAACTAGGGTTTGTTCTAAATCCAAATGCACTAATGAATACACACACACACACACAATTTATATTGCCAACCCAAAAAAAATCTTAGCACATAACAATAATGATTTTAACAAGATGATAGTATAACAATTTACAAAAATTATCTTAGTAAACCTCAAGTCAAAAATCAAAGTTTATCAACATTCCTCAAAAATGAAATGTAAGATACAAACATTTCAATAAATTTATACACATTGATACAGATTTACCAATACTGTCAAATAGTCATTGATTTGCCAAGTGGAAGGTACATCCTTAGCTTTAGAGTCCTGCACGACATATAGATCTCAACTGCACATCTAAAGAAACAATAGTTCTGCATAATTATTAATTAGACAATATCAATTGCATAAAGTGGCAATCTTGAGGCCCTAAGGGCTGACCTAATGTCTCAGGGCCTCATGAGGGCCTTGCCTACATATGCGTAGCACAGATACTTCGTAGTTCAGGACTTGATCTTACAACCACATAATGGCTTTATACAATTCATCTAGGCTTTATATTTCCTAATACTTATAAGGGAACTATACTAACTACTCAACACTAAACACATGCATATTCAATTCAAACAAAATATTTAGATTTCTAAAACCTAAGAAGTTTAATACCAAAGTCTATATCTTCCAATCAACAACAAAACTCAACTTATATCAAGACCAAAAAGTATCAATATAACTTCTAGCAATGATACACAACAATACCTATGCCCACATATAACCTTTTAACATCTATAGAAATCATTACCCAAAACGGAGATCATATAAACTTGTACATTAAAGATATCGATATAGCTCAGATAATGGTGAAATAGACTTAGACTTTATTTCAATTGATCAAGAAATTATAACTACTTGCGCATTACCAAGAAATCGAAGAAGAAACTATTAACATAAATTCTATCTAAGCATGCTTAACCAAGATCATATAATCTTCTAAGATAAGTCTTTTAACCCTGAGTGAAACATAATTTATAATCATTTACAACAACTATATATTATGAACTACTAAAAATCACTTCATCTAATTTATTTTATTTTTCATAACTCATAACTCGTATAAAGATTTTACTATCATTCCATAGGATTTCTAAGGACCTAATCTTCTGAAAAGAGTTGTAAAAGTAATTATTTTATTTTACTACTAACATATGACACAAGAATAAAGCAATCTCAAAGATAATACAACTAATCACATCGTAAAAGACATTTATTTCACAGAGTGTTCCCATTTATATCACTCTCCCACAAGGTTCACAAAGTCAATTCATATTAAAAGTCAAAAGTTCCTACATAGAAAAGAGATTATACGACATTATAAGAACGACATCAAATAAATCTTGTAATACTAATACTCCTTCGACAAAAGAAGTGTGGCTCGACGAAAGATTTTATGGTACCTCCGTGAGGAGAGAAAGATACGAATGATAAGAGCATATTATTACATTTATGAAATTATATTTGAATAAAACATGCGGTCCCATCTTTAATGAGAATCATAAGTAAAAAACTCAGCACATAGAAGGTGTTGCGTAACCGTGTTAAGATATGGAATATCTATAATTGCACTCAAGTGATAGAGAGATAAAGAATGCACCAAATCGAATGTATTCAATTTTATTCATTGCGAATGAATCTATATTGGGCACAATGATAAGGAAGAGTATAAACAACAACCAACATAAGCAACACAAAGGATGGCTTGCACAAACTATGTCACGGGCTATCATAGAAAATGTAATACAGCTAGAAAGATGTAATTAGCATAATGATAGGCTACGATAAGCACATACCAACAAAGAAAAATAAGAGAGATAATATCGACGCATCCAAAAAGGCATGGGAATAAGTGAGGTCGACTATCTATTCTAACTTGGTTGCCTAAAATGGATCTCAAGATAACGGTTGTTGAAGCTATTCATACAACTTGATTCTATATACACATTACCAATAATTTGTTTTCCATTCACTCACCTTCTCAAAGAAATGAAGAAGGGCATAAGAAAAGGATAAGAAGCCTAAGGAGAGGTAGACCAAACATGCAAACTATTGTCAGAAGCTATAATAAAATCTCAGTTAAAGAGACGCCATGATTGTAGTACATGCACAAATAGAATTTTGTTGAAAGGTTTTAGAAACAACCAAGAAAGAGAAATAGACAATGGAACTAAATTGTGAGCTTCCTAGAATTTCCCCATCATATCAATAAGAAGCTTAGATACAGTATATGGACATCCATCAAAGCATAAAAGCAAAGAGATACAGAAATTTTAGCGACCTAGATAGACATGCAAACCAATAAAGATGACACGGAATTTGTTTGATAAAATATCTTGAAGAACTTTGGTCATATGAAATGCAATTATTGTAGATTATGCCTGCAAAATGGGGTTTGATTGAAATGAATTTAGATCTTTCAAGTAGAAATAATCGGCGATGAAGCCAGATACCTCAATCTTCACCAGCATGATGGAAACCTTGATACGAACATCCATTGAAGTAAATAGATGGCGGTTGACTGGTTTGGTAATTGCAGATATTAACAATGTTAAACTTAAACCTAAGTTTGGCAAATCTACTAGATGTAATCTAAAATAATACTGCACTAAACTACCACAATAAATTTAGAAGATACTTTTGTGACAATGTATAAGAATGTAGATATGATAAAGATGATTTATATTAGAAAAGGTTTAATTCATAATGATACTAAATCCAACTCACGTCACCATGCATTAAGCAAAACCGGTTTTAGATAGAAACTAAGAAGAATTGGAAAGGAAAACTGTATTATAGAAAGCCTAAATCCTCAACCTTTGCCTGTATTCTATTTGCATTCGCCCTATCAGGGTTGGAATAGGGTAATGAACTCTAGAAAATGCAATGGAAGGTGACATTTGTCAGATATTATAGTTGGGAACTCTTGGTAAACATGTATACAAAATGTGAAAGCACAGACAAGACACACGAACTGGTTGATAGTATGCCTCAAAGAGATGTCATCTCATGGAAAACAACGCCTGCAAGATATGCACAATATAAATTTGTTGAAAAGGCTTATATTAGCGCCATCATGACTGAATAGACCGATATGATTAAAGGATACTTGTGAAATAAGGCCTATGAAGTTTGAAGAATTATCCAATAATGGTCGCATATTAATAGAAAGAATAGCCAAGGCCAATTTAAAGAATTTTATTCAGAGTCCAAAAAAGATGTTATAGAGTACCATGAATCTATAGATGCAGGACGGTAGCTCTGAGAATAAGACTTAATTTCTCTTTATGTCAATAAAGGTTTTCTTGAATGAAAGAATCTTAGCTCGTTGTTTCAACTGTCAAGAATCAGGGAAACTTTCTAACTATAATACAAAATCACACAATAAGGTTTTATTTGCATAACATTTTAGTATTATCAATACATATTCAACCAAGCAACTATAACTAAACAAAATAGTGTAATATGAGTTCGAAGTTTATGTACTTATCAGAAAACTGCATCTTGAGAATTAGTATGCCAACCATAGAGAATTCCATCTCTTTTGCCCATTCCTTGAATTTCACTGAGTATTGAATCAAGAAAAGACAACCACCTCTCTACATCCACCTAACTGCAACTATGGTTCCATTAACGTGCTCCCAAAAAGGGGTCGTTGCCATTTTAATACCCTTGAATTCGTACCCCCATAGAGTTCTAGGCCTTCGCATTCAAGTAGATATTGGTCACCGCCAATGGGCGTCGTGAACTACAAATCTTCGGAATCCCCTATGAGAGGCCAGGCACGGGGCTTATATTCCCATTTCCGTTACGTATTGGAGATTCTCCTATTAAATATTGTTGGATGTGTATTTCCCTTAGATATCTGAAATGCTAGGAATATATTTACTGATCTATTATGAGCGTGTGGCAGAAGTTAACATTGGCTGTCTCAAAATAGACCGATTGGTTGTGGAAAAGAGCTGGCCGATAGGAACAACCGTCGAATTTAGAAAATTTCCCAAAACCAGATCATGGGAATCTTGGAGAGATATTTTCATTAACTGTTGACAGAAAGAAGGATACCAAAATAAAGTGTAACATTTAAAAGAAAATGACATAAAATATAACTAACGTAGTGTTCTCTATTCTTTGTCTAAATGATAACAATAGCTATTCTTGTAAACTCCCACTACAGGTCGATGCTCTTCTTTTTGATATAGACAACATAAAATACTGTATGATTAAAAAATAAATGACACCCTGGAGTGAAATCCTGAACAGAATCATGCACTTCTAAATATGAGAAAAACTTTATTACTTCTAAGATTAGTCCCGGGTGAATACTAGCCAACAACAATCAAGCAATCTGAACTAAAGAACCCAAATGAAAAACATACCTGACACATCCAAAGTGAAAACGGAGGGACATTAGATATTTGGAGAAAATACAGGAAATTCATTCATCTGCATGGTAGCTATAAATCAGCAATATATAATCCTTAACTATTGAGTATGAGGGAACTATTTCATGAACGAAACTATTCCAAGCCTGATTGCAAGAATCTACATAGTAGGAATAAAGGCCACTTCATAAATATTGAAATGAAAAAAATATTGTGACAAACAATTCAAGATTTTATCTAGAGTTTAAATGACCGTTGACTTACACTTAAGGGAACATTAAAAGTACTATTCCGAGCATGATTGCGAAAACACTCCATTGTAGGAAAGCAGGTCAATTCCTTTTGTAATTCCACTGGTTTTCCTTTGTTGTGAATGTAGGGATTACTTCTAAATTGGTCAAAAATTGCCTCTACAACTTTTGGAACCGTATTGGACTTGCAACAGAGGAAGACACATGATAAACTTGAATGCCGGGCCTTCCTACATGCTTTGCAATGGCTGCTAGTGTTGCATTGGCCACCATGTCTACGGGTACTTGTAACATGTTTAATAGAATTTAAGGAATCCATGAGTTTTATTACATACAATTCAATGAATGGAAAGTTTTTGTTCACCAACAGAATTGATTTGAATGAATGGGATGGAGTTTAAATTAAACAGCTTGCAGTACTTACTGACCAGATCAATAATAGTATTTGCATCACCCCACAATCCACCCAGTTGACCTTTTGCATAGTGTGAAATAATAGGATCCAGCATCCTACATCTAGACCAGTAGTTCTATAATTATTATTATATTTGATTTTAACTCTTATTCAGGTATATTGAGAATAGGAAATGATATATTGTCTACCTATGGCCTTCTATCCATCCAGGAAAAGGGCTACTGTATGTACTTTCTATAATACTAGGACGAAGGATAACAACTAGTAAATCTCCCCTGTCATTGACCAACAACACTTCTCCCATGGCTTTGGTGAAATAATATGTGTCTTGCCATTCATTTCTTCTTGCCCTCAAGACATTATAATTTCATATGGTAAAAATGTGAAGGAAACCTAACCAAAGAGAATAGGGTGTATGCTAACTAGAAAAGTAATGAAGAGTTATCTGTAGTAAATATGACACTTTATAGGTCATTATAATCCTTGTCAAGTCTATGAGACAGATTAAGTTAGAGCAGAATGTACGCAAAATTTCCTCTTGCTTTTTCATCATTGTTGTTAACAACTTGACTGCTATAGACATCAAATGCATACATGACATTTTTATAGATGAGATGATGAGATAGCCCCTATATGGAAGCCCTACAAAACAAAATGATATGTAAAAGAACTTAACAAAGAATGTACAATTATTTAGAGGGCTAGTTCTATGGCTGTTTGTTTCTATGCAAATTATCAGCGCTAACAGTTGTAATGCTCTAAAATATTCTTCAATGCTTGATTCGTTCACTTCATGATTTTGATAGTTTTATCTCATAAAAACAAAACATAATGACAAGTTACATACACCATTACCTACGGAACAGAGATTTAGCTCACCTTTTTATGCCTAAATCTCTCATCCTTTGGGCTAAGATTTTTTCAGAGTGTAAAACATTTATAGGAGATACAATTTCGGCCTCTAAATCTTCCACTTCTTTTTTGGCTAAATTAATTTCCACTTTAATGTCCATTAAAAGTGGGGAAGATTGCCCTTTGTGCTTGGATTCACTGTATTCCATCTGTAAGTTTTTCTAGAGCTCGGCCTTGTATTTACCCATTGGCATATGCTGCATCCAGATATAAGAGTTCTCTAGAAGATACTTATAAGTCCTTATATGAACTGATTGTATGGAAAGACTAGGAGACATATCTCCTACCTGTTGATATGTGCATGAGAAGGTAAACCCTTTTTCCAGCATGACTTTATTCTTCAATTTCCCTGAAAATATTGTCAGTTACTCATTTCCATGGCCTTGCAAAGTTACCTAAGGAGATAAGCTTGGATCACTTAAGGAAATAAGATTGTGTGAAACTCTAGGCTTGAAAGCACTGCCATCCTCCATCTACAATCTCAGAAAACATAAATTGCTTGACATCTCATCGTGCATACATTTGAAGGTGAATAGGGGGAACATTGTCAACTGAAGAAAACTCTTCAAACATTAGCCAAACTTCCATCCCTTAAACGTGTGATTTGTGACAAGGAGAATGAGCGATTGGTCACAAGAAGCTCTAGGACTGACCTTAAAGTTCAAGTTGTTGTTGAGCAAGAACCCAGTTTGGATTGGATGGATTGTTAATGGACGAAATTAGAGTTTTGATAGCTACTCCATACAATATGCTATGTTGGAGGATCTTAGCTGTCTACGTTTCTTATGCTGTGTATTGGATAATGAGACATAATGAGACATGCACAAGTAGAGGAAAGAAAATGTGTCCTTGTTGCAATTGAGCTAAGTGGATAAGAAAACGAAGAAAAATATGATCTTCATCTCTATTTTCTAATTTAATACATTGGTAAGTTGATAGTTGTGTATAAGGTGTCTAACTGTGCTTCCCGATGGTGGTTATAGTGATGAATGTATAATAAGCTTTCAGCTTATCTAGCATTGACAAAATCAGTGAGTTTGGTCTCACACTGAACATTAGGCAATCTCTTCATATCATCTAAAAAAAAAAATTGTTTTCCTCAAATTAACCCATTAATTTACAAAACAAGAAAAAAAATATAAATGATAGTCTTTTATATTCAATTTCCATCAATCATTTGAGATTACATTGTGATCACTTGAATATTTTATTTTTTTAAAATATAAACTCTTTAGTAATAGGCCTATAAATATTTGTGCCTATTAGCCATTTGATAGCACCTTTGGTGCTTTTACTAGTTTTTAAAAAAGGGCATGCAATATATCCATATAATGAACACATGATATGGCCTAAAGCTAGAATTTGTAGAAGATGTGATGGAAATACTAGCAATCGACTGCATGATATATGCATTTTGGGTATAGCCACACCAACAATGTTGGAAAGATGCGTCTTTCCAAGAAGAGTCATGTATGAGCCATTAAAATTTGGTAAAGGCCACTAGAGATAGTCAATTTTCACAAGAATTACATATCTCTTACCTCCCCCATTTGTTTCTCTCTTATCATTTAGATTGAATCCCCACATTTCTTACAAATAAAGTAAACTAGCAATTGGACCCATAGGTTCAATGGGCAGGCTGAAAATTTTCTAAGAAATTATAGAATTTGTTAGATATTTTTTATTATTTATTAATTTATAAGTTATTTAATCCACTAAATTATCTTATTAATTCTTATTGAAATTTCATCACATTAACTATTGTCTTCTTTCCTTTTTGCATTACATATTGAGATAAACAAACATAGTTGGCTTTGAGTTTGATTTTATGAAGTCCTAATTCATTCATGGTTCTATGTAATTGAAATGAGTGAGACACATAAACATAAAATTATTATCATGTCAATTCCTTACCAGGTAAATAATCCCTTTTGCGTTGCATATTACCCTTACAAAACAAACATAATTAAGATACTCTTTCTGACTACAAATACTCAATTTCAAGCTAAGTAATCCTTTCATGTGTGCAAAATATCTATTACACTTGTTTTCCCATTTTATTTAGTTTTCACAAAAAATATATAATAAATTCTTGCAAACAACAATGTTGCAATGAATACATAATTGTGACCTAATGAATAAAAGTTGTAAAAGATATTATTTTCTTATTTATAATTTTTTAAATTATCATTATTTTACATTCACTCTCTATGGGAGATCACTTATAACTATAGATCATTTAAAAAATATAATTTTAAAAATTATAGTTCACCTTCTAATAACTTGTCTATATTGTATATATGCAGTAAATTAATTGAATCCCTTATTGATTTTTATATAATCCCCATAGAAACAAATGCATATTTCATCATATAATTATTTTAAAAATAATCCTATGAGGGTACTATGTTCTACAACTTATATCTAGAATTATGCACATAAAATATAACTATATTTTTCTATTAAATACATACTAAGATGGCTCATAATACATCCACTGTAATTTTTAATAAGTATGTATTTGATATATGAACTTTTATAATATCTATCACATTAAAAAAATTTAAAAAATACTTCCAACATATTCCCAGTCAATTGGATTAATTGAATAGAACTCTATTTCATGATATAATCATCAATGCTACCCTAACTAACTATATCATATGTTATGGTTTTTTAATATTATATTACTATTATGTATTATTAATTAATGTCGAGAGGCATTCTACAATGGCAACAAAGGGTGGAGTGTAATGGTGTGAGTGTATTAAAAAATACTATTATCTTTTACCGTAAAATTGACAGCCATTTACATGTCAAATTATTAATATTTAGTAATAAATATTTAAGTAAAAAAATTACTTCAAATAAAATAAAATAACTCTTTAATAAATAATGGAAATAAGATAGAAAAAAAATGAAATAAATAAAATAACTTTAAAAACATTTTTATGATAGTTATTAATGCCGGGAGGCATTCTACAATGACAGCAAGGGGTGGAGTGTAATGGTGTGAGTGTGTTAAAAAAAAATATTACCTTTTACCTTAAAATTGACAGCCATTTACATGTCAAATTATTGATATTTAGTAATAAATATAATATGAATCCAAAATAAGACACATTGTTCTCATCAATAGATAACTTTGGATAATCATCATTCTTTTCATTTTTCAAAGTGTAGCAAGAAAGTAAAATAAAACTCAAGAAAAATGTTTGAAAATCAAATATTGTGAAATGAATAATTTTTTTAAAAAATTTATGGGTTAAGAAAGAAAATATTTTGATTTCTTAATTTGAGATTTTTTTTAACTTGTTAATTATAGTTGAGAAATTGATGGACATAGGGTTGAGTGAACAAAAAAATGTTAATAGATATCAATTTGAAATAAAATAAAATAACTTAAAGTGAATAAAGCAACTTCAAATTAATATCCGTTGGCATTTAATATTAAAACAAACTATGCAATCAAACACTAACATGAAAGAAAATAAAACTCAAAAAACTGTTCAAAATCAAAACATTACTTTGTATATATTAAATGAAAGAAAAATGCTCATTTTTTTTTGTTTATTGTTAGAATAATTTCAACCAAAATTTTATACATGTTTTAGGTGTGAAGTAAATAAAATAGCTTCAAATTGATATCTCTCGGTATTTTGTTAGATAGATGTATTTAAGATATCTATACTGGTATTATAATAGAATGGAATATTATATTGTTATTCATACTATAAAATACCATAAAAATATGTTTTTGATTTTGTTATATAATATCCTATATTACTTTTAATAAAAATATATGATTATGCAAATTTTAATATTAATGCATGTATGTTGTAATTTTCTTTCTCAACTGTGCTGCTGTTAATCACTATGGTTGGGCTATATTAACAACCCCTATTAAATTTATAAATTTAGACAATGTACATGTACTTGTGGTAAAGGATTAAATAAAATGAAGGAGGTGATCTAAATTTAAATCTACTCATCTAAATAATTAAATATTAATTAAGGATTATACAAAATATTGTAAGTGTAAAACATGTCCGTAAGATTTATAAGCACAAAATGAAAGTTGCCACGTCCAGTAGTGATGTTCCTTCCATGTACTACCTGTGACATGCCCACCAACTTGATATAAATTAAATGCAAAACTCAACAAATTGTGAAATAGTTTCCACCTCCAACGTGCAATATAAAGTGAGAAATTTAAGTCTATTTCCCTATGCTATTTGGTGGAGGTGTAGGCCTACGCAGCAACTATGCAATTTGCACCGCCATTCCCATAATCCTATAGAGTAGATCACATTATTCAAAAAGATATTATACATTATGAAGCGAGGGTGGACTTTAGCGTATGCATGCATATAAATTGCTGATTGTCTATGTGCTTCCGCCTCCTGCCATTCCACCAGGCGAATAAGACATATAATATGGTCACGTGGGTGTGGGGAGTGGACTTGCAAAAATTACAAAATGGAGTTGTGACTCTAATCGCTGCCACTCCGCTAAGCTAAACACACATAATAAAGCAACTCCTCGTTTCCCAAGATTTATTCTCAATCAAACCTTCACAAAAGCAATAAAGAAATAAAAGAAAGCATGTAGTGAAGAGTGACATCAGTCTTTATGTTTCAATTTTTTTTTTTGGTCTTCTATCATTTATTATTTTTGTTTTTATAATTTATGGTATAGTTTGAAAAACAATCAATGGACAAGATTAATTTCATGGTAGTTATTTTAATCTAGGCCATTCATCTATATAATCCATCATGTGCTGCTCACATAGAGAAGGCTTTCAACCTAAATAAGATTGTACTTAGGAGAACATTTTAACCAAGGAATAATTTCTAATTAAAATCACTTCCTCCTAAAAATTGTTTCCTCCATGATATCCACTTCCTTTTAAATGTAAGCGTAAATTTTTATAGTACAAGATGTATCATTAATAAATTAATAAAGTAAGTTGGATCCTTTCTATGAGAGTCAAAGTTTACTAAAGAAGAGTCATTCCTTAGAGTCCTATCCTTTAGTAAAAAGATACGAAGAGGGACATTTAAAAATGTTAGTTTTTCTCACCATTTTAAAAGAAATCTATTCAATATATCTCAAAATTTTAGATGGTCAAATTTCTAGTATTATCCATAAGTCATCGTTATTTTCATTCATTGCACCAACATGTATTTAATCAATGATTGGCTTTAATAGGATTTAATATGATTTTACGAGATAAAACGCATGCCACAAACTAAAGAGCTAATTCTCTTTTTATCATGATGCTTAATGACATGTTCAAATCTTTCTCGACAAAAATAATTTTCTATGGGTTGAGTGTGGGCATTCTCTAAGTGGACCTATCAAGAATTAATGTAGGCCTATCAAGAATTACTACAATTTCTTCACTACTTGTAATAAACCAGAATGCA
This sequence comes from Cunninghamia lanceolata, assembly GCA_027924645.1. Taxonomy (NCBI): domain Eukaryota; kingdom Viridiplantae; phylum Streptophyta; class Pinopsida; order Cupressales; family Cupressaceae; genus Cunninghamia; species Cunninghamia lanceolata. Next base: position 2,700,268 of record BSBN01001055.1, on the reverse strand, counting down.
CATTTTTTTATGATAATTAAATTCTTAAGGAATATTTTGAGATTAAAAAAAAAAATTCTACATAAGCCTGCAAGTGTTCAAAGAGATTCTTTTTAGCTCTATCCTTAGCATGCTCACTCTCTGCAAGATAATATCCATAAGCATATGTACTTTGAACTTCTTCTGCACTCAACAATCTACAGCCATAAACCAAGTCAACTTCAGGCTCGCCAATTACCTTTCCACACATGTTTTGGTTATATAACATTTTTCTGTGACAGGTAGCCCTAATTTCAAAATAATGAGGAGAAACTATCAGAAGTGGGGGAGAAATGCCTTTATTTCTTATGGCTCAAGCCCAGGATATGCATCTTACAGGGATTCACTGGAAAAGGAATATAGTTTTACTCGCTCTGCTCTTAAGTCTCACTCTTGCAGAGGAAGCACATGTAAGAGAGTTAGTTTTTTTGACGTGCCATATATTAAAAAGAGAACTCCTTTACCCCCACAAGAAGAGAAGTTCCAGGACTCACAAAGGCCATTTAGGAAGGAAAATATTTCAAGTATTCAATGGAAGTGTGCTTCGAACCATGTTCATATTCAAAGAAGCTTCAGAAGGCAAAGGGGCTTTAGAAGAACAAAGGGCATAGCTTGACAGTGGAAAAATGGACGTAGGCCCTCAAGAGACCCAGGAGGGGAAGAAAAGGAAAACTAGGTATATAGGCCTAAACAAAGCATTCCACAAGTCACCAAAAGGAAAGCTATGTCAGTACATATCCAAATCCCAAGAGAAGCACTGGAGGATTGGCCAGCTAATTTGAGCAAGCGGGCACTAATAGGCAAGATCTTATCTACTCACCATTCTTCTTCAGATCTTCTTGAATGCACCAAGAATACTTGGGGTCGAAAGGAGGAAGTGGAATATTTGGGAAATGGTCTTTTTTCTTTCAAGTATGTTAATCACGAAGAGAGAGACAAAATTTTAGATAAATCCTTATGTAAGTTTGGAGAGACATTTGTTATCTGCCAACCTTGGAAAGATAACTTCTCCATGGCCAAAGAAACAATCCCATTTCTTCCTTTGTGGGTCCAAATTTCAATCCTGCCTATTGAATATAGGGTTCCAGAGATCTTGAAAAATATTGGAAATTCACTGGGGGAATGCCAAGAGATTGAATCTTGTACAAAACCAAGATGGCTCGCTACGGTCAGACTACGTATTGTTATGAAGGTTGATGAAGAACTTCCTAAAATGATTCAGATTGAGACTCTGGAAGGAATATGGGAGCAGGATATTTTTAAAGAAGCAATGGAAGTGGTGAGAAATTATCAAACCATTTCAAAGTTTTTCAAGGTGTATCAGATTAATCTGATTCTTTTCGAGAAGTTTCTAGTTTGTATTGTTCTTCAGGGGGAATCTTATTGTTAATAAGGTTCAACCTGTTGGTAAAAGTGGAGTCTCTATCATATCCAAGCAATGCGAACCAAAACCACAGAGTATATATAAAGGGTACAGGCTCATAAGGATATCGAGCACAACAAGTGTCAGATAATCATGGCACAAGCCATCCATTAGAAATAAAGCATTATCCAGCATTAGAAGACTCTGAGGACTTATTAAAAGGGCACAACACTATAATGTGATGCTTAATCCTTCAATGACATAGTCCATCAGCCATACAGTCACGGTTGCCTATCTCAACTCAGCCTTTCAAAGCACTACTAGTTAGATGAGAGAATGGTGCAGGTTCTAGGAATGTGCATCTAGTGTAAAAAGGGCACCGAGCCTCATATTTAAAATCTAGTGAGACTCCAATGCAGCATCAACTATATCAAAGGCATTCTGTCACAGTTTTGAAGGTTGCCGCCAGTAATAAAATTTAAGGTATTCAAGTTCCAATCTCAAAGCTCGACCATTGAATAAGAAGGCACACTCCATAAAGGAGCGATACTGCCACTCCAAACACAAAGTTACTTTTGAATCCAAACCACCCACTATGCAAATCCGCAGCTTTGTCAAACTGAGCCATAGCATATCAAATAAAAACATGATCCTAAGTCAGGAAAGAATAGAGGAAATAGCATAAGGAAAAGAAAGATGCAACTTTTGAAGGCGATATGACAGGCATATCTTCGAGTTGCACAACAATTCAAATAGCAAGCATTGTTTAAAGAATGACACTGCCAATCAATAGGTATGGCGTTCATCCATGAGTAAATAAGTAATGCCTATATAAATATGTCATAGTATTTTATCATGAAAAGATAGCGGTGACCATATTGAAGTCGTGGCACTGTCAAAGAGTAGAAGCAATGCTCTAAAGGTCTCTTAATTAAGGTGCAATCACCATTATGAAAGGAGCTATGGTCTATACAAAATAAGGCGCTACCATTGAGAAATGGCACATAAGCCCCGTGGCATTATGGACTCAAACATGAGGATGTTATGTATGCCACTCGATCAAACAAAGTCTACTAGAAACGTGAAGCCCAGCACAAGCGTTATCAAGCAGAGCTCATCCTATCAATAAATAATGGTAAGCCACTTCAAATAGGCGTAGAGTCTATCCAAAAGACATAACAAACATGAAGAGAATTGACCAAATTGAAGAAAGGTGTAGCTTATTTGAATGTAGAAGGGATCCACTTTATATCAAAATGAACCCTAGCTATAGATCATGGAAAGTGCAACAATACAAAAGACATGGTCTCATAGGAAGGCGCCATTCAGATAACAAACAAAATAGTCACCGTCTAATCAAAAGGAGAATCAACAGGTGGAAGAGGAAAGGGAAAGGAAGCATTGGAGGATGCCAGATGTCAAAATGGCAAGCATTTAAGGGACAAGCAAGGAAATTCCATCCCAGATGAGTGTAAATGAGCCACATGAAGCAAGCAGAGCATTTGTTTCATTTTATTAAACTCATAAAGTTTCTAATGGTTTTCACGTAAGTGCTGGGAAAGGAAATTGAGTTATTTAAATAATGTGAAGCTCATCCAGTGGGGCCCCCTCATAAAAGCTTAGCTTTGTTTAATAATATGAGTGTCATTATTTTAATCTCACAGGAGAAGGTTTAAATAAGATAACTAAGAATATTTTATTAAAGCCTCTCAAACCAAATGGTGGGTCCCTCCAAGGAGAAAGTTGAGGCTTTATTAAATGACTCTTATGCTTATGGGAGATAAAAGAAACATATGCAGCCCTAATTTTATTCAGACAACCTCCTCATTTTTCAAAGGAAGACGGGGAGTGAGTTTTTCATGCAGGTCAATGATAGAGGCAAATGCATTGCTAGCCATGGAAGTTAAGCTGCACCCAGTTCAGTTGTAAGGGCAGTTATTCAAGCCAAAATTTGGGGCAGATTTTCTAAGCAATTGTAGGATATTTTTCTTTGGTTTTTTGGGTTATATAAACAAAGATCCACATCATAGGAGAGATACAGTTCTGTAGATCATAGATTTGAGTAGTTGCAGAGATATATTTTTGCCTTAGCAATATGCTTCACATGAGGGTTGTAACATTTATTTTGTGCAAGTTATTTTTGCCTTTGTAAATTTGTTCTTCCTCAAATAAAGAGAGATGGTTTTTTGTGCAGATTCAATATGTATTTCTATTTCTTGCTTTTAGTTTATGTTTCTTAAAGCCTCTGATAAATCTGATTTATTAAACTCAATGATTGATCATGCTAATGTTGTTTGGTTTCTCAGTTAATCATTTAGGGTTTAATCACTGTGCTGATAGTGGTTAGGTTATAAATCTGTCGCATCACCATAGGATTAGGAGTTCTATTTCATTATATCTGTAATCTTGTTCTTCCCTTTCCCAAAATTCCATTGAAAAAGGAAGAGCCAGCTTCTATAAAATCTGGAGGTTGCTTCAAGAGTCAATCCCACATTCTTGAAGCTTCCCATGTTGGTGCTGAAACTCGTGCAATTTTATACAATTTTTGGCACACCCGGTGGGACTAGAATCAAAGACTTGGGTCTTTGTTTTTCACTGAATCTTTGTCTATATTTTGTGGATTTGGTGGAAAACCACAAAAATCTCTGCTCATGGGAGCATGAATTTTCCACCTGGTGACTCTACTAGAGACTCTTTCTTGAATCTTTGCTCTTGCAGAGCATGGTAGCCCCAGGTATCTATGTGCATCTGAATATTCCTACAAGAAATTTGGCTTTTGTGACTTGGGATTCAAGTCCTCTTGTTCTTCAGCTTTAGGGTTAGGTTCTTGAGAGAGCATGGAAGGCACTGCCTCATTTTATTAGGGATGGATCTGTTTGTCCTGCATATCACATATAAGATGTGGCAAATTTATGCACCATTCATAATATCACTACTAAGAATCATGCCCTTCTGTTGCTTGCATCTTCCCTCAAAGACAAAGAAAAAGAATGGTATAGAGTGTAACATCTCGGCCCGAGAACCCCAAAGGGTAAGGGCCAAAAGAGAACAAGATAATTTATTTTTGAATAACAAGTGATAACATACAAAGATATGGTTGTTGATACGATAGATCGACAACATTCATGCCCAAGTATTGCCGAATGTACAACCCAAAGGAGGGGACTAATTCACCCTCCAAATGAAAACATTATAAAACTACATTCATTTTAAACACCAATTCAAATGTTCCTAATCCCATTTCCAAATATAAACATGAATTCATAAACACCATATTACAAGCGGATCCAATACCCACACCAGAATCCGTAAGTCAAATAAGAGGCAACATCACATATCTTCTCATTACTATAATTTACATCATCTCTCGTAAGAGAGTATAAAATTACATAAAGGAATAAACAAGGAAAATGGCATAGCCATAAATGATACAATAACTAAATGGGTACATGACTGATAAAGTAACAAGAAGAAGGAGAACATCTCCAAGTTGGTGCTCCAAAACCTGTACACCAGTCCCCAATGGTGGTGGCAATGTCTCCCAACCATGTGGACTCAAAGAGACCACCCCACTGTGCTCAGAGATAGTCTCAAGGCCCAAACAGAAGAATAAAGGCAAGGGTATACATGATGGCCAACACTCACATCAATCATGAAGCAGACACAAAAAACAGTGCATAAGGCCAAAGTCAATAGATAGAGATGCTCATCAATATAATATCAGGTGGTACTCATGACTACAAAGGTACAAGGCACTAGGGTGTCGTGTAGAATCAATCATGCCCAAGTCAACGCCCCGCAGATGGATAACTTGACATCCCGCAGATGGATAGGGCTTCTCGTATGCATCCTTAGCCTTTACAAGCACTCAAGGCCATGCACAAGGACTCAATATCCTAGACCTAAGCTCATCTCATTTAACCAAAGGAGGTATCCAACATCAAATTAAAGACAATCCAATAACCAATCCCAATCCCCTGCACTTGGAGGTTGGGGTTGCTTGCAAAGTTGCGTGGCTAAATATGCCTAACAATAAAATCTATATTTAAAGTATGAAATTAGTATTATACTTCTCATAGGCTACAAGGACATTAACACCATTTGCTAATATCATTTATTCCCAAAACAACTAAGGCCTACTCATAAGTTCAACAACTATGAATACAATTAACCACATTAAATACATGATTATGAAAATAATGTAATCATTCATAACATGCAAAAGGCCTTTACCAAGATTATTTATGGTTTCCTCTATAACTAAAGAATATGGAAAGTCTAAAATTTGTGCTATGTGCAGGAATACAAGGTTACTCTCTTCATTGGTAATCTTCATTCACAATAAAACAAAGGTATCTATCTAAATATTTTCACAAGGCTATTTCATTGTATAGGTTATTTATCCATGTTAATGTGTTATAGTTGGAGAGGCTCTGGTAGACATGTATTCAAAATGTGGAAGCCCAGTCAATGCATGCGAACTGTTTGACAGAATGCCTCACAGAAATGTGGTATCATGAAATGCAATGATTGCAGGCTACATAGAAAATTGACATATTAAAAAGGTTTAAAAACATTTCAAGTGAAAGCATAGGCAAGTGTAAAACCAGACTCAACAACCTTTGCTAGCAGCCTTCCAGCCTATGTGAAAATGGGAGCACTGGAATAGGAATGGACATCCATCAAAGTATAATGGATGGGATATTTTTGTCGAGTGTCATAGCTGCAAGTGCCCAGTATACATGTATGCAAAAAGTGGTAGCATAGACAAGGCATGATCTGTTTGACATAATGCCTCAAAGAATTGTGGTCTCATGGACTGCAGGAATTGTAGGATATGCACATAATGGATTTGTTGAAAAGTCTTTAGAAACTATCAAGAAAACGCTATTGGGAGGTGCAAATCTAGACAACACAACCTCTGCCTATGGCCTCTCTACGTGTGCTAGAATGGAAGCGTATAGAGGGCAAGTGAACTGTTTGACAAAAAGACTCAATGAAATATGGTTGCATGAAATGAACAACTGCAGGATGTACACAAAATGGATTTGTTGAATAGGCTTTAGAAACCTTCACGCAATTATCACTGATGGGCATAAAGCCAAATCACTAACCTCTGCTAGCATCCTCACTGCTTGTGCCAAAATGGGGCTTTGGGACAGGGAATGGACATCTGTATATAGCTACAGATCTGCATTGTTGACCTTCTAGACATTACTAGATATCAGAAGAGACCCTAAACTTTATCATTAGGTGCCACTAAATCATGTGGTGGTTGAAAGAATGTGTTTTTGGGTGCCTGAAATAGAGAGTGGACATTCATCAAAGCATATATGAAAGTGGATAAATGAAACTCACCTGCAGCTGAAGCTATGAAGTTGGAAAATTTCAAACTCAATCCATCTTTCCTCCTAGCTAGAAGTGCAAAGGCAGCAAAGGGCTCTAAATTCCCTTTCTCGCCCTCCTACGGACTCCAGAATCCCTATTGGAATTGTAAGGATTGCGGATATACAGTTCTCTGGCACCTCTTTCATTTTCTCTATTTTTTCACTAACTTAAAACATAGTGAAGTCTATAAACCAATAGCCCTTGGCATTGCGAATGACAGAGATTTGATTTTTTTTAATTCCAGCGTTGAGGGTGCAGGGTAGCCGTGTAAAACATGGTCCATCTCTGAAAACCCTTAATTCATTTTTCTCCCCCCAACCAAGATATTTTTCTCGCTGGCATTAAAGCCAATTCACCCACTTGATCCACTCCCCCAAAAGACATGAATTGCTCACCTAACCAACGTAGATATTTTCTGTCTCATTTAATCCAACTCATTGACTTGGGTAGCCTGCTAAGCACCACGCTCCTCCCTTATGACCAAGTCTCCACAAGTGTCTACTTAGACCCATGGTTCCCATTAGGTTTTCAAGAAGGGTTGTTACATCCTATGTCCCTAGGACTAGGCTTACTCCTGGAAGCCTACAAACACTAAGATACAACCAAAGCACACACTAGTCAATGAAATTCAATACAATTATAAAAACTAGGTTATCACATGGACAAAGACATGCAATTAGTCCTAGAACATGGGTAAGGAATAGGCAAGGCACTCATTCCTACAAAATATACATTAGCATAAAATAATTTTCTCCAATAAATATAAGGAATGATGCCAAGGAAACCACATTGAACAATCCATGGAAAACAAGTAGAAAAGCCTCTACCACTGCACTGACAAACTACACATGACCATAAGGGGAAATCCAGACATTACCATTAGGTAACCAGATGATAAGACAACACAAAAACACTGCACTAGTAGGGTACAATGGCTAGAGTAGGGAACATGGCCTATGACTATCTCTAGTAACCACCATCGAGGATAATAAGAGTACACTCAGGCCTGTGAATCCAGGGGGAGTCAATACTCAGTACCTGCAACACTCCAAGCACATGTCAAAGCACATGTGCATATATCATATAATAGTCGAAGCATCAATGGTCATCAGGAAGAGGGTCATGACATCGTAAGCCTCTCAAATACAAGTGTTACATCATCCCTTTCCTATCCCTGATCATCTAAAAGCACTGATCAGAGTATATAAACATATAAACATGTAATTCTAGCATAAACACACAATTTTCTCATAATTTGTAGTAAAATGCACTTTTAATATACAAAATTTTGAGTTCTCTAACTTTTCATATGTAGCTATCTATAAAATGGAGCATACATACACACATATACATAATTTCAAACTCTAACTTCATAGCATGCATGACATCTCTTCACATATAATTCAATAGCTTGTCACTTTTCAAGGCATAATGATGCAAATTTTGTTCTCTTCTATATTTAAATATGCAACTACATACATGACAATTGTACCACCTACATATACATACATACTCATACACATCACAAGGCTACATAGGGGTTCATGTGGATATTGTAGTACCATCCATATCTAAAGTAACCATGAGTCCATAACCAATAACCATGTCCAATATCCGTATCCATGTGTTTTGATGGCATTGACCCACCTAGTGAGCCCTTCCAAACAAGTCACAATGACATATCTCTTGTTTGTGTAAGGGTTTTAGCCTCCAAGAGATAGTCAAACAATAGGAAGGTAGTGAATTAGAGCTTAAAACAGCTCACACATACCCCCATCCTCAAGGGTTTCCCTGCGTCTACTTCCTCGTATACACTCAAACGGGTGGATCTCACCATACCTGATGAGGAATCACATCACAACAAAAGACTAGCATTCAAAAACAAAAAGGTCAATTAGTTTAGCCACCAAAAATATAAATAAGGAAGAGTAATCCCCATTCCAACATTGAAATAAGAAAAATGCGCATAGTTTCAACAATAAATCAAATGTAACCACAAAGAGCTACATGCCAAAAAAATCATCCATGGCTAAACCAATGCAAGCAAGATAAACCAAAGTGTTGGTCTGCACAAGCAAAGTAAAAATCACCAATACCTAAAAAGAATATTCACAATCTTCGAAATATACACATTACAACACCATGTGACTATCTCTAGTCACCACACGAGGAAGGAGGGAAATAAGCGTGACTATCTCAATAGTCCTTCATGTGGGCGCGGCCTACTCATGCAACCCTCACATGGAAAAGTAATGTGTCAGCCACCCAGGTCACATACCTCATGCGTTGTGACCGCACATGGTATATGCCAAGCGAAGAAAGCACACAATGGCCGTATACTGCATGGCAATGTCCTACTTAGAGGAACATCCTGCATAGTGTGTACCCACAGAGAAAGCAAGTGCGGCCACACACCGAGCCAGAGGTGCACATGGCTAGGTTCCACTCACATGCCAACCGATCAGAATCAAGGCCATCTTGAGCGAACCCTCTACTCTGTGCGAGCAACCACTCCTCTTAGCACAAGTAGGAATACAACATATATACTACTCCTTCACACATCTAAGTATGTGGCATCATGTCCTCGAGCTTGGCTCGCTACCATCAGCGACACGACATCATCACCAACACAGGTCGGAACACTAGTGGGGGATGACATCATAACTAAAATAATCACATCAAGGTAAGATCATAGCTGTCACAGGTGCTCATACCACAACTAATATCATCCTCAAGAACTGAGGGGATTAGGCTAACACTATATGAACCAAGTATCTGGTCCATTAATAAGGGGAAGTAGTGAGTACTTTCCCGAGAGGTTGAAACGATCACCGTCGTTTCACGCCACCATTATACGTATGCCATGCAATTCCCTCCCAAGGAACTTTGTTGCTTCTACTACCCTCCACATATTGACCTATCAACAACCCTTGGGTTGTGCTGCAGGAGCTTCAGTTTTAGTCATTTTTGACTATATCATTTTATGATCTTGGTATTTTAGTTTTCCCTAAGGCTTTGAAAGCCATTTTCCATGCTTTGTAATAAGGACTTGACCATTTTGTTTGACTAGTCCACTAGAGTGGTTGATAAAACCTATTTTCTAGGATTGCTTTTATAGAAACTTGTTTTTTATGGAAAACTACCTTTTTCCATCAATTTTCTGCCTTCATGGGTAGTTGTACGGATAGAATAGGAAGTGCAAGAGTTGGAGAAACTTCCTATAAACTTGGTTTTGTTTTAACATGCCAAATATGAATGAAAAAGAAGGAGTTTATTAAGAAAAAACTATTTTTTTATGTTTCTTTGGTGAAAACAGCTATCTTGTACGACTGGTACAAACTGTAGAAGATCCATGGTCTGAGAATTATTATTATGGATCGAGTTACCTTTCATTTGTATTAGTTTGGAGCTCTTGAAACATTTTTATTGCTTTGTTTGATTTCATTGTTGAAAACTAGTTTTCTAATCCTCCATGGCTAGGTTTTGGACAAAATGCTCCATTCTTCCTCTGTCCTCTGAGGGTGGTCGACCATTTCTTGTTGGGATGGAGGAAGACAAAGTAGTTTCTAGGTTTTTGATGTTTGCTTTGTGGTTCTCCTTCCTCCATGGTGGTTGGTATGTCTCTATCTAGTCAAAACAATGACTAGTTAGTGAAGAAAAGGCAATGGACAGCAAGTGTAGAAGAAAACAGTCATAGGTTTGATAGAATGGAGTTGTTCTTTGTGTTTTAGGAGGGATACAGACCTGCACAAGAGCCTACTACCCAAACAAGGAATCTTGATACCCCTCTTTTCCTTAATCCCAAACTCGACCATTCTCTAGAAAGCAACCAACAAAGGTTGACAGAAAAAAGATAGTTTGTTGTTATGCATGTGGGTGCAGTACGGTCTAGAGGTGGAGAGGATGGTAAACATCTTAATAGTGGTATTTGGTTCATGCACCAAACAATTAAGGTCATATGAGGTTTGTGAAGGATTATCATAGTGTTAAACTTCTCTTTATTTGCAAGATAACCTTCATTTCTTTCTCTGTTTTCTTGAAGACAGTCAAACAGCCGTACCTCCTGTCAGAGCAAGTACTATGGTGGAGTAATAAGTCAATGGAACCTGTCCTTATGAATGCATGAGATGTTTTCATCCTTGTTGGGGAGGAATGTTTGTAGATTGAGTCTTCTCAAAGGCTATAAGAAGTGGTCACTTTAAAACTGTCATAGGACAATCAACCTCCTATTTGCTGTCCTCTGCCCTTTAAATACAATATGGGCCTGCACATAAGTAGTTGGTTGTTTTTTTCATATCTAATGTGGAATTTGCATTAAGTATTGATGGTTATCTGAAGCTTTTGGAAGGGTATTGAAGGCTTAATCCTTGTTTATGCTACAAGGTTAAACATTCTTGACTGTCGTTTCTCCATGATAGTCATAAAATAGTCTCAATGCAATTTGCTGTCCTCTAAGATTGATGCATGTAAGTGAATTGTTGTTGTTCATTGAGTGTCTAGGTATGCATTTGGTGTTGAGGGCCATTTGAGACATTGAGAAGTTGTTAAACAAATTCCATAAGACCTAAGCCTGCTCCTAAATACTGTCCTAGAACAGTCCCTCTACTATTACTATCCATTATCCTAGAGATGTAGAAAATTAGTCTTTTGGTTAGAGACCTCATGATAGTTATGATTCCTTGACAAGTATTTGTTATCAGTTGTATGTGGACACTGTCGATAGAGGTGTAGGTAGTAGATTGTGAGTCCTTAAAAGGGTGCTTTGTGATTATAAGTTGGATGGAGCAATGACTCTCCAAGTTGAGAAGTGGGTAGCCTGTGAGGAGGACACTAGATAGTGGTCCTAGGCTAGGTAAATCTCAGTAAGAGCCTTGTGTAGGCTTTATTTTAACAAACACCTTTGTAAACCTTTTAGAAGGAAGTTAAGTTCATTGAGTGAACTACAACCTTTCTACCTTCCTCTGCATCATATTGGTATCAGAGCCAATATTCTGATTGAAGAAAGTGTATGTCAGAAGAGGAAATTGAAACAGAGGCTAGTACAATGCTTCCCAAGACAATGAGTCAGGATGCCATCAAGAAGTTGGTGGAAGAGATGGTTGAAGCAAGACTTCAAGAAGCAAAATTATAGGAAGAGAAGAAGTCTAAGGGCAAGAGCAAAGAAGAAGGAAGTTCTTCAGACACAAATGAAGAAACAGAGGCAGAAGAGGATCCTTAGGAGCAGGATATGTCTGCAAATCAGAAAGCCTTCTTGAATGCACTTAAGGGTGCTCATGGAGACATTGGTGATCCCAAGATGGAGGTGCCTACCTTCCATGGCAAGTTGGATGGAGATGTCCTCACCGACTGGATAGAAGCTATGTGTAACTTCTTTGATTACAAGGAGTTTAATGATAGCGAAAAGGTTAAGTTTGCCAAGACAAGGCTAAGAGGTTCTGCACTGGTATGGTGGAACTATATGTAGAATGAGAGGGAGAAGGTTGGGAAGACTTCCATCACCAAATGGAGCAGGATGGTGGCTATTGTCAGAAGCAAGTTCATGCCACTTGACTACAAGATTCAAATCATAAGGAGATTTCAAAATTTGAGACAAAAAGACATGGATGTGGCTGCCTACACAGAAGAATTTGATAGACTCAGTATGAGGGCCAATCATAATGAAGATGAAAAAGGGATGGTGGCTAGGTACCTAAATGGACTGAAATACAATCTATAAGATGAGATAAGTTTGGTGTTACCAAAGATAGTGGATGAATGTTTCTTATTGGCCTCTAGAGCTAAGGAAAAGCTGAGAAGGAAGGGTGACCAAAGTGCCAGAGGTAGAGGTGACAGAAACCAAAGAGGTAGAGGCAATTTTAGTCGTGGACAGTTCAACAAAACTAAAAATAACAGTCAGTAAGAAACACAATCAGCAACAGAGCATAGAGGAGGTTTCAGAGGTGGTAGAAATCATAATGGCAGAGGCAGAAATGGTGGAGGTGGTAGAGGACCAGGAGTCTTCACTGGAAGATGTTATGGCTGCAACCAAGTTGGCCATACAATGAACAAATGTCTAGGGAAAGCCAGCAGCTCTCATGACAGTGGGAAGAGAAATCAGTTAGTGAAAGATGATGACTGTGAAAGTGTGAATTCACCAATGGGAAGTGCTGCACCTATTCTAGATGGAGAGAGTATGATGATAAAAAGATCTATGTTGAAGTTGCCATTGAAGCCAGAACCTCCTTAGAGAAAGAATCTTTTCAGAACCCAAGGCTTGGCCTATGGGAAACTTTGCAAAATCATAGTGGATTTAGGGTCTACTGAGAATGTGGTATCCACTGAGATGGTTGAGAAGTGTAAGTTGAAGAGGCTGCCTCATATCAGTCCTCACAAGATTTCTTGGTTGAATAAGAACCAAAGTTTCATGGTGGAGGAACAAGCTTGGGTTGAATTTGTAATTGGTGACTACAAGGACAAAGTGCTATGTGAAATCATCCCTATGGATGCATGTCACCTGCTTCTTGGCCATCCATGGCAGTATGATGTTAAAGCTCAGCATGATGGTGAGAAGAACACTTATGTCATCACCAAGAATGGAAGGCCATTCAAAATGGATCCTTTGTTGGAGCAGCCCAGGGGAAAGGAAAATAACAGCAGTGTCATGTTGGTGAATGGACATGAGTTCCTAAACATTTTGAAGGAGAATGACAACTAGGGGTATGCCTTGGTCATGAAGCCCAAGAGTGAATCAGATCAGCAAGATCAAAAACAGAAGGAGATTCCATTGGAAGTACAGTAACTTCTAGATAAGTATCAAGACCTTGTGGTAGAGGAAGTTCCCAACTCCTTACCACCCATGAGGGATATTAGTCATCAAATTGACTTAATACCTAGTGCTACATTGCCTAACAAGGCTGCATACAAGCTGACTCCACAGCAAAATGAAGAGGTGGCAAGGCAAATTCAAGATCTCCTAGAGAAAGGGCTGATTAGGAAGAGTCTAAGTCCTTGTGTAGTTCCAAGTGTACTTGCTCCTAAGAAAGATGGAAAGTGGAGGCTATGCATAGATTCTAGGGCCATAAACAAGATCACCATAAGATACAGATTTCCAATGCCAAGGATTGAAGATCTCTTGGATTACCTGGGAGGATTATGCTATTACTCAAAGATTGATTTGAAATCTTGATATCATCAAATCTGGATCAGACAGGGAGATGAATGGAAGACTGCTTTCAAGACCAATGAAGGTCTTTATGAATGGCTTGTTATGCCATTTGGTCTTAGCAATGTGCCAAGTACATTTATGCGCCTGATGAATGAGGTATTAGTTGAATTCATTGGTAAATTTGTTATTGTTTATCTTGATGACATACTAATTTTCAGTAGGACAAGAGAAGACCATGTGAAGCATGTTGGACAGGTGTTGGAGAAGCTGCATGAGCACAAGTTGATGATCAACTTAGACAAATGTGAGTTCATGAAAAATGAACTTGTATACCTGGGATTTGTCATTTCTAATGGTTGTGTGAAGATAGATCCCTCTAAGGTTGAGGTTATTCTCAGTAGGCCTACCCCAAAAACAGTGGGAGATGTGAGAAGTTTCCATGGATTGGCGACTTTCTATAGGAAGTTTATTAGAGGTTTCAGTCACATTAGTGCTCCCATCCTCAACACCATCAAGGGTGGAGTCAAATGTAGATTCCAGTGGATAAAGGAAGATGATGATAGTTTTGAGTTGTTGAAAACAAAGGTGGCTGAGTTACCTACCTTAGTACTCCCTGATTTTGATAAGGTATTTGTTGTTGAGTGTGATGCAAGTCAGCAAGCTATTGGTGTTGTTCTTAGCCAAGAAGGACATCCAGTGGCATTCTTTTCAGAAAAGTTGAATGAAGCCAAGCAAAGGTATTCTACCTATGACTTAGAACTCTATGCAATGGTGCAAGCTCTTAAGAAATGGAGACATTATTTGCTGCCCAAGGAATTTATTGTGTTTACTGACAATCATGCTTTAAGCTTTCTTAACAGTCAAGAAAAATTGAACCATAGACATGTTAAATGGATGGAATAGCTACAAGTTTATACCTTCACAATTAAGCACAAAAGAGGTGTCTCTAATAAGGTGGCTGATGCATTGAGTAGGAGGTTGCTTCTTGTCCATGAAATTTAGTTAGAAAGCATGGGTATTGACTATTTAAAAGAACTGTATAAAGAAGATTCTAATTTCAAAGAGGCTTATGATGTTTGTGTGAACTTGGCTAACACATTCCATGGAGAGTATGCAGATTTTGTTTTGCAGGAAGGCCTCTTGTTTAAGGACAATTTGTTGTGTGTTCCTAAGTGCTCTATGTGGGACAACATCATCAAGGAGAAGCATAATGGTTCTTTAGGAGGACACTTTGGCTTGGATAAGACACTAGAACAAGTCACAAGGTTCTATTTTTGGCCAAAGGTGCAATCAGATGTGAGAAAATATGTAGCTAGTTGTGCAATCTATCAGTCTTCAAATGTAGGTCTATACTAGCCCCTTCCCATTCCCAACAGACCTTGGGAAAGTATTAGCATGGATTTTGTGCTTGGGTTACCTAGGACAGCCAGAGGGGTGGATAGTGTGTTTGTTATTGTTGATAGGTTCAGCAAGATGGCTCATTTTGTGCCATGTAAATGCACAAATGATGCATCTCATGTTGCAGGTCTGTTTTTCAAAGAGGTAGTAAGGATGCATGGTTTACCATTGTCCATTGTAACTGACAGATATTCTATGTTTGTAGGTTACTTCTGGAGGACCTTGTGGAAGAAGTTGGGCACACAGTTGTCCTTTTCATCAGCCTACCATCCACAAACTGATAGTCCAACTGAGGTGGTTAACAAGTCTCTTGGAAACCTTCTAAGGTGCCTTACAAAGCAGCATGGTTTGGCATGGGACTTGGTTATCAGTCAGGTTGAATATGCCTACAATGATTCAAGGAATAGGAGCACTGGTAAAAGTCCTTTTGAGATAGTTTATGGCTTTCATCTAAGAGGGCCACTTGAGTTGAAGGATCTCCAAGGTTGGGATAGAAGGAGTGCACTTGGTGAAGAGTTTATTGCCTCCATGAAAATAGTTCATGATCAAGTCAAGTTGCAACTAGAAAAATTAGTCACAAAGTACAAAGAAAAGGTAGATTTGAAAGAAAGAGAAGTACAGTTCAAAGTTAGTGACTTAGTCATGGCATATCTGAGGAAAGAAAGGTTACCAAAGGGTTAGCCAACTAAACTCTTGATGAAGAAGATTGGACCATGTAGGATAGTGCACAAATTCGGTCCAAATGCATATGAGATTGAGCTACCAGATGGCTTGGGTATCTCTCCAATTTTCAATGTTTGTGATCTTTCTCCTTTCAGACCTCCATTGCCTGATGAAAGTGGATCAGATATGATGGTTGAAGATGTTGATTGGATCAAGGATTTGCCTCCAAGCAAACCTTTACAGTTGGAGTGCATTCTGGATTCCAAATTTATCAAGAAGACTCAGAGAGGTGTCTATAAGGATGACTTGGTGAAATGGAAGGATCTCCCTAACTCAGAGGCCACCTGGATGACTAAAGCAGATATTCTGAAGCATGGCATGACACTTCAACAATTGGCAACTCAAGGGACTTGAGTTTTTTCCCACAGGGGGAGTATGGTGTAGGAGCTTCAGTTTTAGTCATTTTTTACTATATCATTTTATGATCTTGGTATTTTGGTTTTCCCTAAGGCTTTGAAAGCCATTTTCCATGCTTTGTAATA
Organism: Cunninghamia lanceolata; assembly: GCA_027924645.1. Classification (NCBI taxonomy): domain Eukaryota; kingdom Viridiplantae; phylum Streptophyta; class Pinopsida; order Cupressales; family Cupressaceae; genus Cunninghamia; species Cunninghamia lanceolata. The sequence continues at coordinate 2,683,752 of BSBN01001055.1, read as the reverse complement.
AGGACTTGTCCATTTTGTTTGACTAGTCCACTAGAGTGGTTGATAAAACCTATTTTCTAGGATTACTTTTATAGAAATTTGTTTTTTATGGAAAACTGCCTTTTTCCATCAATTTTCTACCTTCATGGGCAATTGTATGGACATAATAGGAAGTGCAAGAGTTGGGGAAACTTCCTATAAACTTGGTTTTGTTTTAACATGCCAAATATGAATGAAAAGGAAGGAGTTTATTAAGAAAAAACTATTTTTTTTATGTTTCTTTGGTGAAAACAGCTATCTTCTATGACTGGTACGGACTGTAGAAGATCCATGGTCTAAGAATTATTATTGTGGATTGAGTTACCTTTCATTTGCATTGGTTTGGAGCTCTTGAAACATTTATTTCTTTGTTTGATTTCATTGTTGAAAACTAGTTTTCTAACCCTCCACAACTAGGTTTTGGACAAAATGCTCCATTCTTCCTCTATCCTCTGAGGGTGGTCAACCATTTCTTGTTGGGATGGAGGAAGACAAAGTAGTTTTTAGGTTTTTGATGTTTACTTTGTGGTTCTCCTTCCTCCATGGTGGTTGGTATGTCTCTATCTAGTCAAAACAGTGACTAGTTAGTGAAGAAAAGGCAATGGACAACAAGTGTAGAAGAAAACAATCATAGGTTTGATAGAATGAAGTTGTTCTTTGTGTTTTAGGAGGGATACAGACCTGTACAAGAGTCTACTACCCAGACAAGGAATCTTGATACCCCTCATTTCCTTAATCCCAAACTAGACCATTCTCTAGAAAGCAACCAACAAAGGTTGACAGAAAAAAGACAGTTTGCTATTATGCACGTGGGTGCAGTATAGTCTGGAGGTGGAGAGGATGGTAAACATCTTAATAGTGGTATTTGGTTCATGCACCAAACAATGAAGGTCATATGAGGTTTGTGAAGGATTATCATAGTGTTAAACTTCTCTTTATTTGCAAGATAACCTTCATTTCTTTCTCTGTTTTCTTGAAGATAGTCAAACAACCGTACCTCCTGTCAGAGCAAGTACTATGGTGGAGTAATAAGTCAATGGAACCTATCCTTATGAATGCATGAGATGTTTTCATCCTTGTTGGGGAGGAATGGTTGTATATTAAGTCTTCTCAAAGGCTATAAGAAGAAGTGGTCACTTTAAAACTGTCATAGGACAGTCAACCTCCTATTTGCTATCCTCTGCCCTTTAAATATAGTATGGGCCTACACATAAGTAGTTGGTTGTTTTTTTCATATCTAATGTGGAATTTGCATTAAGTATTGATGGTTATCTGAAGCTTTTGGAAGGGTATTGAAGGCTTAATCCTTGTTTATGCTACAAGGTTAAACATTCTTGACTGTTGTTTCTCCATGACAGTCATAAAACAGTCTCAATGCAATTTGATATCCTCTAAGATTGATGCATGTAAGTGAATGGTTGTTGTTCATTGATTGTCTAGGTATGCATTTGGAGTTGAGGGCCATTTGAGACCTTGAGAAGTTGTTAAACAAATTCCATAAGACCTAAGCCTGCTCCTAAATACTCTCCTAGAACAGTCCCTCTGCTATTACTATCCATTATCCTAGAGATGTAGAAAATTAGTCTTTTGGTTAGAGACCTCATGATAGTTATGATTCCTTGACAAGTATTCGTTATCAGTTGTATGTGGACACTGTTGTAGAGGTGTGGGTAGTAGATTGTGAGTCCTTAAAAGGGTGCTTTGTGATTATAAGGTGGATGGAGCAATGACTCTCCAAGTTGAGAAGTGGGTAGCCTGTGAGGAGGACACTAGACAGTGGTCCTAGGCTAGGTAAATCTCAGTAATAGCTTTGTGTAGGCTTTATTTTCACAAACACCTTTGTAAACCTTTTAGAAGGAAGTTAAGTTCATTGAGTGAACTACAACCTTTCTACCTTCCTCTGCATTAGGTTGGCAGTCAATAAGGTGACAACAAAAACACATACATGGTATGGTTTTCTCCCATACACATAATCCATATATACCCTCCATGGATGGGTACACAGTATCACCATCCCATGGGCACACATCTCAAGCACTGGTTAATCACAACACTCAACAGGGATACATCAATGGATGTTCCCATAATGGGGAATACAATCACAATTTCTCTTACCCAGACATAACCATAGTTCACCTATGACTATGCAACATAATGCAAGATACACAACTTTACCCAACAATAGGTACTCCCAAACAGCCATACCAATTTTACTCTTTCCACAAGGGCAACTCATTTACCCATAACATCATAATTTCACTTTGCAATTCTATCATCATAACACAATAGTGTATGAACATGTATAGCATCATCACTTTCACTTTTACCTCAATGCATAAACATAAGTAACATTTCACAAAAAAAAAAATGCTCATAATAATAATGAAATGGATTTGTTTAAGGAACTCTAATCCATTCCTCATGTTCACAACCATACATATAATCTTAAGTAACCATGGCTATGTCAAGGCATGCAATAGCTCATCAAGCAAGATATGCAACATTCCTACTACCCTACATGCATTAGTTTCAGTTTACATTAAATACAAGAATTCACCTATAAGATCTCATTCAAGTCCACAATGCAAGGGAGAAAATCAGTTTTCAACAAGAAGATATATCCACTAAGCAATTACCATTCTCATGTAAACTTGTTAAGTAAGGAGGCACTAATAAGCATGTAATCACTTTCAATGCATAACCATAACAAATATCAGGTCTCCTTCACTAATTCTTTTACTTATTGCAACTTTAACTTACTAATTAAATCCATATGCCATCAATCTAACATCTTGCCAACTATTGACAACTAAGAAGAGGAGAAAAAGATAAATTTTATCTCAAGTCAAGACATTACGTGCCATCTAAAATTCACCATATGTAAACATGCAGATTCTGTTAAGGGAAAGTTTAAGGCACCATTAGTAATCCAATGACTTCAATATGTTATCAAGGATGATAAATGGCAAAAACTCAAGCACATTAAGAGGTTATATGAAAAATCAGCAATCATCCAACACTTACAAGAGAGCATGGAGCAATCAAAGTAATCTGTCTACATCTGCAAATAGCTAGATCCTATCATCCTTTACATCTATAATACAAGAAAGAATTACAAGAGCAATTCATGACAAATTAGGGTCATCTCATTCACTAGTAACATAAAGGGAGACACAAGAAGAGCATGTCCAGGCAAGGGTAATTATGCAACTCAAGTTACCTTCAACCCACAAACATACAACGAAGAACATTCCTATCCTCGTCTTATAACATGGGAGTGTGATCACTCTTACCCATGGGAGACTCTCAACCAAGGTCAACACTCTAGTCCCATTGAGTAAGGTAAGGCCAAGGAGGCTACTTCCTCCATGATTTCAAAGAATGGGGCTGTAACTTAACCCACTAATGCCATGCTAAGGCATGAAAGAAATCAAGACTATAAAGACAATATAACAAGCTCACGTCACACATGCCAAACACAGCGAAACATAGAAGGCTCAAGTATGCCAGAGCTCCCAGTGTGTGAACATGACTCTGATACTAGATGTAGCATCCCGCCTTGCGAACCCCGAAGGGTAAGGGCCAAAAGAGAAAAAGATAATTTTTTTTGAATAACAAGTGATAACATACATAGATATGGTTGTCGATTCGATAGATCGACAACATTCATGCCCAAGTATGGCCGAATGTACAACCCAAAGGAGGGGACTAATTCACCCTCCAAGTGAAAACATTATAAAACTACATTCATTTTAAACACCAATTCAAATGTTCCTAATCCCATTTCCAAATATAAACATGAATCCATAAACACCATATTACAAGCGGATCCAATACCCACACCAGAATCCGTAAGTCAAATAAGAGGCAACATCACATATCTTCTCATTACTATAATTTACATCATCTCTCGCAAGAGAGTACAAAATTACATAAAGGAATAAACAAGGACAATGGCATAGCCATGAATGATACAATAATTGAATGGGTACATGACTGATAAAGTAACAGGAAGAAGGAGAACATCTCCAAGCTGGTGCTCCAAAACCTGTACACTGGTCCCCAATGGTGGTGGCAATGCCTCCCAACCATGTGGACTCAAAGAGACCACCCCACCATGCTCAAAGATAGTCACAAGGCCCAAACAGAAGAATAAAGGCAAGGGTATACATGATGGCCAACACTCACATCAATCATGGAGCAGACACAGAAAATAGTGCATAAGGCCAAAGTGAATAGATAGAGATGCTCATCAATATAATATTGGGTGCTACTCATGACTACAAAGGTACAAGACACTAGGGTGTCACATAGAATCAATCATGCCCAAGTCAATGCCCCACAGATGGATAACTCGACATCCTGCAGATGGATAGGGCTTCTCGTATGCATCCTTAGCCTTTACAAGCACTCAAGGCCATGCACAAGGACTCAATATGCTAGACCTAAGCCCATCTCATTTAACCAAACGAGGTATCCAACATCAAATTAAAGACAATCCAATAACCAATCCCAATCCCCTGCACTTGGAGGTTGGGGTTTCTTGCAAAGTTGCATGGCTAAATATGCCTAACAAGAAAATCTATATTTAATATATGAAATTAGTATTATACTTCTCATAGGCTACAAGGACATTAACACCATTTGCTAATATCGTTTATTTCCAAAACAACTAAGGCCTACTCATAAGTTCAACAAATATGAATACAATTAACCACATTAAATACATGATTATGAAAATAATGTAATAATTCATAACATACAAAAGGCCTTTACCAAGATTATTTATGGTTTCCTCTACAACTAAAGAATATGGAAAGTCTAAAATTTGTGCTACATGCAGGAATACAAGGTTACTCTCTTCATTGGTAATCTTCATTCACAATAAAACAAAGGTATTTGTCTAAATATTTTCACAAGGCTATTTCATTGTATAGGCTATTTATCCATGTTAATGTGTTATAGTTGGAGAGGCTCTGGTAGACATGTATGCAAAATGTGGAAGCCTAGTCAATGCACGCGAACTGTTTGATAGAATGCCTCACAGAAATGTGGTATCATGAAATGCAATGATTGCAGGCTACATAGAAAATTGAAATATTAAAAAGGTTTAAAAACCTTTCAAGTGAAAGCATAGGCAAGTGTAAAACCAGACTCAACAACCTTTGCTAGCATCCTTCCAGCCTGTGTGAAAATGGGAGTGCTGGAATAGGAATGGACATCCATCAAAGCATAATGGATGGGATATTTTTGTTGAATGTCGTAGCTACAAGTGCCCAATATACATGTATGCAAAAAGTTGTAGCATAGACAAGGCATGATCTGTTTGACAGAATGCCTCAACAAATTGCAGTCTCATGGACTACAGGAATTGTAGGATATGCACATAATGGATTTGTTGAAAAGTCTTTAGAAAGTATCAAGAAAATGCTATTGGGAGGTACAAAGACAGACAACACAACCTCTGCCTACGTCCTCTCTGCCTATGCTAAAATGTTAGCATATAGAGGGCACGTGAACTATTTGACAAAAAGACTCAATGAAATATGGTTTCATGAAATGAACAACTGCAAGACATACATAAAATGGATTTGTTGAATAGGCTTTAGAAACCTTCAAGCAATTATCACTGATGGGCATAAAGCCAAATCACTAACCTCTGCCAGCACCCTCACTGCCCGTGCCAAAATGGGGCTTTGGGACAGCGTATGGACATTCGTATATAGCTACAGATCTGCATTGTTGACCTTCTCGACATTACTAGATATTAGAAGAGACCCTAAACTTTGTCAGTAGATGCCACTAAATCATGTGGTGGTTGAAAGAATGTGTTTCTAGGTGCCTGAAATAGAGAGTGGACATTCATCAAAGCATATATGAAAGTGGATAAACGAAACTCACCTGCAGCTCAAGCTATGAAGTTGGAAAATTTCAAACTCAATCCATCTTTCCTCCTAGCTAGAAGTGCAAAGGCAACAAAGAGCTCTAAATTCCCTCTCTTGCCCTCTTGCAGACTCCAAAATCCCTACTGGAATTGTAAGGATTGTAGATATACAGTTCTCTGGCACCTCTTTCATTTTCTCTATTTTTTCACTAACTTAAAACATAGTGAAGTCTAAAACCAATAGCCCTGGAATTGTGAATGACAGAGATTTGATTTTTTTTTAATTCCAGCATTGAGGGTGCAGGGTAGCCATGTAAAACATGGTCCATCTCTGAAAACCATTAATTCATTTTTCTCCCCAACCAAGATATTTTTCTTGCTGGCATTACAACCAATTCACCCACTCGATCCACTCCTCCAAAAGACATGAATTTCTCACCTAACCAACGTAGATATTTGCTGTCTCATTTAATCCAACTCATTGACTTGGGTAGCCTGCTAAGCACCATGCTCATCCCTTATGACCAAGTCTCCACAAGTGTCTACTCAGACCCATTGTTCCTATTAGGTTATCAAGGAGGGTTGTTACACAGAGGATTGCAACTTGGTTCAATCACTGGATGGGATTAGCTAGGAGGACTCATCTACAATCAGTTCAAAGAGAGGATAGATGTTAATACCCTCACCTAGAATCTCATCACCATCAAGAGACATCCTACAGAGAGCATGTGTGATTTCAATTCAAGATTTGATAAGGTATGGAAGAAATTATCTATTGATATCAGGTCGTCTCTAGTTTTTGCATTCTTGTATTATTTAAAGGCTTTAGACCCTGAGATCTCTATAATGATTCAAGCCTTAACAGGTGATACTCTGCCCGAGTCATATGATCTGGCTATTAGAGCTGAAAACAACCTCATAGAGGCTGGTAAACTACCTCCTCGACCTTTAAACACCCAATGTCTTATGAAAATAACTTGTCTCAGACTCTTTCTTGTAGCCAAATACATATAAATTCTAGTCCACCCACCCTCCCTGTTTATTTGTCAAATCATGAGGAGATGAGTGCAATAAAAGAACTTTTAAAAACCCTCACCCGTGAGATCAATGAGTTAAAAGATCAAGCCATGTGTCATGCTGATCCAAATTTCATGCCTCCAAGTCTGTATGAAAAGTAATATGAATATAGTGGGAGGATGCCCAATTATCTTGAGAATTATGCTTTACAAGCCTCTATAGCTGCAAATCAGCCCATAGAAGTCACAGATCAGGTTCTTTGCCATTTTGACATCAAAGAAGAATCAGGTCTCAAAGATCAAAATGCAAGCAAGAAGGCGGATTTTGTCTATTCTTGGTGTCCTATTGGTTATCAGTATCATGCATCTATGGCAGCATGTGATCTAGAAACTTAGTTAACTGATGAAAGAGATTCAGAAGGTGATGATGAAGTGACACTTCTAGAAGCTGAAAAGTACTTCAAGAGTGGCTTTGAAGCTGAAAAGTAATGGGTCAAGAGTGATGCCACATCTATACCTCATCTTTAAGAAGAAGTTGCAAGCAAATGTAGAGTCTCTTTATTTCTATAATGAAGTTTCACATTTTGAAGAAGATAACACAGAGATGCATGAGCAACATGAGGGGCAGCAAGATGACGATTTGTTCTCACTTTTTCAAAAAGGCTATCAGCTTTTAGATGCAGAAGACCCTACCATTGAGCAAGTGAATGACTATTTTACAAAACCTGTTGAAGGTGATCATGGAGAAAATTTTGAAGAAAAGATAGATACAAGAGCTGATATGTTCTCCATTCTTGAAAAAGGCTATTTTCTTCTTCTTGATGAAGATTCACAGCTACAAGGTGATGACGTACAGAGAGACATTTGTAAAAGTGAAGAGTCACATGCTAAGTTACATTATACACCCTTCTTCTTACAAGAAGGAATCCAAATCAGATTTAGGGTTGTAATTGGTAGCTCTGTCACCTATACACCTAGTTTTGATGCTATAATGAGTTATCATTCTATTGAAGAGTCTATCAAAAAGGTCACTAATGAATTCTTGTTGACAGATGCCTTCAAATGCAAGCAGAGAAATGAACTCCAACAATTAGTGTTCCCTTCCCACCCTCCGCTGAAGCAAGAGTAACATGCAAAGCACTCTGAATGGTCTTTCAATGTTGAAAGAGGGTCTCCAGAAAGAAGGAAAGCAAAAAGGTACCAATTCTTGCTTTATTTATTTATGCAATTTGTCTAGTCCATTATCAGTTCATTGTGGAACCATTGGAGTAGGATCATCCATACCAACAGTTGTTTTGCCACTCCTATGAATGGGCATGTTCCCATGCATCTCACATGTCTTTAATTTAGTTTCAAATGATTCAGAATAATCTACAGTAGTAGAATTAGTTTTCAGATGTTAGTTTTCTTTTAATAAATTTCAATTACTACAAACACAAGATCTATAGTCAATTCAGTGGTCAATATCAGTTGAGGTTTTAGTTCTAGAATGTGTTTGGTTTAGCAGTTCTTCAGTTTCAGCTTCAATGATTTTTATGGGTAGTTATGTATCAGTTTATTTGCATAAATATTGGTTGCAGATCTATTTTCAGATGCTGGATGGTTTCTGCCTATTTTTTACTCTATTTGCCCGATGGATAAGGCTCATTTTTGAAACCAAAGACTTTTGAGTTCTCAATGAGCAGGCTCATTTTCCTAGCTAGTCACCAAGAACTGGTGAGAAATTTTCACACCATTTCAAAGCTTTTCAAGGTGTATCAAATCAATCTGATTCTTTTCGAGAAGTTTCTAGTTTGTATTGTTCTTTAGGGGGGATCTTATTGTTAATAAGGTTTAGCTTGTGGGTAAAAGTGGAGTCTATGTCATATCTCAGCAATGAGAACCAAAACCTCGGAGTATATATAAAGGGTACAGGCTCATAAGGATATCGAGCACAACAAGTGTCAGACAATCATGGCGCAAGCCATAGATTACAAATAAAGCATTATCCAACATTAGAAGACTCTCAACACTTATTAAAAGGGCACAACACTATAATGTGATGCTTAATCCTCCAATGATAGTGTGCATCAACCATACAATCATAGTTGTCTATCTCAACTCAGCCTCTCAAAGTGTTGCTAGTCAAATGAGAGCATGGTGCGGGTTCTAGGAATGTGCATCTAGAGTAAAAAGGACGTCGGGCCTCATATTCAAAATCTAGTGAGACTCCAATGCAACATCATCTATATCAAAGGCACTCTATCACAAATTTGAAGGTTACTTCTAGCAATGCAACTTAAGGTATACAAGTTCCAATCTTAAGGCTTGACCATTGAATAAGAAGGCACACTCCATTAAGGAGCGATGCTGCCACTCTAAACAAAAAGTTACTTTTGAATCCAAACCACCCCCTATGCAAATCTGTAGCTTTCTCAAATTAAGCAATAGCATATCAAATAAAAACATGGTGCTAAGCTAGGATAGAATAGAGGAAATATCATAAGGAAAAGAAAGATGCAACTTTTGAAGGCCATATGATAGGCATATCTTCAAGTTGCACAACAATCTCAAATAGCAAGCATTGTTTAAAGAATGGTGTTGCTAGTCAATAGGTATGGCGTTTAGCCATCAGTAAATAAATAATGCCTATATAAATATGTCATGGTCTTTGATCATGAAAATATAGTGACAACCATATTGAAGTCATGACGTTGTCAAAGAGTAGAAGCAATGCTCTAAATGTCTCTTAATTAAGCAACGATCACTATTATGAAAGGAGCTGAGGCCTATACAAAATAAGGTGCTACCATTGAGAAATGGCACACAAGCCTTGCGACATTATGGACTCAAACACGAGGATATTAATTATGCCACTCGATCAAACAAAGGCTACTAGAAATGTGAAGCCTAGCACAAGTGTTATCAAGTACAGCTCAGCCTATCAATAAATAATGGTAAGCCACTTCAAATAGGCGTAGAGTCTATCCAAAAGACACAACAAACATGAAGAGAATCAAACAAATTGAAGAAAGGTGCAGCTCATTTGAATGTGGAAGGGAGCCACTTTATATCAAAATGAAGCCCATCTATAGATCATGGAAAGTGCAACAATACAGAAGACACCATCTCATAGGAAGACACCATTCAGATAAAATACAAAATAGTCAGCATCTGATCAGAAGGAGAATCAATGCCTGGAAGAGAAAAGGGAAAGGAAGCATCAGAGGATGGTAGATGTCAACATGGTGGGCATTTAAGGGACAATCAAGGAAATTCCATCCCAAATGAGCATAAATGAGCCACGTGGAGCAAGCAGAGCATTTGTTTCATTTTACTAAACTCATAAAGTTGCTAATGGTTTTCACGTAAGTGCTGGGAAAGGAAATTGAGTTATTTAAATAATGTGAAGCTCATCCAGTGGGCCCCCCTCACAAAAGATTAGCTTTGATTAATAATATGAGTCTCATTATTTTAATCTCAAGGGACAAGTAAGGTTTAAATAAGATAAATAAGAATAGTTTACTAAAGCCTCTCAAACCAAATGGTGGGTCCCTCCAAGGAGAAAGTTGAGGCTTTATTAAATGACTCTTATGCTCATGGGAGATAAAAGAAACATATGTAACCCTAATTTTATTCACACAGCCTCCTCATTTTCCAAAGGAAGAGCGGGAGTGAGTTTTTCACATAGGTCAAAGATAGAGGCAAATGCATTGCAAGCCATGGAAGTTAAGCTATAGCCAGTTCAGTTGCAAGGGCAGTTATTCAAGCTAGATTTTGGGGTAGACTTTTTGGACAGTTGCAAGATATTTTTCTTTGGTTTTTTGGGTTATATAAACAAAGATCTGCATCGGAGGAGAGATATAGTTCCACAGATCAGAGATTTGAGCAACATCAAAGATATATTTTTGCCTTAGTAGTATGCTTCACATGAGGGTTGTAACATTTATTTTGCACAAGTTATTTTTACCTTTGTAAATTTGTTCTTCCTCAAATAAATTGGGATGGTGTTTTGTGCAGTTTCAAAATGTATTTTTGTTTCTTGCCTTTAGTTTATGTTTCTTAAAGCCTCTGATAAATCTGATTTATTAAACTAAGTGATTGATCATGTTGATGCTCTTTGGTTTCTTAGTTAATCATTTAGGGTTTAATCACTGTGTTGATACTAGTTAGGTTTTAAATCTGGCAGATCACCATAGGATTAGGAGTTTTATTTCATTGTATCTGTAATCTTGTTCTTCTTCCCTTTCCCAAAATTCCATTGAAAAAGGAAGAGCCAACTTCTGTAAAATTTGGAGGTTGCTTCAAGAGTCAATCCCACATTCTTGAAGCTTCCCATGTTGGTACTAAAACTTGCATAATTTTATACATCAACAAGAAGCTTTGGAATAGTCCACAACTATTATCTTGACAGAGGAAGGTAGGATGAAGGATAGGGAGCAAGACATGTCAAAAGGGTAAGGTACTGATCAATTTTAGGAGGAAATGAGAGAAAAGGATTCTTGCATTTTTGAACCTCAAGAGAATGACGAATATGTAGAAGCGTCAAAGGATAATGATTAGGCTAGTTTGCACCAAGTCCTCTCTTCCCAAGTGGGTAACGAAGATAAGAACAAGAGTCAGGAACTTGTGTTTGAAGAATCATCAAAAGAAATGTCACATTGCATCTTGAAGAGAGAATTCCCCAAGGTGGACAAGGTGCATGTAGCAAAAGAGGATGAGGGAGAAAGTAGAGTACGATCCCATCATGACAACTAACCAATTCATAGAAGAAAAATATAAAATTTCAGGGAGCTCTGATGTCAGATTGCAAGAACTTTTTTAGCACATTTTGGTGAAAGTTGCAAGCAATATCTAGATGATCTGGCAGATGAAATCCTCCAAGAGGAAGTGACTATTGAAGAGATTCACTTAATGGGCATTATACAAACTCCACTTGAGAAGAAATGAAATAGGAATACTCTGGCTAGAAGAAGTTCTAGGCAGAAGAAACTTAAGTCACAGAGAGAAGTAACTAAAGGGACCCAAAGCACTACTGACAAATTACTAAAGAAGAGGGGACAGACAAATCCCCTCGAGACCAATGAAAATCATTACGTGGAATGTTAGGGGCTTTAATTCCCCTAAAAGAAGGCACCTCATCATGTTTCAACTTGAGGGGGGAGAAGCAGACATCATTTTGTTGCAAGAAACTAAACTAGATTCAGGCCAAGGAGATGTATGTTATAGTAAATGGAAATATTGGGAGGCAAAGTTTCATCATGCATGTGGTGCTTTAGGGGGCTTGGTAGTGTTATGGAAGAGGCATCTCCCAAAATTTGAGGTAGTAGGAAATAGAGATCATTGGATTCTAGGCAAGTTTCTGATAATTATAAATAGCAAAGATGTATGGATTATGTGCAATTACGGATCCACGGGCACAGTCCAAAAGCTTCATCTTTGGAGGCATTTGAGTAGATTATTAAAAATTTTGAAGAAAGGGATGGTGGTATTTGGAGGAGACTTTAATGCAGTCTTAGATGACTCAGAGAAATCAGGTGGTATATCAGCTCCCTCACGAGTGTAGAAGGATTTCAAAGAGTTCGTAAATAATAATAATCTTTTAGATTATAGGCTATCCAACATCAAATTCACATGGACAAACATGAGACATAACTTCTTAAATATAGCTGAAAGATTGGATAGATTGCTCATATCGTCTCAGTGCTTTCTAGGAAATTTAATTTCTAAAATGGTTATTCTACCATTTATAAGCTTAGACCATTTTTTGATAAGCCTCGCAATTGGGGAAAACAATAGAATCCAAAGGAAGTATTTCAAATTCCAAGAAATGTGGTTTAGGGGTCTAGAATTTATACCTCTAATTGAGAAATGGTGGATGTCTGCCCCATTTGTCAGAAGGTCTATGATGTTTCAGTTGGCAAACAAACTTTAGTTTGTAAAGCAACAGATCATATTATGTAATGGATCCCATTTTAAGAATATTTTCTATGAAAAAGGTAGAATCCATACAGAATTGGCTATCACTAAGCAAGAAGTAATTTAGTTTGGTATGGAAGCTAGCAGATTCAAGAGGGAAAGGTTCTTGAAAATGGAGCTTGAGGAATGTCTTCTCAGGGAAGAGGTTTTCTAACATTAGAAGTCAAGAGAATCTTGGCTCGAGGAGGGTGATTGTAAGATGACTTTCTTCCACCTTTCCACTAAGATCTATAGGTAGGTGAATTTGATAAATTGTTTAAGGAGAGAATTTAGAGTGACGATTGATGATTTGAGTGTGATTAAGGGTGAGGCAAGATAATTTTTCAAGAGACTCCTCTCACAAAAAGGGCCATAAGGATGGACTAGCTTTGGCAATTTTAGATTGGCTAAAAGGGTCTCAAGTGACCATAAAATATAACTTATGAAAGAATTCTCATTGGATGAGGTAAAAGCTATGGTGTTCACAATGGAAGGAGAGAAGGCTCCGAGCTCAGATGGTTGGACTGGTTCATTCTTTCAAAAGTATTAGGACATTGTGGGTCGAGATGTCCATTTAGCGGTGGAACAATCAAGAAAATTTAGTAATCTGTTAAAATATTTTAATAAAACTAATATCCTTCTCATCCCAAAGGTCAAAACACCCTCCACTTTTGAGGAATTTAGGTCAATTTATTTGCCTGTAACTTTATTTATAAGGTGATCTCAAAGGAAGTTGTCTCAAGGTTAGCTTCTATTTTACCAGATATCATTTCAGAGGAGCAAGGAGAATTTATCTTGGGAAAAGAAACAACTGAAGGGGCCTTATTGACCCTTGAGATTCTCCATTTGATCAAGAAAGAAAATAAGTCAATCATGATTATAAAATTAGATATGGTCAAAGTGTATGATTGGGTGGACTGGGATTTCTTGTTCCATATTCTCAAAATGTTAGGGTTTTCAACTAAATGGATCAAATGGATATCTTCTTGTGTTACAGGAGTAAGGTGTTCGGTCCTAGTTAATGGATCAGAGACCATCCCATTTGAGGTCTCAAGGGGCTTAAGACAAGGAGACCCCATCTCTACTTACCTCTTCATCTTAATGGTTGAATCCCTCACATGGTCTATTAAAGAAGCAAGAGCTCTCAAAAGATGGAAGGGGTTAAAACTCAAGTCATCAAAGGAGGCTTTGACTCATGTGCTATTCGAAGATAACACCATCCTTTTTGGTAGAGCCATTAAAAAAGAAGCATTCATAATCAAACAAGTCCTAGATTCCTATACTGAGGTGTCAGGAGAGAAAATCAATGAGAAAAAGTAAAAAATCTATCTCTTCTACACAAGGGAGGAGAGAGAGAAAGTGATTGCAAGATTCTTCAATTTCAAAGTTGAATTGCTCCTAGGTAAGTATCTAGGAATTCCTCTTTCCAATGGCTGGCACAAGAAAGCTTTATAGAATGGGGTAATTAAAAATCTAGCCCATAAGATTAGTGTATGGAAAGGGAAGTGGTTAACATTAGCAAGCATAATAACATTGGTTAAAGTGGTCCTATCTGCAGTCCCCACCTATATGTTGTCTAGTTTACAGATACCAAAAGGTACAACAGTTGAAATGGGGAAATTATGTAGGAATTTTTTGTGGCAAGGAGCATTGGATTCAAAGAAGATCCATCTTAAATCATTGAAAAATGTGTGTAAACCTAAATCCCAAGGAGGTGCAAGTGTGCTTAACTAGGAGATGCAAAATTTGGCTCTAGGGACTAAAATGGCATGAAAAATGTATAAAATTTTGCACATGAAATGGGTTAAACTAATGTAAAACAAATATTTTGGATATCCAAGCTCCAGAAAGAATCTTCACAGTTGTGAATCCAACACAGGGCTCTTCAGTCTGGAATTTCATTGTGAGGAGTAGAGAAGTCATTCTACCAAAGACGTCATGGATAGTCCACAATAGTAGGAAAGTGAACTTCTCGGAGGACTCATGGAACAGGTGGTTGAAGTTAGTTTCTAAGGGGGATTTGAAAGAGGCAGAGATCTACCTTAAAAGTTTTTGGGGACATAAGGTTTGCAATTATTTTAGAATAGATTCAAGTGTTTTTCTATCAAGGGTAGTTTGGAAAGGCTTTGACAACTGTAACTTCTCCCACAATCATAAAATAATCCTAAAAAACATACTGAATGAGAGAATTATATACTACTCTCTAAAAGATGATGAATTGATCTAGAACAAGGATGGTACGCATGATTATAAGGACAAACAAGGCTATAAGTTTCTCTCCATAGGGGATAAGGTGGATTGGCCCTTGTATCTTTGTTTGGCGAATGTAATCCTACCAAAAGATGGAATATTTACATGGTTAGTTTCAAACAAGAGAATTCTCATAGGTGAAAGGATTGAGGAGTTGGTGATGGGGTCTAGTTTTAATTGTGTGCTTTGTTAGGAAGCTAATGAAACAAATGATCACCTCTTTCTTCATTGCAGGGTCAGCCAAGAATGTTTGAAATAGCTCATGAGATAGTTAAATTGGTGCTCACCTCTACCAAATACCTTGGTGTAGCTATTTAAAAGTTGGCCCTCACTGAATTAGGAAGCAACTTTTCAACACTTATGGATCATTAGTCCATCAATGTTGATCTTGACCCTATGGAAGGAAAGAAATTTTAGGATTTTTAGAAGTAAAATGAGGTCCTTCGAAGAGGTTTGCAGTGAGTTAGAGAAATTGATTTCAGAAATTGTTACTTCCAGAATTAGAAGGCCTCAAAACAAGGATGCCAAGTGGACAAACTGGGATGATCTTATGGTTACAAAATGGAAGAGTCTAGACAAGAAATCTTGCGGAATGGTCTCTCACACAATCCCACAAAAAATGGACAGGTCTAGCATCAAATGGCACCGACCAGATGCATCTTTTATTAAAATTAACCTTGATGGAGCATGGCATGGAAATCCAAGGCCATCAAGCTTGGGGTGTGTTATTAGGTGTAGTGAAGGAAAAATTCTTTCAATGAAAGTTGCTAAACTACCTATTGGGACGAATAACATAGATAAATATTTTCCCTTGTCCATGGAATTCATCTAGCTTTAGACAAAGGTTTTAAGAATGTGTGGATTGAAGGAGATTCATAGATTATTATCACATGTCTTCAAAGGAGGTGGTCAAAAAATTGGAATATAAGATACATCCTTGATCAGGCATGGAAAACCTTGGAGAACTTTTATTCATTCTAGATCTCTCACTGCTATTGGGAAGGTAATAGGGTATCAGACTAGTTGGTAAACCTTGCCATTGACCAGGCAAAGCAAGAAGTTTTTTTGACCAGTCTTTTAATAATTGGCTAGAAAGTTTGAGCTCTATCATTTCATGTGATTATGGTGTCTGATTGTCCTCATAAGTAGAGGGGATGGAGAGTATTTAAAGATGGTGGAAACTTGTTATTTTTGGAGGACTGATGGTAGGGTGGTGGGGGGAGGGTGGCCGGATAATTTTATCAAGGGGTTAAATCAACATCATGATTGACTAGAGCTACAGGACTAGAGTGCTAACGATCAGCTAAATGTTTTTCATATGAACTATTAAGTGTTGGATGGAGAGGGAGGATTTATGTATCAACAACCATTAACAAACCCCAATGTCAATTGAAATATTTCTTAGCATTGGGATAGGTGGAGATCTCATTGTCCAGCTAAGAGGATCGTTGGATGCAATTGCAATTTTAATGTGATGTGGATCAAACATTTACTTCCTTGGAATGTCTTGTGTGCTTTTGTGGATTTGGGGGGACATACGTCTAGCTGGGATTCTCCAACAGTATGTTTAATACTTCTGAATAGGTGTTAATGGCAAGTTATCTCTCCCATTCTAGGTGGTACATGTCCCTATTGTGCCAATGGTCATTGGTGCGATGTGGTAAAAATCTAATTGTTACTTATAGACTCTCCATACTCTTCTTTTTATTAGACACCATCTCTGGACTTTGGAGGGGGATTTTTTTGTCAAATGGCCAAATTTTTTTGATTGTAGATGTTACTAGTGCTTATATTGTAGGCTCCCTAGAGTTAATATTTCCCTAGAATATATCCTTCCTTGATCTTTTCACAAGTTGGTGGGGGCGGAAGTGATGGGTTTTTGTTTTTTGAAGGTGGTAGATGTCACTTCTTTGTGTGGACAACTAATTTAAATTTTAATTCACATTCCAGAGCTTTAATTATTAGATGCACCTCCTTACTTATTTAGGGACATCTGCAAGATGGTTTCATATGCGTCTCCTTTCAATTCATTATATCTTCTCTGCAGGTCAAGTGTCGTAGCTTGTTTGGGCCTACTTTGTTGTAATTTGTGGCCTTTGTTTTCTTGGGTGCAGGTACAAAGATCTTATGGAGGGTGATGCTACAAGTCAAAGAATTTTGTTCCAACCTTATCCATGGGAACCAGTGATTAGGGGAGGAGTGAGTATTTTGGATTTGAATCAAATTTTTGAGATAGACTAAACGTTATCTCAATTTGCTATTAGGAATATCTGTAACCAAAGTGGCTTGATGGCCTGATGGATTGTGAGATAAGGTGGTTTGATGTTATTTCTATTTTTCTTTCTAATTTGATGGATTATCATTCTTGAAACCAATTATGTTCTCCCCATTGCTATGGGTTTGATTAATAAAAGACTATTTAGTGTAGAGCACTGGAACACCATTTTGCAGAACTATGATATTTTGGTTGGCGATGTGATGGTTGGAGGGCTCTTCCCATTGCACCAACTCCATACTATTAAGGTGTATGAATGCATCTACAAGATTATGTAGAGGGGTCTAGTCTATGGATGCATAAACAAGCTAGAGAGAGAAATTAAAGGTCATTGTTACATGATGCAAAAAATGCTAAGAGTTCAATGCAAAGAGGTGTTTGTAGATATCAGGTTTCTCCACTTACATGCTACAGACCAAGAACCACACCTCCCAAGGAATCTAGATGCCCTAAATGCTGACTCAGACATGGAGGAGGATTTGGAGCAGAATGATATAGAGGAGCCTATGGCAAAGGTAAATGCTGTGGCTAGTCCGGTGGTGTTGGGTGGTGTTTAGGTGATCCCCTAGTGGTTTAGTGTTTGGATGTCTCTAGTGTTTACTATTTAAGTGTTTGTTTGATATCCCTATTTGTGGTTATGTCGTGAGTTTTGACTAGCTTTGTAATTACCATTTTTTGTTGGTTGATTCTAGGGGTCTTTTTGGTTATCCCTAGTTTGTATTTTTGGTAGTTTATTTTGATCAATACAAGTCTAAGGGCTCTCCCCTCTTTTCTCTTAAAAAATAATAATTTTCTATGTTGGTGGGGTATTTGTATAATATTCTACCATAATGATTTATTTTAATAAGAGCCAACGTTTTCTAGGTCATAAACATAGAATAATTCTCTATGCTCTTTGACTTTGAAAGCAATTTTTAATATGGAGGTTGTGATATAAGTTGTGGAAAATAGAAAGCTATCTATTATGCTATGAAATAAATTTGCCCCAACCACCCTTTGGATGAGGGTGATAGAAGGAGAAGTAATAGTGATACATGTCTTCAGATAAGTTTGTTAGCCTATTAGCAAGGCAATAAAAAGCCATCCTCACAAGATATCATGTTGTACTAAGTTTCCAGCATACCAGGACTATTCATACTATGACATAATTTTTGAAATCTTAACAATCATATTCTATTCTATTCTACTATATATATGTTTAATTTTTTTTGTTGATAATTCATGTGGCATAAATTTAAATTCATCATTCTCAAGTTACCTAGGGTTACCTTTCAACATATACTTTAATTTTTCTCACTTCATATTCATTAGATTTATAATAAATGACTTATGGCATTAAGTAGGATTTAAACCTAGGAAACACTCTTATAAGTGCTCTTGATTATACCCCATAATCATTTCACATGATTATATAGATCAATTTGAAATAAGATACTATTTATCACCTCCATCTAACTCACTTTCAATAATATTTCAAATTATGCATTAGGATTCTTGCTATGACCATGGATAATATGATATTTAAGAGGCATCTGAATAAAATAATTTGAATTCTAGCATAATTGGATCCCTTTGTCCATTGAAGGTAGAACTTATTGGATAAATTCCTATCTAAGATAACATTAAACCTCACATTCTCTAAGGTCAATAAATTGGAGATCCCCTCAATCTAATTCATCATCACCTCCTAGAATCTAAACATCTCCTATTCAAGCTACTAAAGCTAAATGAATCAAACTACATCGTGCTCTATGTTTGCACATGTATATATATTGAAACTAACTTTAGAGATATATACTACTATTGACAACAATAGTTGATAAATCCTTGATAGTGTTGATGCCTTTTAAAACATACAAGTAACACCTAAAACAATAACTTTATTAGTATTTCTATTCTAACCATAGAAGATATTTTTTATGTTAAAGAGAATCATCACCTATAAAAATAAGAGATTTCATATGATTTGTTTTTTGAATGCTTATAAGATATTGTCATGTGTAAAGGCTCCTATTTCAAATAATTATCTTGTATATGAAATTTGACAAGATAAAAACCTTGGATGAGTTGCATGACTAGAAGATTAATAACATTTGATGTTAGTTATTTGAATATTGCAATAATCAAGAAGCAATTTTATCCTATATATCATAAGGGGAAATACTACAAGATAAAAAGGTATATCCAAATGGATAAAGACATTGAAGATGACATTTTGATACAAGATATAAGCATTTCTCATAACTATCTAAAGAGGTCAATATTTTCTCTAAAAACTATAAATTTATTGGGTAAATAAGCACCTACTTGTAATGGGTGGTTGTCACCCTTATACATTGTTCGAGGAGTAAGCTTCGAAAGGATAACTTGCCCATTGATTTATTTTTTGGATCATTACTATATGTTTAGTAGGATAAGTATTTCTTTTTGTTCTAGAAACATGACAAATTATGCATACTTATACTTATGAAAATACCATGTGATCTCCTTAATAAGATCATTAGATCCTTTTTTAAGTATTGTCATACCATATTATATGTTGACTTATTTAATTATGGGTTGTGATTTTTTTTGCACCAAAAATAAAATTTATTGATTATTATACTACTATGTTGGTAACCTTATTGATAGAACATATACCTCAATCCATGTCTTCAAAATATGGTGAAACTGTTATCACATAGATGGAGTAATATTTAAACAACTATCTTCTATAGCCCTTTAGTCAAAATTTGAATACAAAAGTCACTACAAAAGAATCAATTTTCTTAGGAGTTTACTAGAAATGTTTTTCATCTAGGTAGTATTATAGGTCCCACTTTATTATATGATAAATTTATTTACTCTTACTCAAGACTTGTATTTCCAAAAATAAAGTGCATTTGAAGTTCATGGGCACTTCCTTCAAAGGAAAGTCCTTCCTTCCTTTTATTATTATTTAGTTCTATAAGACTGGTTATCAGATCATAGATATACTATGTCAAGAGGATCTGGGCTAGGTTCCCAATAATCACAAAAAAAATTATATATACAATATAGTATCAAACCTCTATGTAGTACCAAATTCTCCAAATTCAAATCAATGCTTGGCCATCGAGGGGGGAGTGTGCATGCTAATAACACCTCTAGATGTAAGGCCTTAGACATTTTAATGCCTCAAGATTTAAGGAGTTTCCATTGAGGGGGGAGAGTGTGTCTAATAATGGAAGCTCTATGTAATAACTAAAAGGAAAATTGTAAGACCTCTAGGCATTATCTATGGCTAACTCCTTGCGTTATATGTAAGCCCTATGGGCATAATGAAAATTCTTCTTTTTGTAAAACTTCCACTTGTAAAAGCATTGTATTATGTAAGACATACAAGCACAATGTAATGAACCTAGGGGACTGGTTTGAGGAGTTCTAGGCTCCAAAAAAAATATTATAAGACCTTGCTTAGGCATCATTTTTTAAAACAATAGGATTATAAATTGTGAGAAGATGACTTTCATGTATTCTGGAATACATGCTCTTCATTTTGACATATTTTTGTGTCCCAATTATGACTGGCAAAGAAGACCTATGTTACTAGGCACTTCATTTTTTCTTTTAAATAAATTTAAATGTGATGCTGCCTATTAACATAACACGGGGTGCTAGAATATAATGTTATTAGGGGTCATACCCTTATACCATTTATATACATCATTCTAAATAAGGTTATAAAACATTATGTTATAAGGCATATAGTATTTAATAATTAATAATCTAATAACTGTAAGATTATTAATTATTTACAAATGGTTGTTTTGAATGGGTGTGACTAATACCCTTTTAGGTATTTTTCCACCCATTATTCTATATTTAAGGAGGCTCTCTCTCTCATTTGAGAAGTATGTAAATTTGGAGTTTTATAGTGAATTATATCACTATGCACATAAGATATTATTGGCCACGTGGAAGTATGTAGAGGAGAATAACTTCAGGTTCAGTCTATTTTTTAATAGATTACTTTTTGTAAGTGTTTTAATAAAATGATTCTTTATGGGGTTTTTACTCGAAAAGGTTTTCCCCATGTATATCTTGTGTAATGTGTTTGTATAATTTTTATTTATATTTATTTTATTTTATTATAATGATTAGTATTCTAAGATCCTAATAATACTCTTAAGTTCCTTGAAATCAATCTTGAGTAGTTCCTTTGAGGCACAAATCTGATCTACTGACAACATACTTATGTAGCCCAATTCACAATAAACTTCAATATGTAAGCATGTGTAAGAACTGTGGTATTTAGATATGCCTTAGGAAGCTTCCATATTTGTAAGGGTCAAATTATCATTGGTCAAACCCCTTGTCAAACTAACTTTACAACTTGGATGAATGTTGGAAGACAATAACAAAGCATGTGCAAGTGGCCTATATTTATATTCTAATGCAATATATACTCCTTTTATCCTTCAAATCAAAATATTCCTAGAATGATTTCTCTTTGTAATTCTCTTGATTTTTTGAATGATCGTTGAACAAATGTATTTAAGTATTAAGACATAAAATACCAAGTCATCTCCCAAAAATTAGTAGAAAAAGACAAATAATTAAGTGAATGTGTAGAAATAAATGCAAATAAAGTTAGAATAAAATCTATTATATAGACATGTGTATAAACTAGTATAGATATCTTAAATACATCTATCTAAAAGACACTAAGAAATATCAATCAATTAATAGATTTCAATATTTACTTAAGAGTTATTTTGTTTACTTAAGACTTGTTTTACCTTATTTTAGAATTATTTAAGAATTAGTTTATTTTATCCACATTGTTTACATTGTTTTTATTTGAAAAACTATTTTTATAATTTACTTAAGAGATTTTAATCATTGAAGAGTTATTTATATGGTTACAACTTGAGATTCCATAATGTCACTTGTAGAAATGACTCAAACTTAATAAAAAAATATTCCATTTCTTAATATATAATTATCAAAATAAACCCTAAACTAAATATAAATAAATTAACATCCCTATACAAATTTCACCATTACAATATAATCACCGTTCGTATTCAAAAAAATTGCATAAAGATTTTTTAAATTCAATTATTAAATGTCAATATCAATCCAAATGAATATGTAGAATCTGGGTCCATGTCTAGTATTTTTTATGGTAGTCCTTCAATTTTTTGGTTTTCCAAAATAAATAAAATAAATAAATCGTCATCCATTAATTTTAGTGGAGCTAATCATGGTGGACTTTAAAATAAATAAAAATAAATCGTCATCCATTAATTTTAGTCTATGAGAATATGGATGATGGAAATGGAAGTGGAAGAGTCATGTTGGTGTTACAAGAAGGAGAGATAATGGAATGTTCTTTTCTATATATTTTCATGTTTAGCCTCTGGAATAGAAGGCAGATTGGGGAAGGCTGCTCTTTTGGGAATACGGATTGTGCAGGTTTTGCATGATTAATCTGGCATCAATTCCATAGAGGATACAAGGTAACTTGTTTTGCTTGCCCTCTTGATTACTTTCATTCGTTTCTCTATAAGTTGGCTTTGTTTCTTGGGTTTTGTTAAATTCTCTTGCCTTTTCATTTCTGTAAGAAGATTTTTTTAGGTTTTTAAATCTCTCCTTACTCTGTTATTATTTGTATGCAATATACAGCAAGTAATCATGTCTTCTTCAAAGAACATAAATGCTTGAGGTGCAAAGGCTTTTGATTCCCTGGCAGAAAGTTCTCCTGCGCCAGAGAAAAGCAAGGGCAAGGGAAGGACCCCGAAGAAAGAACCTTCCAAGAAAGACAATAAAAAGATTCACGCTGAAAAGTTTCTAAATGCGTCAGTTGTTCCTATCAATGTATATCCTTGAACCTGCCAATCGCTTTTGCTTGAAAGTACCTAATGTTTCAACAGATCCAATTCTGTGCATATCCTGCGATCATTGCATTCCATGAGATGATATTTCTCTGTGGCAATTTTGTCAAACAGTTTGCGTGCCTTGTCTATTACCTTCCTTGTTTTAGTTTCAAATAGGCCTCTAAATGAAAGGAAACAGAATTCTATCATAACATTATCGTCCTATCCAACAACTCAAAAAATGATATTTCAAGGGCAAACAACTTTCAATAGATCAGAATGAGAGAGAATGCTAGATATTACAAAATGAAATGGTATGATGAGGCAAGAGAAGGCAAAAGATCTGGCAATCAGATTGACAGAGATCTATGAGATCCTTTAAAGTAAGTTTCCCTAAGCCAATCCTGTTGATAAGACCTCTCTATAAGATCCAGAGACATCGTTCGTTCTTTGCCTCAATCTAGCATTTTTTGGACTACGAAACAGACGGGTACACTGGCAATGAGCACAAGACGGTTTTTCTTCGACGGAAAACAATTGAGCTATGCAAGCAATGGATGCTGTCACTGAATGAATGGGTTATTGTTGTACTTCCATTGCCCCACATTCATTTCTGTTGCATTAGGAATGATGAACATAGTAGTTGCTTCTTTTTTTAAACCCTATTTCAAAATACGATTTGCCTTACTCAACTTAGATTGATTTTATGTGAATCTGAAAAACGCATACCTCTACGACTCGCGCTGCGTCTCTGGCTGCTTCTCCCACTCTCCGTCTGTGTCTCCACTAGCTTGCCCCTGTTTTCATCAATGGTAGGCTTACATGTGGTTTTAAAGCAAATTTTTTTTCCCCGAATTCGCAAGGCTATGTTCCCCCAAAACAAGGAAGGTAATGGCCAAAGAATTTTTAAAGAGTTGAGTGGAAGTCCCCCCAAAAAAGTTTATAGAACACGGCTGTCTAATAATGCAAAGCATACTTCAAATAGCCCAAGATCACAATAGTGGCGTCAACCCATATTTAGAGGTTATAAGTGATGAATTTGAAAATGGCGTCAAATAACCTTAACAATTTATAAATGATGGGATTTGCATCAATAGAGGTGGCAGATAAATTCGTGCTGATATGTTTTTCCTTTCTATTGCATTGTTGTATGTGTAATTCGCATGCCCCATACTTGTTCTTAATTGCCACATTCTGACTAAGTGTGGTATGTCCATGTGGATTTTGATGTTATAGTAATAAATTTTGTATATGTTACTATTGCAAAATCATGGAGATCCTTGTTATTTCCATATTCTTGGAACTTTGTTTCTGTAATTGCTAAATATAATTTCTCTATCTTGTTGCAAATTATTGCATGTTGGTGACAGGTGTTGATTTGAATGCCCTCCTAGTTGGATTTGTTGTATAACTTATAGTTCTTGCAGAATCCTGAGCTATTTTGTGTCCATTTTCTTTCTTTTATCATATAGACCTTTGAATTTCAGAGTTGGTATTTTGATATCTTCATTTACAACTCAAAAATTCTTCCAATATCCATACGTTATTCTCATATTTTGGGGGTTCGTTGTCCTGTATCCTTGATGCTAATGTCTTAGATGCTGATTTACTACACAAACTTTAGACCCCATTGTTGCTTAGAATTGTTTGCATACATTCAAAGCTAGAAAAAATTTAAGTTTTAGAAACTTAAATCGTATTTAAAGCTAAAAATTCGAAGTGTTCAATCTTATGCATCCAAAATCTTATACATTTCATTTTTTGTGACTTATGTATATTCATGGTCACTTGTGGCATCATTCCTGCTAGCCTTGCTGCATAATATTCATATAGGTTCTCATTTCCATGTGACTGTTATTGCAGGAAGACTAGAATCTGGTTAGGGACATTTGAAACAGCTCAGAGGATGCAGCTAGGGCGTATGATGAAGCAACAAGACTCATGTGTGGACCAAGAGCTAGAACTAATTTTCCATTCAATCCCAATGCCCCTCCAATGACATCTTCAAACGTTTTGGCCTCATTACAGGAACCGAGATTGGGACCATCAAAAAAGAATTCCACTGTGACATCAGAACAAAATATCAATATACATGCTAGTAATCAGTCCATTACTTGCCTCAAATTAGACTCTGAAAAGTCCAACAATATTGGTATTTGGCAAAAGAAAACAGGGCCAAAGCATTGTGAATCAAACTGGGTCATGAAAGTGGAATTGGAAAACAGTCAATATGGAATCAGTGCTACAGATGATGATGTTACACAAATGATTGAGGAGCTACTTGACTGTGGATCCTTGGAGATCTGCTCCCCAGCTGCTTCTACTGATTCCAGTATCACTACAACAGAGTCCATGGTTAGTTACCCCTAATGGTGACTATAGTGTACTGGCAGCACAAAATTTTGTAAAATTTCTTGATATGCAGGAGAGTTCTTCCTCGTTGTTACAAATTTATGCAGTCAATGCACTGCAATCTGGTAATTTGGCCAATAGGCCATTTTATATGTGCACATATTTTGTAACTGCCAAAAAAATTTGGTAGTCCTAATAAATGATAAATTTTTTGGTAGTCCTTTCTTAATAAAAAAAAATAATTTTTTTGGTAGTCCTTCCCTAAAAATGATTTTAATTATCATGACTGATTTTGCAAATACACACCAAAAAAATATGGTTACATTAGAATTCATGGTGTTTCATTTATTTCCTTTGCCGTTACATTTTCTATTTGTGGGTTTCATTTAGTATTAGATATAGTCTGATGCATATTGTTTTTTGGTGCTTCAATATGTAAGTTGAGGTGAAGGAGGAAAAAGTGTGAAATACATTCCCTTTTACCTATCTCTTGCCATGTTTGCCAATTAAAAAAAAAAAAATGATCAGAAAGCTATTGGAATGGACAAACCCAACAATGGATTAAATGACCATGGTTTCCACCATCCTCTTGGGGCCTGCCATGATATGATGTAGTTTTTCCCTCAGTCTGTCTTTGTGAAACTATGACTTTTTTGTTTAAAATGGATTTCAATTTGTTCAACAGTGAATTTTATGAAGGATTAGATTTTCAATTTCAGAACGCAAACACAATGGTAGTATCTGCATGGACTAGATGGCACAAATAAACTGAGTCATTTCCCTACATGCATGCTACACACAAAAAGCTACAGATATGATGAGATGACTTGGTTAAAAATTACAAAGGAAAATAGGCAATATAAACATAATGAAATAATAAATCAATATTCACAAGAAAACATGGTGAAATAAATAAATCAATATTCACAAATTCTTGTGAGAGAAGTGAAATGGATAAAGCATTCCATATATGTCCAAAAGTTTCTCCCACATAATTTTCCTTCTGAAACATGCAACACAAGGAGAAAAGAAATTAATAAGAGAAGCAAAAATGAAAATTCTTTTAATTTGTAAGTGACGGTTGTTTTATTTATTTTAGTAATTTCTAGAAAGGATTTGCTTTCTTTAAAATGCATAACTTCTTGCTAAGATATATCCACTTTATTATAGTAATAGATGCATTTAAATGATTTTTCTTTTATATTAATATTTATATTTAATAATTTATATTTATATTAATATTAATATTTAAGTATATTTTAAAGAAATTTTTATATTAATATTTAAACTTAATTTGGAAGGTTTCAATTTTATGTTGGGTTAATTATAATTTTACTATTATTAAGACAGTCTAGATTTTTATAGATTAAATAGGATAAATTTCCAAAAGAAAATTCCCCACCTTATTATGCAATCTCATATTAATTTCTTTTAGAATTTTTTTAAAGTGTGATAGAATGAAATACATAATTAAATGTGCATAATAGAAAAATATTGTTATGCCTTATCTACTTTTTAGGATGGATGTGCATAATAGAAAAATATAGTTATGCTTTATGTGCTTTATTATTGTTTTAAATTGTTATTGGTGTTTTTTTAAAATTTAGATTCATATTTAGTAATGTATTAAGATAGTGGAATGAGGTGCTTTATTATTGTTTTAAAATCTTATTGGTGTTTTTAAATTGTAAATTTTTATTTAGTAATAAATTAAGATTTGGAAATAAAGCTATTAGTTAGTGATATCATACCATTAATTTTTTTTAAATTGAAAAGTAGATGAGATTTTAATTTTATTACTTTATTTTTAAAAAATAGTGATAATTTTTTTTAATTAATACCATTTTAAATGGTCAGTTTATTTATAATTAATCAATTAAGTTAAAATTTTATTTATTACATTTATTAATATTTATATTTAATAATTTAGATGCATTTAAATGATATATATATATATATATATATATATATATATATATATATATATATATTAAAAAGGGGTAAAAACTTTATTGAATCAGAAAATCATTAAAAAGTAGAAAGAAACACCCCATAAGAGGCACAACTAAAATCAAGAATTAAGTAACACCCAAAAAGCTCCTCATATCCTCCATAACTGAATCTTCAAGAACAGGGGTCAAATCATCAGGAAGGTTGCCCCAATCATTCACATTCCAAGTCTCCATCTGCTCAGACACCCACCTTGCCAAACCTTCCGCCACCTTATTCCACTCCCATGGTACATGACAAAAAGTAATAGAATCTAAAGCATTGCTCAGAGAAACAATTTGTTTGGCCACCACTGCAAGTTGCCAATTCACCTCCTCAAAATGTCTCTTATTCAACATATCAATGACCACCTGAGAATTTGATTCACAAATAATCTGCTTCTAGCCAAGGGCACAAGCACACTCTAATGCTAGAAGAATAGCAAGAGCCTCCATGAGATTATTTGTATGCTGACCTCTATATATAAAGAAGAAAAAAATTACCACCCCCAAACTATCCTTGCCAATGCCACCAACTCCAGCATGGCCAGGATTACCTCTAGGAGATCTATCAGTATTGATTTTCAGCTCCCCCATAGCGGGAGGACACTAGCGACCATTATGACAGACCCTCGCTCTCCCACACCCATGCTGCACCGTCCTCAAATTTTTCCTTCCACCCCCAGAGAGACCTAGGGCTTCAACAACATCATAGTCACTAGAAACAATAGGGATAGAAAGATCACACTTAGCAGCCAAAGTTTCCTATAGACCCCCCAAAATCCTCAACCAGAGCTGACCAACAAGTAGCTTCTTGTCCAGAAAAATTCTACGGTTGCACTCCAACTAAATATGCCAAATTATCAAACTGGGGCTAATGATCCAAGCAATGAGGAGAAAATAGGTCTTTATAGGGGGAGGCCCCAAACTCCTCCAAATGTCCTCTAAAGAAGAAACATGTCTACACGGCATACGACAGAGATTCCACCAGAAATGCCAAATAAATTTCACAAAGGGACACTAAAAGAAGAGATGGGAGATGCACTCCTCATGCCCACCACACATAACACACATAGAGGGCCCCTGAAACCCACATTTCCAGAGTCTCTCCCAAGTAAGGCACCTCCCTTGAACAACTAACCATGAGAAGAAGTTACACTTAGGCCAAGAAAACTTATTCCAAACTTGTTTCCACCACGAGACCTCCAAACTCTCAAACATTTGCTTATCAGGAACTTGATAACCTGAAGCAATAGAAAATATTCCTTTTGGATCAGGAGCCCAAGCCAACATATCTCTCCCAGGAAGAGATGTACAGACACGCCCTGACAGAATCTCGGTAAGCTCCTGATAATCCCCAACTGCCCCACCAGGAGGCCATTCCTACAGAACCTTCCATCTATACACACTAACTTGTCCCAAATTCTAAAGAGTTTTAAAATCAACAACATGGCCCCACTCAGCATCAATAAAATGCCTACTCAAATTCTATAGATGGGAGTGAGTAGACAAAATGGGAGGATAACCATTCCAAGAATCATGCTAGAAGAGAGCATCTTGCCCACCATTGCAAATCCAAAACAACCTCTGCTTGACCAACTTAGCACCCCTTTTGAGGGTACTCCAAATCATAGAACCCTTCCCCTCCAAACTGAAGTAGGTGACATCCACACTCTCAACTAAACCCAAATACTTTGAGGTAAGAATTTTTGCCCACGATTGATGTTGCTGCGAACACCACCACCAATACAGCTTAGCTGCTAAAGCTTGTCCATTCAAATCAGTTCTACATAGATCCAGACCACCAGCCTGCTTTGGCCTACACATAGCTTCTCACTTAACCAAACTTCACTTCCTATGAAGGAGGTTACCAGACCAAAGGAACTACTGAGACAAACTCTCAAAGTCTTTGATAAAGCTAGAAGGTGCAGAGAGAACAAAACATTTGTATATAGGAAGAGCATGTACCACTAACTTTAGAAGATTCACCCTACCCATAAAAGAGAGCCACCTGTTAGTCCAATGACTAACTAGATTTATGAACTTATCCATAATCTCCTACCAGAACAATTGAGGGAGCAAACGAATAGCAAGTGGAATACCAAGATATACAAAAGGAAGAGTGCCAATCTAGAAATGAAGGATACCAACAATTCTCCTCTAAATAGCTGCGGAGTATGAAAGAAGTAGATAAAATACTTCCCCTCATTAATTTTATTACCTGACACAACCAAATAACAATCCAGAATCCTGTGCCAACCGGAAGCCTCCTCAACATTGGTCTACCCATCAAAGTCGTGTCATCAACAAACTGCAAATGTGACTGAGGGGGAATATTATTTCTAAAACTCTAGCCCTTAATCAAACTAGCCTCCACTTGGGATCTAATAAACCTCTCCAAAGCCTCTGCCAATAAGATGAACAGATAGGGGGATAAAGGGTCCCATTGTCTGAGCCCCCTAGAAGCACCAAACAACTCCATTAGCTCACCATTTATCAACACTAAAAGGAAGGAGAAGTAACACAGCTCTTGACCCACTCAATCCATTCACCAGCAAAACTAAATGCTCATAGAATCTTAAATAAGAAGGCCCATTTAACCTGATCATAAGCTGTAGCCATCTCCAACTTAATAAGTATAGCTTTCTATTTAGAATGATCCATAGAATGCATTGTCTTAGCTGCAATGATGACTCCATCCATAATCTACCTGCTAATGACAAAACCCCCTTGCTCTTGAGAAATTAACCTATTTAGCCAGGGTTTCAGCCACTTAGCAATCAACTTAGTAATAATCTTGTAAACCACATTATATAAGGCAATGGGCCTAAAAAGATCTAGAGAATTAGCCCCATCCTTCTTTGGAATGAGAGAAAGGAAGGTAGCATTCATGGATTTCAGCATTTGTTTATTCATGAAAGATTCTTGAATGACCTCCAACAAATCCAACTTAATTACTTCCCAGAACACCTGGTAGAACTCAACTGGGAAACCATCAGGCCCTAGAGCTTTTCCCTTTTTTCATTTGGAACATAGCAGTTTCAATCTCCGACAAAGAAATAGGATTAAGAAAAGAAGCATTCATTTCCCTGGTGACTAAGGGCAGAATACTATTCAAAATATCAGATTCATCCTCCTCTGCAGGAAGGGAATCCTTAGATAGTATAATAGAAAAGATACGAATAGCCTCAGCAGAAATAGTTGTAGAGGAGGAGAGAATCTCCCCATTTGAAGACTTAAGAGAAGAAATGACATTACCTTGTATCCTATCTTTTACTGAATTGTGGAAGAAAGAAGTATTCATGTCTCCCTCCTAAAGCTACTCAATTCGTGACTTTTGTTTCCAAAAAAATTCCTCACATAATTACCATTCCTCAACTTCCTTCACAACAGCAGCTTCTAGCAAACCCAGATCCTCAGTGAGGCCCTGATCATGAATCTGCCTGGTGATCAAGTCCAACTGAGATTGAGCAGATTGATTTGCATGGAAAACATTACCAAAGTGTTGCTTATTCCACTATTTCAATCTATATTTCACATATTGGAGCCGCTTGGAGGAGTACATAGTAGTCCCATGTGACGGCTTCCCCAAAATCCACCAACCAAGAAGAAGATCATGGAGGGAGTCATCCCTTAACCACATGAGCTAAAACTTAAAAGAATGATTTACACAACATCGGGATAGCTTAGCAGTAAGTTTGATCAGCCAATGATCAGAACCCTGCCCATCCAAATGTTGGTTTAGGTCTGGACAACTGAGAGGGGGGGTGAATTAGTTGTCACACATTTTCTTCTTTTCTATTTTCAATCTTCCTTTAGCTCTTATAGTCAATTTAATGATGTAAACATTTTAGCATCAATCAATAACATATGAACACAAAACTTAAATAACACATTCAACACCAAGATTTTGAAGTGGAAATCCGGTTAAGGGAAACACCACGCTGGGGGTTAACCCACAAAAATTAATACTCTATTAAAAGTATTTTTACAAATGGGAATGCACCTGCATTCAGGCTCATTGCCCAGAGCTCACTGCTCAAATGGAGGCTTACTGCCTATAGAAATATTACTATAGAATAACAAAGATCTAAACTGATTAATAGCATCTACTCATGCAAGAATTTTAGTTCCGGTTAGGTACAAAAACTAATCTTACACATTTCATCTTTGATCTGCCCTTCTTACTGTTCTTCCTTCATTCACACTTTGGATTTCTGCTCTTCTCACATACACCTTCTTCTCACACACCACACACTAAATCATCCAATTCCATCAGCTATATATATCCGCAACATGAGCTACAATCATTTTGCCAGTCGGCTTCAAGAAAAATTTAGAACTTTTTGTGTACTCTACTCTGTCGGCTAGATCCATACATAATATGAGATGTGGACTAAAACTTGCACTCACAAATCATTAATTGGGTCAGCCAATATCACTGGTCATCACTATTTTCCCAATAAACAACTTCTATACGTCTAGGATCAAGATCTTCTGCAAGGCCAGCCTGTTCTTCTTCTGTCTGCTCTGACAAACTGGAACCCGATACTTAGAGGCTAATATATTTTGAATCCTTCATCACTGGAGGGAAAAAATTTGGAGTTAGACTATCTTGACAATGCATTTGACTCCCCTACATCCGCAACTAATCATGACTTCCCACCAGAAAGATCCGGACTAAAATACTGGACCTGGTTACTGCTCTGTTCCTAGCTGTCCAGAATTAGACAAATACTGAATCTGACTTCCAATATGAACAAATTGTGTTATATGGATGATTGGGATGATCTTAGTTACCATCAATGACAACACCTATCAATACGAAGCAGTGTCTCTTGCCAACAATCTCCCCCTTTGGCATTGATGACAACACTTAGTGAAAAATGACTAAGTGTCTAGTGTAACTCCCCCTTTGTCTATACACTTGTGTACTTCACTTATTCTAGTGTTCCCCCTTTCCTGAATACCTTATTTTTCACTGCCCTTCACTCCCCCTTTGACATCAATGGCAAAGGGTGGGGTCCGCAAGCTAAAACTCACCAAAATTTCTTTATATATTGCCGCATATGTACAAATAATTATTGAGTCTTATTTACATGAACTTGAGAATGTCTGTAAAGCTGCTTTTTATTTGTACAAGTTTAGAGCCCCAAGTACTCTTCATTCCATCCAAAATGGAGCTGTGCCCACTTAGCAAAAATGAATATGCTTCTACCTTTGAGAGACCTGCTGGATCACTAGTCTAAGCTGCACTCTGAGCTTCAAATAGGGCGTTATACATTGTCTCTAACTTAGGGGAAATTAATCCCTGGAGCTCACACATTCTCTTCATAATATTACACTTTTCTTTAACAAGCCTCTTTATTTCATCTGTCAACCTATTTACTTGACATTCTTGACTTATAGGCGAAACTGTTAGAGGATCAAAATTTTGAGAGAGATCTGACAATTTCTATTCTTGCTCCTTTATCTTTTTCTCAATATCCTTATTAACTTTGGGCCATGATAGATAGAATTTGTACATATCACTTCCCTCATTTAGAGCATTCTAAATACTTTTTATGCTAATACCTAGTATTCTTCTATCATTTCCTATCAGATTCTTTATTTCACAAAATTTCTTAGCCAGGAATTCTTTCTAAACAATTGCCTTCGTAGACTTCTCAAAGGACTCAAAATGAGTATTCATAGAACTTACAAAATTTTTTAGATGTTCAAAGGAGGAATCAAATGGATTCTTCTAGTGGGTAGGCATTAACTTTTCTAAAATTCTGGGTGCAAGCCTCGGTAGTTCATTGTCCTCCATGTGGAATTTTAACATCTTTTCTCTGGCCTTTACTTGGGTGAATGATGCTATTTTCATTAGTTGAATTGGAGAGAGAGCATCTAGATTAGCTAGGCCTTGGAGTAGTTTAGATTCATCAAGCTCACTCATCTCTTTTTCAAGCAGACTTTTCACTGCATCTGCAGTGTCTCTTGCAGCATTTTCTGAATCATCCTTTTTATTCATTAGTATCTGCTTTATGTGTTTCAATATTTGTACCATCTTCTTCTACTTTATCTTTCTTTGTGTTCTCTGCAAAAGAACTCTTTCTTATTTGTTCATCACTTGCTACCTAATTCGAAGGGCTCTATGAAGTAGTAATGTTATCCTCTTTCTTTGACGTATCAGGTGGATTGCGAGTATCTTTTGCACCAACTACTTTATCCAACATTTTTGTATTCTCCTGATTTGCTTGTTCTACTTTCAGAATAGAGGCTTCACCCAACTCAGATTGCTGCTCAATAATGTTGTCTTCTTCACCATCCGGAACTTCTTTTGTGACTATGGGAAAATTGTGCTTTCTTAATGCTTTCAAAAGAATCTCTTGAGTTTCTTCAATGATTTCACTTATTTCTCCAAGCATGAGCTTGTTCATTCTCCTTTTTCTTTTAAAGTCATCTTTGACTTCCTTGATTATCATATCTATTTGATCAAGAGAAATTTGAGGACACAAATTTATTAACTCATGTTTTTTGATCTCCATATACTTGCACTTGGCATTTTCTTTTCTCAACTCCAAGATATTTGCTAGACTTTGTGGTAACTTAGAAGTTATCTCAATCAGTGCCTTGTTGTAGATGTTGAGATATATGACTGTTGCTTCCTCCAACACCCTTTTGTCCATATCATTATATTCATCATAGAATTCAATCGTGGGTTTTAGATTACCATCCACAGTGACTGATTTTATCACATCTTCTAGGGAGAGTGCGGGCTTCTCAACATATTCCTCATATTCTTCTGTCTTTTGCTTTTTTCTAGTCCTTTTGCTTCTGTAGGAATTTTCTTTGGTTAAATTTACAGATTTTGTTCCAGTGA
Source organism: Cunninghamia lanceolata (assembly GCA_027924645.1). Lineage (NCBI taxonomy): Eukaryota > Viridiplantae > Streptophyta > Pinopsida > Cupressales > Cupressaceae > Cunninghamia > Cunninghamia lanceolata. The sequence goes on along the minus strand of BSBN01001055.1, from coordinate 2,649,327 downwards.
CCTTAAGTTCCTTGATTTCAATGTCAGAGTCTGTATCTACTTCTTCTCTTATGCTTTCATAGGTCCGATATGCTTTTGTTTTCTTCTTTTTTTCCCATTTTTTGGATGATTTTACTTAAGGTTTTCTAGTTTTGGAAGGAGTAGAGGTAGTAGAAAAGCTTTTAGTAGTTCTTGAGGTGGAAGAGAATTCCACCGAATCACTTGTTTGTTTCTTATCTTGTTTCTCTTTCTCATCCTTCTCTGTTCTTTCTCTAAATTTCTTCACAACTTCCTTAGTTAGGCCAAGATTTTCAGGTAACTGTTCAACTTTTTTTCTTACTCTCCTATTGGTTTCAGGTTCTTTGAGCTCAGTATGTAACTTTAAACTCAGCTCCTCATAAGTTCCAAATATTTCAACCATTGTGTCTTTGGGCTTGCTTAGCAGATGTTGAGCATACATATCCAAGATCCTTTCATCTACTTCATACCCCATGGGCATGATCCAAATAGTTCTGGGTTCCACTGTGTCCATTAAACACTGATCAATATCAACCATGAAGCATATTTCATTTTTGTATTTGTTAACAATTGAGTTAGGGATTCTTTCCCTTGAGTTCATCATACTCTAAAAATTCTTGAAGTAACCCCATATTGCAATTTTCTGAGCATTGAAATTACTAATGTTACGAAGATGATTTCAAATCTGAATGGCAACTGGCTCATCCTTAGTCCAGTCACACCTTTTACCCTAGGTACTTGATTCATAAAGTAAAAGAATAGACATAGAATCAATGTACCATACTTGAAAGTGTTTTTCTTATCCTTTTTGATCTTATTTAAATTTTTAATCATTTGATTATGTAGCAGTTCACACATGTCATAATCAACATTTTCCTTTAGCATCTTGTATGTAGCATATATGGCTGTTACGAAAACAAAATTTTCTCTTCTCGAGTGGTAAATCTTGTACCCAATCACCATGGAGGTGAATTTGACATCTGGTTCTATAATATCATTAATGGTCATTGCCCTTCTGTCAAACTTAGCTCCGGTAGCATCAATTACTGTCTAGTTTTTCACAGCTTTCAACATGGGTAATCCTCTGGTTGAGTTTAAACTAGTTACATTTCTGCTAGCATCCCTGGTAATCTTGAATGGTTTTAACAACCAAATGAATTCATCATGCATCCAACTCAAGATGTATCAGACCAATTCATCCTCATCAAATGTTAGAAACCCCATAATTTGAATAAAGTGTTTATCCTATAGTCCCTTATACTCAGGTTTAATTTCATGATTTTCATCTTTGAGTTGTTTCTCAAACAAGTCTACATACCTTGAATCTCCAAACTCATCTATATTTGGATGAATGTAAACCCTAATGTCTTCTACATGCAACACACCATACGGAACACTTGAAAAAGCACATAATGGGTCGACTTCAATTTATTTGTGAGGATGCTTCTTAAATTTGGGTTGAAGCCTTTTAGTAATGTCGATAACATGAGGAGTAACCATCTCAACAGATTTTAGATTCAAAGCTTTACAAAGAGGTACCTTTTCTTTCACGAGGTTAGGGTTGATCAATTGCCGGTTCAATTTGCTCTCTGCCTTAGTCTCTGGATTTGCAGCTCAAATGCTCTTCTTCTTGTTTTCTTTGAATGCAAGGTGATTCAAATGAATGACCAAGTGACCTTTTAAAGCTTTGCATTGCCCTAATTTTATCTAGTTACATTGTTTTTGACAGTTCTTCATGTATCACTCTGCAAGATTCCATATCAACATCTTTTCTTCCAGAAATCCTTCGAAAGGTTCTGGATCAATTCAGAGTATTCTATTTTATTGTGCCACACCCAACCACCCACTTACTGACTAAGGGAATTTGATGTTCTATGCAGCTCCCCCTGAGCCAAGGCTTCTGACTTAATTCCTGGAGGAATTGTCAGCACCGGATTCCGGTGTAGACCCATCACTATTATTTATTGTATCTTTCTCTGTCCAACTCTTTTTCATTTCACTCTATATCTCATTCACATCAATTTTCTTTTTGCCTCTGTCTTTTTTCTGCTCATCCAATTTTTTGTTTACTAGACCTCTTCTTCCATTGTTCCTATTTCTGTAGAATCTTGCAATATGACCAGATTTATTGCAATTAAAACACACTTGATTTCCACTTGATCTACACTAATTAGCCATGTGTCCAAATCCATTGCAAGAAAAGAAGTAGCCATTGAAAGAATTGTCATTTGAATTATTCATTGTCATACTTCTACATTCATTAGATTTGTGACCATACCTCTTGCATTTGAAGCATTGACCAGAGAAGGATAGACCATTTTTATTTTCTCTACTTTTGTACTGAATAGCTCTATGACCAAATTTATTACAATTGAAGCAGTTTACATTAAATGAGCAATATCTTTGAGCATTAGGATGTCTTACTGGAGGTTTTCTAGTTCTATTCCTTTTATTCCTTGGTTGAAAATTCCTTTGTCCAGATCTGAAGCTTTCACCTTTCTCATATTTAAGATTATGCTTGTCATTATCCTTTTTCTATTCTTCAATTAGTGCTTCAAGTTCAGCTAAGCTTATTTAGAACTTCTCCTTATACTCATTTGCAATTTCTAGGTCATATCTAAGAGTGATAATCTATCTCTGAAGTTCTCTCTCATTGTTTGTTCTTTCTTGTAGATTAGATTCTAGGAGACCAGCTATTCCATCCAATTTGCAGCATTCTTTAGTTCTTTCTTTCAGATTTTGCTTCATCTCTTCTTCAATTTTTTTCCTATCTTCAATATCCTTGGTTAGTCTCATCACCCGAGTTTCCATCTCATGTTTTGGGACAACTTCTTTAGCTAATTTTTCACTTTCTTTTTTTTTTCTTTCAAGGCCTTGTCTTCTAGTTGAAGAGGTTGCTCCTTTCCTTTTGCATTGGATTTGCTCAATTTTTCTTTTAAGATCTCAATGAAGTCTTTAGCCTTTTTGAGATTATCTTGTATTTCTTGGACTTCTGTCTTGGACTTCTCAAGATCATCTAGGGTGAGATTAAGTTGTCCTTGAAGATTATATTCATCCATGTTACTGCCTTCCCAGATCTTCCTTAAGCTGTTAAACTTTTCCAAAGGAACCTTGCTCTAATACCAATTGTTGGTTTAGGTCCAGAGAACTGAGAGGTGGGGGGGTGAATCAATTGTCACACATTTTCTTCTTTTCTATTTTCAATCTTCCTTTAGCTCGTATAGTCAATTTAATGATATAAACATTTCAACATCAATCAATAACATATGAATAGAGAACTTAAATAACACATTTGACAGCAAGATTTTGATGTGGAAACCAGTTAAGGGAAAAACCACGATGGGGGTTAACCCATAAAAATTAATACTCTGTTAAAAGTATTTTTACAAATGGGAATGCACATGCATTCAGGGTCACTGCATAGAGCTCACTGCTCAAATAGAGGCTCACTACCTATGGAAATATGAAAATAGAATAACAAAGACCTAAACTAATTAATAACATCTACTCATGCAAGAATTTTAGTTCCAGTTAGATACAAAAACTTATCTTACACATTTCATCTTTGATCTTCCCTTCTTACTGTTCTTCCTTAATTCACACTTTGGATTTGTGCTCTTCTCACATACACCTTCTTTGCACACACCACACACTAAATCAACCAATTCCATCAGCTATATATATCAATAACATGACCTATAATCATTTTCCTAGTCAGCTTCAAGAAACATTTAGAACTTGTTGAGTGCTCTGCTCTGTCGGCTAGATCCATACATAATATGAGATGTGGACCAAAAATTACACTCACAAATCATTAATTAGGTCAGCCAATATCACTAGTCATCACCATTTTCCCAATAAACAACTTCTATACATTCAAAATCAAGATCTTCTGCAAGGTCAGCCTGTTCTTCTTCTGTCTGCTCTGACAAACTGGAACCCGGTACTCAAAGGCTAATATCTTTTGAATCATTCATCACTAGAGGACCAAAATTTGGAGTTAGACTATCTTGACAATGCATTTGATTCCCCTAGATCCATAGTTAATCATGACTTCCCACCGGAGAGATCCAGACTAAAATATCAGACCTTATTACTGCTATGTTCCTAGCTGTTCAGACTTAGACAAATACTAAATTTGACTTTTGGTATGAACAAATTGTGTTATGTGGATGATTAGGATTATCTTAGTTTCCATCAATGATAACACCTACCAATGCAAAGTAGTGTCTCTTGCCAACACCAAAATCTCAAAGCTACTTAGCCACCTGTCCCCCAACCAGAAACTGGACACTAAGAAATAGCAGCGTCCCCACATCTCCTATTATTCCAAGTAAAGACCCCATTAATAGGCTTGATGTCAACCAAATTTAAGAGAGCCACATTAACCTACAAGAGATCAGAAGAAGGCTCCAAGCGAGCAATGCCTCCCCTCTTCTCTTCCAGAGAAACAACAACATTAAAATCCCCCGCTAAAATCCATGGGAGATTTTTTTTTAAAAAAATTATATTAATATTTATATTTAAATATATTTAAAATTAATTTTTAATATTAATATTTATACCTAATTTCTAAGGTTTTAGTTTTATGTTGGGTTAATCAATATGGAATCAGTGCTACAGATGATGATGTTACACAAATGATTGAGGAACTACTTGACTGTAGATCCTTGGAGATCTGCTCCTTAGCTGCTTCTGCTGATTACAATACCACTACAATAGAGTCCATGGTTAATTACCTCTAATGGTGACTATAGTGTACTAGCAGCACAAAATTTTGTAAAATTTCTTGATATGCAGGAGAGTTCTTCCTCATTGTTACAAATTTATGTAGTCCTAATAAAAGATAAACTTTTTGGTAGTCCTTCCTTAAAAAAATATATATATTTTTGGTAGTCCTTCCCTAAAAATAAGTCTAGTATTTTGTGGTTTTAATTACCGTGACTGATTCTGCAAATACACACACAAAAAATATTTCTCTTGGTGGTTACTTTAGAATTCATGGTGTTTCATTTATTTCCTTTGCCGTTACATTTTCTATTTGTGGGTTTCATTTTGTATTATATATAGTCTGCTGCATATTGTTTTTTGGTGCCTCAATATGTGAGGTGAGGTGAAGGAGGAAAAAGTGTAAAATACATACCCTTTTACCTATCTCTTGCCATGTTTGCCAATAAAAAATAAAAAATGATCATAAAGATATTGGAATGGACAAACCGGACAATGGATTAAATGACCATGGTTTCCCCCGTCCTCTTGGGGCCGGTCATGATACAACATAGTTTTTCCCTCAGTTTGTCTTTGTGAAACTATGACTTTTTTATTTTAAATGGATTTTAATTTGTTCAACAGTGAATTTTATCAAGGATTGGATTTTCAATTTCAGAACACAAACATGATGGTAGTATTTGCATGGACTAGATGTTGGTACAAATAAACTAAGTCATTTCCCTACACACATGCTACACACAAAAACCTACAGATATGATGAGATGACTTGGTTAAGAATTACAAAGGAAAATAGGCAATATAAACATAATGAAATAAATAAATCAATATTCACAAGAAAACATAGTGAAATAAATAAATCAATATTCACAAATTCTTGTGAGAGGAGAAGTGAAATGGATAGAGCATTTCATATCTGTCCAAAAGTTTCTCCAACGTAATTTTCCTTTTTCCTTCTGAAACATGCAACACAAGGAGAAAAGAAATTAATAAGAGAAGCAAAAATGAAAATTCTTTTAATTTGTAAGTGATAGTTGTTTTATTTATTTTAGTAATTTTTAGAAAGGATTTGCTTTCTTTAAAATACATAACTTCTTCCTAAGATATAGCCACTTTATTATAGTAATAGATGCATTTAAATGATTTTTCTTTTATATTAATATTTATATTTAATAATTTAATAATTTATATTTATATTAATATTAATATTTAGGTATATTTTAAAGAAAGTTTTATATTAATATTTATACTTAATTTGGAAGATTTTAGTTTTATGTTGGGTTAATTATAATTTTATTATTATTAATAGGATCTAGATTTTTATAGATTAAATAGGATATATTTCCAAAAGAAAATTCCCCACCTTATTATACAATCCTATATGAATTTCTTTTAGATTTTTTTAAAAAGTGTGATAGAATGAAAGTTCATCTATCAAATACATACTTGAATGTGCATAATAGAAAAATATTGTTATGCCTTATCTACTTTTTAAGATGGATATGCATAATAGAAAAATATAGTTATGCCTTATGCGCTTTATTATTGTTTTAAATTGTTATTGGTGTTTTTTTAAAATTTAGATTCATATTTAGTAATGTATTAAGATAGTGGAATGATGTGCTTTATTATTGTTTTTAAATTTTATTAGTGTTTTTAAATTGCAAATTTTTATTTAGTAATAGATTAAGATTTGGAAATAAAGCTATTAGTTAGTGATATCATTAATTTTATTACTTTATTTTTTAAAATTAGAGATAAAAGTTTTTAATTAATACTATAATTTTAAATGGTCAGTTTATTTATAATCAATTAAGTTAAAATTTTATTTATTTCAATTATTAATATTTATATTTAATAATTTAGATGCATTTAAATGATTTTTTAAATTTTATATTAATAATTATATTTAAATATATTTTAAAGTTAACTTTTTATATTAATATTTATACCTAATTTCTAAGGTTTTAGTTTTATGTTGGGTTAATTATAATTTTATTATTAAGAGAATATGGAGAAAGGATTAATAAATAAGAAAATGGATTATTCCATTAGAAATATATTAGGTTAAAATTTTTAATATGACCTAATTTTTTAAAATTCACACAACACAATATAAAATAAAAATTGATGTAGAGAGTTGGCTTAACATTCATTCTACCTAAAATTTTGAGAATATCACCACCATTATCATTTGAATAGTGCATTAAGATAGAAAGTGCAAATTATATTAAGAATAGGAAAATGAAGAGCATCCATTACACAATGGTGTCTCTAAGTTGACCATTGAGATAACATCCAATATTGTGTTTTTACCAATAATGTTATGGTATACCCTAATAATAATTTTCTTTCAATTATGTCTATGTAATTATACTTGTATAAAATAAAATATTTGTTTCCATTTTATTTCATATAGCTTAATATTTAATATGATATCCTAATGTGATTTATTAAAAGTTACATTCAAAATATTAATATATTTTTATGTTGTTATTATACATTTTTCTATTGTTATTTCAATGTCTTCATGTCTCTCTTCAATTCTTATTCTATCAAAGATTTTATATGAGTTGTAGACATAGCATGATGAGACAATCACATGAAAAAGATTTTGGAATTACTAAATATATGATTTCTTTATGATTTAGTTCTCTAATGCTTCATTCATGATTAGTTCATGTGGTTATTCATTTAATACCATTTTATTATTTTTATTTACAAAAAAATTTGAATTTGTTATAGTATTTATAACCTTGTCCACCAATTACTACATTTAATGACTTTCCAATAAAATATAAATATGTACTATTTAACAACAGGCCTATAAATATTTGTGCCTATGGGCCATTTGATGACACCTTTGGTTCATATACACACACAAAGTGAATGTCAAATTTAATTCACACACACACAAAGTGAATATGAAATTTAGTTCATACACATTTGATACACACAAAGTGAATGTCAAAAGCACACTCAAATAATAAATGGATGTCAAAAATTCAACTGCACACTTCACACAAACAATAAATGGATTCTGAGACACTAAACAAAGTGAACTCCAAAATTCAAATAAACAAGACACCAAACAAAGTGAACTCCAAAATTCAAATAAATAAGTGGATGTCAAAGTTCAAGCACACATATAAAGTGAGTCCCAAAAGACCAAACAATAAGTGCACACAAAGTAATGCCTAAAGTTCAATCACACTATAATGCCCCGTCATACAACCCTAGAGAGTTAGATTAAACTAAGCAATAGAACACATTTTTTTTTTAAACAACTAATTGCATTAATCATTAGATTAAATAACAACTATTTACATCATTTAAACTATTTAATCAACTAACAGCTCTAGGGAACATAACTGCATTAAATAACTTTAAACATAGATCATTAACAACATAATACATCATAAATGTCCATTAGCAATTTTGTTACATCATAGGAAGACTACATCTTTTCACTTACAAAATGTGTACAATTACAAATGAGATCAAATACATGATTACATAATTACAAGGCTTCTTGACTGATTACATCAAATTACAATATAAGTCATGGCTATACAATTCTGGAAGCATATTACAAATCTTCAAATGAAAATACAGAAGTGGAATAGAAAAGACACATCTACCACGAACACAAACTAAGATGCCAAAGAACTAATGGATTATAGCTCATCCACCTGACCACACAGAACCCTAAGGTCCACCCCAAAGCTAGGAGATAACAATGAGGTCCTTTGAAAGAAGAAAGAACAAAAGGACTAATTGAAAACAGGAGTACCTTAGGTTTCACATGCAGACATAACTAAACTCAACAATAAACATCCAGAGGCAAGAGAACAAGGCAAGCTAGAGTGTAGTAGATAGAAGTGTCATCGCATGGTTCTACATGGGTTACCCTAACTGTCTCTCTCTAGACACCGGTCCCCATCTATAGTTACCCTGGCAGTCTCTCTCTAGATGACCCATAGGTTAACACATGCAGAACAAAACATGCTCTCATCCCACCCTTAGCCTATACTAGCACTATAGGTGTGGGAGAGGAATCTATTTATCTTGCTTAGTGTGAAAATCTACCCTTTCCCCCTAGGTTAATTATTATGTTTTCACTTGTTAAACACTTCCAATGGGTTACCCAGACAACCACTTTGGGCCTCGACCCAACATTAGAAGCCACTCCCCTACTTGCACTTAGTTGACCCAACCCAATCAAGTACTATACACAAGGACACACATGACGTACCTCCAACTCTCATGACAAGCCAATATTATAACACGAGGTATACAAAAGTCCAAAACTTAATGAACAAAAATTCGTTTTCTCTATCTAGAATACATGGAATCAAAATCATCAATAAGTTCAAAGTAATTTCTCCCATAACAAGAATTTTAAACAAAGCCTCTGGATAGGTAACACAAACCATAGAACCCATAAAAATAAAAGACCAAATATCTCTTATCCTAACTCTTCATCGGAAACCAATATTCATAACATACAAGTAAAGATAAATTTAAATCAAAAATTTCAAAGCAATCAACACAGATTTATTATTCTAACAATACTAATTAAAAGCATTAAACCAAATGAATAAATTTACCCCCTATCAAACTATTAACTATCTAGAAGGTATTTGATGAAATATTGCTCTAATATAATACTTAACACATAATTTATACTTCTACTATTCACCATTATAACCCTAATTTTATAATGATCAGCTAAATATATTTATTTAACAAGATAACTAACTAGTAATATTTCATGAAAATAATATTCCATTCCAAATGAAAAGAAATCTAACCTAACGAACTATTACAAAGTATAATTCCTCTACGCACTTTTCTTTGAATCTAAAACAATTTAAATGACATGACATTCATATTTATATTAACAATATTGACACAACTAAATGTTATAACTATTTAAAAGAGGTCATCTAGCTTACATTATTGACTAACTTAGAATGTTATTAACTTTTACTTTATTCTAAATAAATACATTTATAATCCTATTATTTGAACTATACTATTGATTCCAAGAACAAGTTGAACAAAAATAATGATTCTAGTATCAAACCAACACTAATGTTACCTCTATATGACTATTAAATTTTTAACAACAATCTTTTCTAAAAATAATCTTGCAAAATAAAACAATAATTTTGTACATGATACTCATTTAACAAGAATTGGATTCTAAACTAATACTTAAAAATTTCTAAGAAATTTAATTAAAGTCCACATTAAATTATTCTTAATTTTGTGAGAACTCCATAATATATCTACATTTTTTTTCTTTTCTATATATAAAAATTACTACAAAGAATAGTTAAATTATTAATTACCTAAACTCAACATAAAAAGAGAATTTCTATTTCTAACTTAATGCATTATTTCCTATTAACTAAATCTACAACCTATGAGAATCCCTAAGTTTTCTCTAGTTAAACTCAGAGATTTTGTTGATTGACAAAATTGCTAAAAATGATTAAAATATCTATCTACATATTCAATCTACCTAAGAATTCATATTGAATAATAAATTAAGTTTTCAGGCAAGGAAGAAAAATGATGAAGCTGGTGAACCAGGCAACCAAATTTCATAGCCAAGAGCCAAGGATCAAAGGAATTTAATTCAATTACAAAAAAATTCATTGTTTTAAATGCATAAACTACAAACTAAAATTTAATTGCATTATTCATAATTTTTGGTTACCTAAGGAGGAACCCCAGCACTGTACGGTCATATGATAGTGCTTGAGGGGAAGGAATATGCATAAGTTTTAAAGTGTAAAAGCTGAAATTCTAATATCTCTTATCCTAAATTTCATTAGGTTTGTAGATACTAAAATTTCAAATGCCATTTTAGACATGATTCAATTCATATGGAGGCCATACAATGTAGCTAGATAGGCTGGAGAAAAAAAAAATATTTAAGAGTTTTGATAAAATGAAATCATCTTTATTAGTCTTATTTCAGCAAGTGTTCAAAGAATCCCATCTAATGGCAAGAGATTATAGATAAATAGAATTTGTTTGATATACAGATCAATGATTGAAAGAAAATAGTTTGGGCCTGGCAAAAAATTTTGATCTCCACAAGAAAGGGTGGTACTATAGTAGTTGAGTTTTCTTTTGATAAAAATAAATTAGCATTCTTAGCTTGACATAGGAATGCAACAATGGAAAATGATTTAATTTCTACTAGTGGCAAAAGATTTTATTTAACTAAGGTGTCTACAAGCAATATGAGAATACAGTGATAGTGAAATAGCAAGAGGAATAGATGTGAAGAAAGATAGATAGGTGTGAAGATGATTCAAAGTAAGGTCTCTTAAAATGTCATAATGGGTGGTTGAAGAGAATATTCAAGTGTATGCAAATGGCAAGATTAATAATAATGGGGTTATAGAAAATAATATATACTCATCAAGCATACATAGAGAATAGGTTGCAGAGCTTAATCAACCATTTCAATTGACAGGAGAAACTTGCATTTGATTGCAGATGGACATTGATTTTCAAAAGGATTTACTATTGTATAGAATAATTCATAGAGAACCACGCTTCAACTAGAATTTGACAAATCATAAAATTGCACAGATTACTCACATACAAGATTTTTCTTCATATATAGACAAGGAGAAGAAATTTTGTTTAATACATACCCAAAAATTCTTCAAATCTCCCTTGCTCCCTTCTCCTCTTCCTCTACCAATTCCTCTTCTTTTCCCCAAATTTCTGTGTATGTTTTCTAAGAACTCTCCCATCAAATCATCTTCCCAAAACCAAAATAGAAAAAACAATTGATACCCACTATCACTATTCTCTCCATTACAGATATCCACAACTTAAAATTAATTGAATTCATACCACCACTAATAGGAATAATTTTCAAATTTCCAACAACCCACTCCAACAATAAATCAATGGAAAAATAAAATAAAATGTCACATGTCAGATAAAATCAATAAAGTACTAAATATTAACAATATTATTATTATTGCTAGGTTTCAAAGCTACTAACTTAATTTAATATAAAAATCAACTAATTAATATTCTCAATTTTCTACTCTAATTAAATAACTAATATTGATGTATATATATAAACTTGTTATTATTATTACTATAACAATTAATAGATCTCCAACAAATACACATTGACTATATAACCAAAATGATCAAACCTCAACACATCTATACACATAGATCACTTATTCAATAAAATGAACCAAATGACTATAATCAACAACTTAATACCTTGGTCACTAAGTTTAATAAAATGAACCTTAAACTACAATAAACAAATAATAACAACCACATACCAAAGGATGACCAACACCCAAGGACAAGTACCAACTAAGCGATAACAACACCCATGACTGGAAATACATGGATGATGACAAACTGAAGACATTGGCTGATAGAAGGAACCCCATGTTATCTCCCATCTACATTATCTATTGGTGTAAAGGCATGCTTAGACCTACTAATTTAGGTGGAGTCCGTAGCTAGTACCTACAACCTGTATCAAACCAAGGGGTTGTGTACAAGAATATACATATATATAATCAAACACACTGTGATAGGGAATTGCAGCATAGTAGGGTGCTCATAATGAGTAATACTACATTGTCCCTTCACCAAAAGCATCACAAACAACATATACATTTCTAACTAATAATTAGATATCATGATATCAAATGATCACATAAAGCATGATAACTCTAATCTACATAATCATTTAACCAATAACTGATCATGTCACAACACATCATATACTATAAAATCAACAATGTCATCATAATGATCATAAAAAAATATCAACAACTATCTCAGGGATCCATTTAATCCATGATGAGCATAACTAAGCATAAATAAGTGATCTATCATCCACATGTCTCAAAATGTCTAAATATAAATGAAATACTAACAACTATCAGAAAGCTAAAATGAGGGGCACTACATCCTCCCCAACAGAATCAGCATTACTCCCAGAAGCCTGCAAATAAGTAGGGATATAACTCCCGCATCCTAGATGCATCTTCCCAGGTAGTAGAAGTATCATCATTAGGATCCCACTAGACCTTGACCTACTCCACATCTCTGCCTGTGAGTGTGAGTCTCCTGTGTTGCAAAATGCCTATGGACTCCAAGGTCAGCTGTTCGTCCTCTACCTGTAGAGCATTCTAATCAAGTACATGAGCAATATCTAGATAATAAGGTCTGAGTACAGAAACATGAAACACATCATGGATGCATGATAAGCTAGGTGGCAAAGCAAGATGATAACCAACAGGTGTTAGGGTTATCCGATAGAAGATATCAATTAAATGCAAATACAAATTAAACAGAGGAATGGAAATACACAGAAATAATAACAACGAGAGACAAGTTTTAACATGGTTCACCCAAACTCAGGCTACATCCACCAAACAGAGAGTCCAATACTATTATCCAGTAAATCAAACTGATTGCAACCAGCAATCCCTGCAACTCAATACAGTTGCAAATGCGACAATACAATATCCACGAAAACTCTAACCCTTTTATCAAGCATTATGTCAGTTACAAAAATAGGGTTTTTTTAATGTTGGATAATAGAAAAAATAACTCCCGATGCCTTAATAAAATAATAGGCAATTTTTTCTTTGGGGACGCTGCCCCCAGACCCCCACCATGGGCTCTGCCTTGGGGCTCCTGTCAGGGGGATAAGACCCCAGGCCCCGCAGGAGGGGCTCTGTCCCCCCTACACTCCCCCATTAAATAATTTGGGGGGAAACCGTGCTGATAAAAGTAGGGAAAATTTAACCTTTGAGTCTAATTAGGCTCCATATAACAACAATAGGTCTGATCCTCTCCAATACCTCGAATGGCCCAACAAAAAGTGGTGCGAGCTTAGAGCCTTTTCCATAACAGATCAGACTCTTTCACAGTCGCACACGTAAGAACACTCGATCCCCAACTGAAAACTATCAATCAATCCTATGAGCATATACATACTTCTTTTGTCTATCTTAAGCTACCACCAAAAGGTCCCTAATCTACTCAACCTATTGCTCCATTGCTTTAAGCATATTCGGTCCTAGAAGAACTCTATCCTAAAGACGATCCCAACTCAAAGGGGTCCGACAAGGATGACCATACAAAGACTGGAATGGAGACATACCGATAGAGCTGTGATAACCATTATTGTAAGAAAACTAAACCAGATATAAATAGTCCTCCCAACAGCTCTGCTGATCCATCACATACTAATGCAGGAGCATCCACGGTCAATGGCAATCCTCATCAACCAATAAAATAAAATATTTTAATTTCCTATAGTTTGGTAATTTGGAAGTTGGAAAATGAATACAATATTAGGCCTAAATAATATATTAAATAAATTAGCCTTATTACAATATTGTAAAAATAATAATGTTGCAAAAATCTAGGAGTGGGAGATAGTTTAGGAGACAATTTTGGAGTGTAAAATTAATAAAGGCAATTTGAAGTGGAAAATCAAAAGGTAATCTTGGGAGTGGATTTTTGGGGAGTTGTAAGTGGAGACAACTCACTAAATTCTCTCAAATATAACATGGCTAACTTGGATGCCCAAGTTGTGTGGCTTTTGTCTTTTTCCAAGTTTGGAGCTATTTTCTAGGAGTGGGAATTTGAGTTGTCACTTCTTTTAAGCAAATTGTGGGAGTGAATTTTATTGAGCAATTAATATTATTTTTTATGATTTAAAAAAAAAAGGATTCTCCCAATTTGGGTGTGGGAGTTGGAGGAGAGAGAAAATGGTGGTTGTGGAGTCATTATAGAAAAAGATTTTTGGCAAATTTTGAAGGGGGATTTCTTGTAGATTTTTGGAGGAAGGAAAAAGGGGTTTTAAGAATAAGAAATATGTGGATGAGAAGGATGGAAAAATAAATGAAAAGCTGAGAGCATAAGGCAAGAGAGATATTCTTGTATCAGAAGACATGGAAGGTCAAATGCAATAAGTTTTTTTTTTGTGATGTTGCAGATTTATGTAAGTTTTTACAAGTTTGAATTCAATAAAATGAGCATTTATGTTTGTTACATATTTTGCATTTGAGTGCATGAGTTGTGCTGCATCATTTGATATCAAAGCGGGTTGATCTTGAGTGTACAGAGTATGCACTAGGACAAAGAAGAGTTTGTGAAGTAAATTATTTTCCTATGTGTTGAAGTATGAGAAATTTTTGTAATTGCAGAGAAAATTGATTTTGTGAGATATATGTTTGTTGTCCTCCAACAGAGATAAAATCTAGGTAGAAGGTGTACAAACTTCTTCCACTAAGAGAAAGTGGTTAAAAGAGGTCTTGAACAAGTGCATCTTCCAGAGTCTTTGTTGGGTAGGGGAGAGTTAAATTTGTGTGAGTTATGTTAGCTATCCTCCATTAGAGATAAAGCTGGGTAGAAGGTGTAGAGACTTCTTCCACTAAGAGAAAGTGGGTAGAAGAGGTCTTGGAGAGGTGCATCTTTCAAAGTCTTTTGTTGGGCAAAGGATAGTTATGAGTGAGTTTTCTATAGAGAGGACCTGTAACTGCAGATAGCATTGGCTCTAAAGTGTTTATGTGTGCAGGTTGTAGAAATTGCATAGTGAGAATGAGCAAAATGTCTTTGAAGAAGAGGATGAGATGGGTCATGAAGAGACTAATAAAGATTTCATATATAGAAAAGTGGGAAAGAAAGTTTATGGATAGTCTTAATGAAGAGTTGATAAGACTTCAGGATAGAGTGGATGTATTAAAAGATGAAATGAATAGAAGAAATGTTGATGATAAAAGGTGTGAGAAAGAATGTCATGAAAGTGACATGAAAGAGAAAAAGAACATGATTGCAACTGAAACATGTCTTTTCAAAGGCATGGATGTGTTGATGGATGAGATTGCAATAGAGAAGAGTGATAATGAAAACCTTATTTTACCTAACATTATTTTGTTTGCAGATAAAGAGGAACATAAAGACAAAGAAGTGGAAGTCCTCATGAATAATGAAAAATAAGAAAAGAATGAGTTTGCAATAGGAACATGTCTATTGGAAAGCACAAATAGTGAGATAAAAGAGGTTGTAGAGGAAGCTACAGGAGATATTTGGTGCAGGTGGTTGGTTAGTGGTGGGTTGGATCCAATGAAGAAGGAGAGGAGAGGGGAAATAATTTGGTAGAGGAAGACAATATTTGGTGGATGCAAATCTACGAGAGGAGAGAAGAATGAAGTGTAGATTTGTTCAAGGAGAGTGAAGCTTGTTCTAGAAAGATGCTGGAAAAAGAGGAAAAAGAGAAGAATGAAGTGCAAAGGTTGGATCTAGTCAAGTGGCAGTAGTTCGACGATACTCACTTGCAGAAGTTATGTTCTTTTCAACCAGAGGAGAATGATGCAAGCGCATCCACGGTCAATGGCAATCCTCATCAACCAAAAAAAGAAACTATTTTAACTTCTTATAGTTTGGTAATTTGGAAGTTAGAAAAGAAATGCAATATTAGGCCTAAATAATATATTAAATAAATTGGCCTTATTACAATATTACAAAAATAATAATGTTGCAAAAATCTAGGAGTGGGAGATAGTTTAGGAGACAATTTTGGAGTGTAAAATTAATAAAGACAATTTGAAGTGGAAAATCAAAAGGCAATCTTGGGAGTGGATTTTTGGGGAGTTTTAAGTGGAGACAACTCATTAAATTCCCTCAACTATAGCATGGCTAACTTGGATGCCCAGGTTGTGTGGCTTTTGTCTTTTTCCAAATTTGGAGCTATTTTATAGGAGTGGGAATTTAAGTTGTCACTTATTTTTAGCAAATTGTGAGAGTGAATTTTATTAAGCAATTAATATTATTTTTTTATGATTTTTTTAAAAAAAGAGGATTCTTCCAATTTGGGTGTGGGAGTTGGAGGAGAGAGAAAATGGTGGTTGTGGAGTCATTATAAAAAAAGATTTTTGGCAAGTTTTGAAGGGGGATTTCTTGTAGATTTTTGGAGGAAGGAAAAAGGGGTATTAAGAATAAGAAATATGTGGATGAGAAGGATGGAAAAATAAATGAAAAGCTGAGAGCATACAGAAAGAGAGATATTCTTGTACGAGAAGCCATAGAAGGCCAAATGTAATAAGTTTTTTTTTTGTAATGTTGCAAATTTATGTAAGTTTTTACAAGTTTGAATTCAATAAAATGAGCATTTATGTTTGTTACATATTTTGCATTTGAGTGCTTGAGTGGTGTTGCATCACATACATCTTAAGCATATCCTCAAGGCGCTGATTAACCCTCTCAGTCTAACTATCAATCTCCAAATGGTAAGCCGAACTAAAGTTTAACTGTGTCCCCAAGGCACGCTGCAAAGAAGTCCAAAGGGCTAAGGTAAACACTGGATCCCTATCAGAATTGATCCTACGAGGAATCCCATGTAGTTTGACTATGTCCTCCATGAATACTCTGGCCATAGAAGAGGCAATATATGATGAAGGGATAGGAGAGAATTGAGCTACCTCTGACAACCTGTCCTTAGTGACCATAATAGCATCATGACAATGGGAAGAAATAGGTAATCCAACTATAAAGTCTAAAGAAATGATGTCCCATTTCCATTCTGGGACAAGGTGAGGCTGCAAAAGACCTATAGGGTGCTGATGCTCCACCTTCACCCTCTGGCACTCAAGACACCTTGACACCAAATCTACAATATCCCGCTTCATACCACTCCAAAAATATAGCTGACGAAGATCTACATGCATCTTCTTGACAACCGAATGAGGTGAATAGGGTGCCCAATGCACCTCTGACATAATCATGGTACGAAGATCCCTAGAACTAGGAACATAAATAAGACCCAAATGTCGCAAGAGACCATCTGACTCAAGAGAATACCCAGTAAATCTACCCTCTAAAGCTCTACCTGACTCAATCTCAAACTTTACTTCATGATACCAACTGTTGGTAGGAAGTGTTGCAAGAATCTGATCTCTCACATCAACTGCAAGAGAGAGTACAGAAATCTCATGCCTCTGACGACTAAGAGAATTTGCCACCACATTCTCCTTGCCCTGAATAAACTTGAACTGAAAATCGTACTCGCACAAGAAATCCATCCAATGCCTCTACCTCGCATTCAGGTTTGGCTGTGTGAAAATATACTACAAACTGCGGTGATCACTGTGCAGCTCAAACTCATGCCCCAAAAGAAAATGCCTTCACCTCACCAAAGCATGCACAACTACCACCAACTCTAGATCAAGCGTAGGATAGTTCAACTCATGTTCCTTGAGCTTGCAAGACTTATAGGCAATCACGTGACCATCCTGCATCAGAACTGCTCCCAATCCCTCTAAAGAAGCACCTATACACACAACAAAGTCCCTAGTAGGATCAAGAACTACCAGAATAGGTGCACTACTCAAACACTCCTTCAGGGTCTGAAAAGCTACCTGACACTGCTCAGACCAAACAAATTTCTTCCCTTTCCTCTGAAGAGCAGTAATGGGGTGAGCTATCCTTGAGAAACCCTAAACAAAATGACGATAGTAGCCTACAAAACCCATAAAATTGTGAATCTCAAAAACATTAGTAGGCACAGGCCACTCTATAATAGCTTGGATCTTCGAAGGATTCACCGCAATACCCTCTCCAGAAATAACATGACCCAAATACTACACCTCAGTCTAAAAGAACTCACATTTTGCTAAATTGGCATAAAGCTGATTTTCTCTCAGACACTACAACACCTAACACAAATGCTCCTCATGCTCCTCCATAGTCCTCAAATAAATCAATATATCATCTAGAAACACAAGGACAAACCTATCAAGATAAGTGTGAAATACACCTTTCGTCAGACTCATGAACACAAAGGGTGCATTCATTAACCCGAATGGTACAACTATAAATTCATAATGTCCATAATGGGTATGAAATGCTGTCTTATGTATATCCACCTCAAAAATCCATAGCTGATGATATCTTGACTTAAGGTCAATTTTCAAAAACATCTTAGCCCCCTTTATCTGGTCAAATAGGTCATCAATCTTAGGTAAGGGGTACCTATTCATCATTGTCACCTTATTAAGCTGTCGATAATCTATACATAGCCATAAAGATCCATCCTTCTTCACAAAGATCACAGGGACTCCCCAAGGAGAAACACTAGATCAAATGAATCCCTTAGCTAACAACTCAAACTACAATCAAAGCTCCTGAAGCTCCTGCGTGGTCATCCTGTATGGAGCTCGTGAGATAGGTTCTGCACCGGGAACCAGATGAATCCTGAAATCTAGGTCACGCTTAGGTGGCATCCCCAGAATCTCACTAGGAAAAACATCAGTATACTCTAAGAAGAGGGTGATCATCAAGAGATGTCTCTCTACTCTCCTCCATCTCCAAGTCATTAACTATCACTGCAAACAACTGACATCCCTAACGCATACATCTCTTAAGTTGCATAGTAGAGATCATACGTAGGGAAATAGGTGTCTAGATACCAACTACCTCTACCCCTCTACCAGAATCATCCACACACCTCACTGACTTATGTTGACAATCTACCACTACCTGATGCAAATCTAACCAATCCATACCCAAAACTATATCATATGATCCAAGGGGTAGGATACGGAGATCTACTGTGGTAGATAAAGGACCAATCCTGAACTCACAACCATGCACCAAAGACTCAACTACAACATTAGCCCCAGAAGTTAACTCAACTTGCCACCTAGGATCTTACTTTGCAGCCACTAACCCACAACGCTCCACAAGAGAAGGAGAAATGAACGAGTCTGAAGCACCAAAATAAAAAAGAACAGAAAATCCAATACCTCGCATCACTCCAGAAGTCTCCATTATGGTGCCTTGATGCTCTGCCTAGTGGTTATCCACTACTACAAATACTTTTTGAGATCTTCCTGCATCACCTACAATCAGCTCTGAAGTTGCTGGCCTCTGTCCAAATCCTGAAGTATTCTTCTGAGGACACTGTCTAGCTATGTGACCCTCTTGGCTGCAAGAGAAACACCTTGTGCCTCTACCAAATCCTTTGCCACTTTGGAAAGCATTAGACCGATGATAAATCCCTCTACTCAGTGTAGATTGCGTACTCTGAGCTGGTTGATCATAGCGGTTACACTTATTCCACTACCAAGACCGATCCTTTCTATTCTGGAATCTATTACCCTGTTGAGGCTGAGAGTTCTTTGGTTTGGCCTGAGAGTGTTGTTGTTGCTGCTTTCCACCCTTAGAGGGTGCATGATATCCTCTATGAGAGCCTACTGCCTAAGTATGTCCACCATGAGATCCAAAGCCTAAATTAGGTGCACTACCAATGTGCACACCTATGTGACCACCAAGAGCCAAAGCCAAATTTTCCTCTACCAAACAGGCCTTCTTGACTGCTACCTCCATAGTCTTAGGCTCCAACACACGTACTCCTCCACTAATTCAGGGATTCAAGCCCCTAATAAAATGCTACACTAGCATAGTCTCATCATCTTCGATGCCTTCATACTACTTGAGCTCACAAAATCTATGCTCATATTGCTCAACTGACATGGCCTTCTATCTAAGCTCATGAAACTCATCTTCATGGCACTACTTCAAGTGATCTAATAGGAAGTGAGCTCTGAACCTCTCTAAAAACAACTCCCATGACACAGTGCTAATATCTAAGGGCAACTTCTTCTCCTTTCAATGCCACCAGGTGGAAGCAAACTCTCTGAGATGCAAAATAGCACATCTAGCCTTGGTGTTGCTACCATATGAATGCATGGCGAAACACCTGCCCAAATCAAGTAACCAGGTCTCTACCTCTAAACTACTACCAAATCCATCAAATGTGGGAGGGCGTACCCTTAGAACATCTCTCATGTGACTGGCTAAGGTGGCCTCCTACTTAGCTGTCAATTTTCTCCTCCGAGGTGATCTCTCTCTCTCTGACCTCAGGCTGATCCACCTCTTGACCTCCTCCTGGCTACTCTACCTCCTATCTAGGGTCTAAATGGGCAAGGGCCTCCTCAAGTAACTGATGCAACTAGGCTCCATCCTGTTGACCCTGATTCACTACATTCTCACCCCCACTCTCCTAAGCACTCACATGAGGGTGACTAGGAGGAGGTGTACCACCACCACCTCTTCCATGTCCCTTACCTCTACCATGACCTCGACCTCTACCACTAGGCATCTAGATACCTACAACACCAAACAGGTAACTCAATACTAGAGAACAATAGGAAAAGAATTTATCCTATAGAGTTTAAGCACTAGGTCACATAATGGGCTCAATCATAACCAGAGTACCCAGTGTTTAAACTTGGCTCTGATACCAAATCTAATGCCCCATCATGCAACCCTAGAGAGTTAGATTAAACTAAGCAATAGAACACAGATTTTTTGTAAAACAAGTAATTGCATTAATCACTAGATAAAATAACAAATAGTTACATCATTTAAACTATTTAATCAACTAACATCTTTAGGGAACATAGCTGCATTAAATAACTTTAAACATAGATCATTAACAACATAATACATCATAAATGTCCATTAGCAATTTTGTTACATCATAGGAAGATTACATCTTTTCATTTACAAAATGTGTACAAGTACAAATGAGATCAAATACATGATTACATAATTACAAGGCTTCTTGACTGATTACATCAAATTACAATATAAGTCATGGCTATACAATTCTAGAAGCATATTACAAATCTTCAAAAACAAATGCAGAACTTGAATAGAAAAGACACATCTACCATGAACAGGAACCAAGATGGCTAAGAACCAATGGATTATATCTCATCCACCCGACCATGTGGAACCCTGAGGTCCACCCCCAGAGCTAGGAGATAACAATGAGGTCCCCTAACAGAAGCAAGAACATAAGGACTAACCGAAAGCAGGAATACCTTAGGTTTCACATGCGGACATAATTGAACTCAACAATAAATGTCTAGAGAGGCAAGAGAATAGGGTAAGCTAGAGTACATTAGAGAGGAGTTTCATCGTATGGTTCTACATGGGTTACCCTGTCTGTCTCTCTCTAGATACCGTCCCCCATCTATGGTACCCTGACAGTCTCTCTCTAAATGCTAGCCCCATAGGTCAACACATGCAGAACAAAACTCGCTCTCATCCCACCCTTAGCCTTTACTAGCACTATAGGTGTTGGAGAGGAATCTATCTATCTTTCTTAGTGTGAAAATATACCCTTTCCCTCTAGGTTAATTATTATGTTTTAACTTGTTAAACACTTCTAATGGGTTACCCAGATAGCCACTTTGGGTGTCGGCCCCACATTGGAAGCCACTCCTCTACCTGCACCTAGTTGACCCAACCCAATCAAGTACTATACACAAGGACACACATGAAATACCTCCAACTCTCATGACAAGCCAATATTATAACATGAGGTATGCAAAAGTCCAAAACTTAATGAACAAAAATTAGTTTTCTCTCCCTAGAATACAGGGAATCAAAATCATCAATAGGTCAACACATGCAGAACAAAACTTGCTCTCATCCCACCCTTAGCCTATACTAGCACTACAGGTGTGGGAGAGGAATCTATTTATCTTGCTTAGTGTGAAAATCTACCCTTTCCCCCTAGGTTAATTATTATGTTTTCACTTGTTAAACACTTCTAATGGGTTACCCAGACAACCACTTTGGGCATCGACCCAACATTAGAAGTCACTCCCCTACCTTCACCTAGTTGACCCAACCCAATCAAGTACTATACACAAGGACACACATGACGTACCTCCAACTCTCATGACAAGCCAATATTATAACACGATGTATACAAAAGTCCAAAACTTAATGAACACAAATCAGTTTTCTCTATCTAGAATACAAGGAATCAAAATCATCAATACGTTCAAAGTAATTTCTCCCATAACAAGAATCTTAAACAAAGCCTCTGGATAGGTAACACAAACCATAGAACCCATGAAAATAAAAGACCAAATATCTCTTATCCTAACTCTTCATCAGAAACCAATATTCATAACATACAAGTAAAGATAAATTTAAATAAAAAAATTCAAAGCAATCAACAAGGATTTATTAGTCTAACAATACTAATTAGAAACATTAAACCAAAGGAATCAATTTACCCCCTATCAAACTATTAACTATCTAGAAGGTATTTGATGAACAATTGCTCTAATATAATACTTAACACATAGTTTATAGTTCTACTATTCACCATTATAACCCTAATTCTATAATGATCAAGTAAATATATTTATTTAACAAGATAAATAAATAGTAATATTTTGTAAAAATAATATTCCATTCCAAATTAAAAGAAATCTAACCTAACAAACTATTACAAAGTATAATTCCTCTACATGCTTTTCTTCGAATCTAAAACAATTTAAATGACGACATTAATTTTCATATTAACAATATCGACACAACTAATTTAAAACTATTTAAAAGAGGTCATCTAACTTACATTATTGACTAACTTAGAATGTTATTAACATTTACTTTATTCTAAATAAATACATTTATAATCCTATTATTTGAACTATACTATTGATTCCAAGAACAAGTTGAACAAAAATAATGATTCTAGTATCAAACCAACACTAATGTTACCTCTATATGACTATTAAATTTTTAACAACAATCTTTTCTAAAAACAATCTTCCAGAATAAAATAACAATTTTGTACATGATACTCATATAACAAGAATTAGATTCTAAACTAATACTTAAAGCTTTCTAAGAAATTTAATTAAAGTCCACATTAAATTATTGTTAATTTTCTGAGAACTCCATAATATAACTACAATTTTTTTATTTTCTATATTTATAAAAATTACTACAAAGAATATTTAAATTATTAATTACCTAAACTCAACACAAAAAGAGAATTTCTATTTCTAACTTAATGCATTATTTCCTATTAACTCAATCTACAACCTATGAGAATCCCTATGTTTTCTATAGTCAAACTCAGAGATTTTGTTGATTGACAAGATTGCTAAAAATGTTTAAAATATCTATCTACATATTCAATCTACAAAAGAATTCATATTGAACAATAAATTAAGTTTTTAGGCAAGGAAAAAAATGATGAAGCTTGCTGAACCAAACAACCAAATTTCATAGCCAAGAGCCAAGGATCAGAGGAATTTAACTTAGGTAAAAAAATTCATTGTTTTAAATGCATAAACTACAAACTAAAATTCAGTTGCACTATTCATAATTTCTGGTTACCTTAGGAGGAACCCCCAGTGCTATACGACCATATGACAATGCCTTAGGGGAAGGAATATGCATAAGTTTTAAAGTGTAAAAGATGAAATTCTAATATCTCTTATCCTAAATTTCATTAGGTCTGTAGGTACTAAAATTTCAAATGCCATTTTAGACATGATTCAATGCATATGAAGGCCGTACAATGTAGCCAGACAGTGTTGGGAATTAAGGTGTCTCAACCTTGGTAATTCCTTGCATTATTTATGATTGTATTTATTAATTCATTGCTTATGTTGTAAATTAATCAAAAATTCCATATTGTCATTTTGTGGGATGTGGCACGATGATGTGTCATCCTACATGGAAGATGACGACTTGTAGTTTTGTCCTCACATGAGTAGATAGGCATCCCACTTAGTGGTAGGTATATTTTTCCATGTGTCAGCATCTTGGATGTTGTGTAAGGGAATGTTGACTGAAATTGTTATGATGGATTCCTATGACGAAGTTATGACATGTAAGAGTCAGAAATAGAAGCTTGTAGGACAGGTGAAAACATGTGTCATGAAGCATCTTTGAAAAAGGAATATTTGGGTGCCCGAAGGTGGACTATGACATGTTGTAAGAGAATATGCTATTTATAGCCTATTTATGATAGATTCTCTTATAACTGTAAGTTGTAACTGCTATGACAGATTCTATGATGATCGTAAGAGTTGTAAGAGCATCTGTCATAGCCCATTTTGGAACTAGGTGATCTCTTTGGGATGGGAGCTCTGAACAAGTGTCAGATACATTTTACAATGTTGACCAAGTGTCCACAGGCGTGGGTTTTGGGCCATGAGGCCAAGTTGGATGCCCATCTCAAGATAGAGCCAATTTTGCCTTGTAGTTTCTATATAAACAGGTGCTTGGAGGAGGAGATGTAGTATGTGCTTGACAGGTACTATTATGCTACTGGATTGATTCCTGACATGAGTGTGAAAGACTATTGAAGCTTGCATTGCAAGTGTATTGTAAACCATATTCAGTTTTGATAATACATTGTGCACGTTTCTGAGTGTGGGGTTTTTCACCCAATAAGGGTTTTCCCCATGATATCTCTTGTCTCTCTTCTTCTGTCTTCTTTCTAGTTCTATGTGTATTGCTATAATATCTCTATTACATGTTTTATTTTGTTGTTATTATAAGGATTAATTTGAATTTGTATAGCTCTCCCCTCATTAGATTAGTGTAGGAAGCAATTTCCTCACACTTAGCTTCCTTTCAATTGGTATAAGAGCTTGATCACCTTTGGTCCTAGTTGTTGGGTAGGGGTTTTTTGAGCTGATCTTAAGTTGAGTGGGAGTCTGTGCAGAGTATTCTGAATATTATTGCAGCAAGGAGATGACAAGCACATCCAGAAGAATAGAGGTGGAGAAGTTCAATGGCACTAATTTCAAGTTGTGGAAGCTCAGGATGGAAGACATGCTTGTTGATCGAGACCTCTGAGAAACTATTAGTGGAATAAAACCAGCTGCAATGTCACAAGCTGATTGGGATCTAAAGAATCGGAAGGCTAAGGGTCTCATAAGACTTAGTCTTGCTGATTCTATTCTATTAAATGTCCATGAGGAGGCTACTACAAACTTGCTTTGGAAGAAGTTGGGAGATGTGTATCAAGCCAAATCCCTGGTTAACGAACTTTTTCTGAGAAAGAAGTTGTATTCTCTTCGAATGGAGAACAAAGGATTTGTTGCCGAACATATGAATGCTTTCAACATGATGGTTGCATAATTAACATCCATTGGTGTAAAAATGGAGGATCATTGTATGACCTTTCTTTGTTCTTTTCCAGACTCATGGGATCATCTTGTCATGGCTATTGGAAGCACCACATCCACATTCAAAATGGATGAAGTGGTTTCTTCACTATTTTCTGAAGAGATGCAGAGAAAGTTTTCTGAGGTAGCCAAAGAGGCTCTTGCAGTTCATGGAAGAACCAAGGAGAAAGGGAAAAAGAAGTACAAGAAAGTTGGGAAGGGTAGATCCAAATCTCCTAAAAAGTCCAAGGATCTCTATTGGAACTGTGGTAAATCTAGGCATTTCCAAAAGGAATGCAAAGAGGAAAAGAAAAAGAGGAAGAAGAACCCAGATTCAGATTCTGACAAGTCACAAGATGATGGTGATGCTTTCATTGTAGCCCTAGAAACCCATGCATCTGATGATGTGTGGCTGATTGACTTTGGTGCATCATTCCACATGACCTCGCATCGAGACTGGTTTACCAAGTATGAGTAGTTCGATGGTGGAAAGGTGTATCTGGTTGACAACTCTCATCTGAAGATTGTTGGTCATGGAAGATTCTCTATCTAATTCCCTCATGGATGAGTGAAGGGGATCTCTAGGGTTATGCCCATCTGAGGCTTAGCACAGAACCTGCTTTCTATAAGTATGTTGAATGATGCAGGTGTGCAGTTTGTCTTTTCGAAAGAAGGATGCAAGATGACTAGAGGAGCTATGGTGCTTGTTAAGGGTACTAAGAGAGGTACTCTGTTTCAGATGGAGGCATGCATTTCACAATGCAATAGTTCTTCTAACTTGAGAAAGAGGGCAATAGTCACTTCATCCCCACCATCTAAACAAGTAGTGAAGAAATCTGTTGTATCTAGTCCTGATAGTTGTAATCATGCCTTGGAAGTTAAGCTTCCTACTGAAAAGACAATGTTATGGCATAAGAGATTTGGCCACATTGGTGAGAAGGGTCTACATACCTTGAAAAATAATAACTTTATTGAGGGGTTAGATGATTGTAATCTTGATTTTGACTTTTACGAACATTGCATATATGGAAAACAAAACCATGTTCAATTTTACTCAAGTTCTCATAAGTCTTTTGGTGTGTCTGACCTTGTTCAT
This sequence comes from Cunninghamia lanceolata, assembly GCA_027924645.1. Classification (NCBI taxonomy): domain Eukaryota; kingdom Viridiplantae; phylum Streptophyta; class Pinopsida; order Cupressales; family Cupressaceae; genus Cunninghamia; species Cunninghamia lanceolata. The sequence continues at coordinate 2,622,486 of BSBN01001055.1, read as the reverse complement.
TCTGATGTATTTGGTCCTGTTAATGTTCCTTCATTATCAAAATCTATATATTTTGTATCTTTTATAGATGACTACAGTAGAAGGACATGGATTTATTTTCTTAGAAGCAAATCTGAAGTCTATAGTAAGTTTAAGGAGTTTAAGGCCTTTGCTGAAAATTAGACTAGTAAAAAGATTAATTTTTTGAGAACTGACAATGGTGGTGAGTTCTGTTCTACAGAATTTGATAAATATTGCAAGGAACATAACACAACTCCATACAGCCCGCAGCAAAATGGAGTTGCAGAGAGGATGAACAGGACACTAATGGAGAAGTCTAGGAGTATGCTTAGTGGAGCTGGCCTAGAATAAAAGTTTTGGGCTGAAGCTGTTGCCACTGCTTGTTATCTTGTAAACAGATCTCCTACATCAACTCTTGTTGGTAAGACACCCATGGAGGTGTGGTCTGGTAGAAAGCCTTCAGTAAGGCATCTTCATGTTTTTAGTTGTGAGGCATATACACATGTGCCTAGGGAGAAGTGGTCAAAACTGGAGAACAAGGTTGTTAAGTGTATCTTCATTGGCTATAGTGTAAGTGTGAAAGGATACAAGCTTTGGGGCCCTGTGTCTAAAAAAGTGTTGTATAGAAGAAGTGTCATCTTCAGAGAGCTTACACCTTCTTCCACTATTTTATAGCCAGAAGAAAAAGAAAAGAAATAGTACGTTGTTTAGTTTTGTGCTACCCAATGTTGGATCTAATGATGAGGAGAGCTCTTGCAGCTCTGAAATCTCAAACGAAGAAGCTGAACCTCAACCTCAGCCCTTGAGGAGGTCTACATAGATAAGAAAAGCAACCTGAAAGGTTTGGCTTTACATTGCTTGATTTTATTTGTGATTATGCCTTGGTTACTAATAGTGATGAACCTAGAACTGTATCAGAGACTATGGAAATGAAAGATGCAGGTTCTTGGAAGGAGGCCATGGAGGATGAAATGGTTTCTTTAGAAAAGAATCAAACTTGGGACTTGGTGCCTTTACCTCCTGGACGGAAACTTGTTGGATGTAAATGGGTGTTCAAGAAGAAATTTGGTACAGATGGTAGTGTTGAGAAGTATAAGGCCAGATTGGTTGTGAAGGGGTATTCACAAGTGGAGGGTATAGATTAAGTTGAGAACTTCTCTCCCATTACAAAGATGACATCCATTAGATTCATGTTATCTCTTGCAATAGCTTATGACTTAGAGGTAGAATAGATGGATGTGAAGACAACTTTCCTTCATAGTGATTTGGAGGAAGAAATCTACATGTAATAGCCAGAGCATTACATGGTGAAAGGTAAAGAAAATTTGGTTTGCAAGTTAAAGAAGTCTTTGTATGGTTTGAAGCAGTCTCCTAGGAGGTGGTATTTGAAATTTGATCCCTTTGTGTTGTCAATTAGATTTGTGAGATCAAAATCATATCACTGTGTGTATTTTAAGTTTGATGGTGATCGTATTCTCATTGTTGCATTGTATGTTGGTGATATGTTGCTCATTACAAAGGGTAAGAATACGATTTCTGATTTTAAATCTCAGTTGTCAGTATAGTTTGAAATGAAAGATTTAGGGGCAGCCAAGTGTATTCTAGGAATGGAAATCAGATGAGACAGAGCCAACAGAAAACTTTGGTTAAGCTAGAGTAAGTATGTGAAGACCATGTTGGATAGGTTCAGCATGGCAAATTGCAGACCATTGTGTGTTTTTGTTTCTTTGGGGACAAAGTTATTTGTTGAGGATTGTCTAAAATCTCCTAGTGAGGTGGAGGACATGAGCAGACTACCTTATGCTAGTGTTGTTGGCAGTTTGATGTATGCTATGGTCTGCACAAGACCAGACATTGCCCAAGAAGTGGGAGTCCTTAGTCAATTTATGGCTAATCCTGGATGGGTTCATTGGGATGCAGTTAAGCGAGTGTTCAGATATTTGAGGGATACTTCTGAGTATTCCATATGCTATCATGGTAATGTTACAGAACCTTCACATTCTGTTGATATTCATGGATTTATGGATTCAGATTGGGTAGGTGACATTAATAGTAGGAGATCCACTAGTGCTTATGTTTTTACACTATTTGGTGGCGCTATTAGTTGGATGAGCAAGAGACAACCTATGGTTTCTTTGTCCATGATAGAAACTAAGTACATGGCAGCAACTCATGCTTGTAAGGAAGATATTTGGATTAAGAGATTGTGTTTAGATATTGGTGTTGATGTAGGTCAGATTATAATTAGTTGTGACAGTTAAAGTGCAATTTACCATGCGAAGAATCCAACTTTCCATGCTAGAACAAAGCTTATTGATGTACAGTTTCACTTCATGTGAGATGTAGTAGAGGATGGGAAGGTAAATTTGGAGAAGGTAGATACTTTGAAGAGTGTTGCAGATGCATTGACGAAGCCAGTGAGCACAGAGAAGTTTAGATGATGTTTGGAGTCTATGGGCCTCTCAGCCTATAGTAGTTAAATCCTGTTATTCTATTGGCTCTTACAAGGTGTTTGACAAGTGGGAGAATGTTGGGAATTAAGGTGTCTCAACCTGGGTAATTCCTTACATTGTTAATGTTTGTATTTATTATTTAATTGCTTATGTTGTAAATATTTATAAAATTCCATATTGTCATATTGTGGGATGTGGCACGGTGATGTGTCAATCCTAAATGGAATATGACAACTTGTAATTTTGTCCTCACATGAGCAGATAGGCATCCCACTTAGTGGTAGGAATATTTTTCCATGTGTCAGCATCTTAGATGTTGTGTAAGGGAATGTTGACGAAAATTGTTATGACGGATTCCTATGATGAAGTTATGACATGTAAGAGTTAGAAATAGAAGCTTGTAATACAAGTGAAGACATGTGTCATGAAACATATTGGAAAAAAGCATATTTGGGCACCCCAAGGTGGACTATGACATGTTATAAGAGAATATGTTATTTATAGCCTATGTATGATAGATTCTCTTACAGCTGTAAGTTGTAACTGCTATGATAGATTCAATGACAGTCGTAAGAGTCATAAGAGCATCTATCATAGCCCATTTTGGAACTAGGCAACCTCTTTGGGATGGGAGCTATGGACAATTCTCAGATACATTATACAATGTTGACCAAGTGTCCTTAGGCATGGGTTTTGGGCCATGAGGCCATGTTGGATGCCCATCTCAAGATAGAGCCAATTTTGCCTTGTAGTTTCTATATAAACAGGTGCTTGGAGGAGGAGATGTAGTATGTGATTGTCAGGTACTGTTATGCTACCAGATTGACTCCAGACATGAGCATCGAAGACTATTAAAGCTTGCATTGAAAGTGTATTGTAAACCATATTCAATCTTGATAATACATTGTGCGGGTTTCTGAGTGTGGGGTTTTTCACTCGATAAGGGTCTTCCCCATGATATATTTTGTCTCTCTTCTTCTATTTTCTTTCTAGTTCTATGTGTATTGCTGCAATATCTCTGTTACATGTTTCATGTTTCTGTTATTGTAAGGATTAATTTGAATTTGTATAGCTCTCCCCTCATTAGATTAGTGTAGGAAGTGATTTTCGTGCACCCAGCTTCCTTTCAGGCAGGCTGGATGAAAAGAAAATATTTAAGAGTTTTAATAAAATGAAATCATCTTTATTAGTCTTATTTCAGCAAGTGTTCAAAGAATCCTATCAAATGGCAAGAGATTATAGATAAATAGAATTTGTTTGATATATAGATCAATGACCGAAAGAAAATAGTTTGGGCCTGGCAACAAATTTTGATCTCCACAAGCAAGGGTGACACTACAGAAGTTGAGTTTTCTTTTGATAAAAAGAGATTGGCATTCTTAAGTTGACACAAGAATGCAACAATAGAAAGTGATTTAATTTCTACTAGTGGCAAAATATTTCATTTAACTAAGGTGTCTACAGGTAATATGAGAATACGATGATAGTGAAATAGCAAGAGGAATAGATGTGAAGAAAGATAGATAGTTGTGAAGATGATTCAGAGTAAGGTCTCTTAAAATGTCACAATCGGTGGTTGAAGAGAATATTCAAGCGAATGCAAATGAAAAGATTAATAATAATGGGGTTATAGAAAAGAATATATACTCATCAAGCATACAAAGAAAATAGGTTGCAGAGCTTGATCAACCATTTCAATTGATGGGAGAAACTTGCATTTGATTGCAGATGGACACTGATTTTCAAAAGGATTTACTATTGTCTAGAATAATTTACAGAGAACCACACTTCAACTAAAATTTGACAAATCATAAAATTGCACAGATTACTCACATACATGATTTTTCTTCATATACAGACAAGCAGAAGAAATTTTGTTTAATACATACCGAAAATTCTTCAGATCTCCCTTGCTCCCTTCTCCTCTTCCTTTGCCAATTCCTCCTTTTTTACCCAAATTTCGGTGTATCTTTTCTAAGAACTCTCCCCTTAAATAATCTTCCCAAAACCAAGATAAACAAAACAATTGATACCCACTATCACCATTCTCTCTATTATAGATATCCACAACCGAAAATTAATTGCATTGATAACACCACTAACAAGAATAATTTTCAAATTTCTGACAACCCACCTCAACAATAAATTGATGGCAAAATAAAATAAAATCTAACATGTTAGATAAAATCAATAAAGTACTAAATATTAACAATATTATTATTATTGCTAGCTTTCAAAGCTACTAATTTAATTTAATATAAAAATAACTAATTAATATTCTCAATTTTCTACATTAATTAAATAACTAATAATGATATATATATATATATATATATATATATATAAACTTATTATTACTATAACAATTAATAAATCTCCAACAAATACACATTGACTATATAACCAAAATGATGAAACATCAACACATCTATACACATAGATCATTTATTTTATAAAATGAACCAAACGACTATAATCAACAACTTAATACCTTGGTCACTAAGTTCAATAAAATGAACCTTAAACTACAATAAACAAACAATAACAACCACATACCAAAGGATGACCAAAACCTGAAGACAAGTACCAACTGAGCAACAACTACACCCATGACTAGAAATACAAGGATGATGACAAACTGAAAACATTTGCTGACAAAGGAAACCCCATGTTATCTGCCATCCACATTATCCATTGGTGTAAAGGCACACTCAGACCTGCTAATTCAGGTGGAGTCGGTGCCTGGTACCTGCAACCTGTATCAAACCAAGGGGTTGTGTATGATCATATACATATATATAATCAAATACACTATGATAGGGAATCACAGTGTAGTAGGGTGCTCGTAATGAGTAATACTACACCATCCCTTCACCAAAAGCATCACAAATAACATATACATTTCTAACTAATAATCAGATATCATGATATCAAATGATCACATAAAGCATGATAACTCTAATCTACATAATCATTTAACCAATAAATGATTATGTCACAACACATCATATACTATAACATCAACAATGTCATCATAATGATCATAACAAAGTATCAACAACTATCTCAGTAATCCATAATCCATGATGAGCATAACTAAGCATAAATAAGTGATCTATCATCCACATGTCTCAAAATGTCTAAATATAAATGAAATACTAACAATTGTTAGAAAGCCAAAATAAGGGGCACTACACACTTCAAACAAACAAAATTCAAAGACACTTCAAACAAACAATCAATGAATATCAAAATTTAAGCACAAACACACACTTCATACATTATACAATTAGTGAAGGCCATAGTTTTCAGGGTTTCTTTATGAATTAGTTCTCTATCATTCACAATTTAGTTTATATGGTTATTCATTTAATACCATTCCATTATTTTTATTAAAAAAATAATAATTTCTTATAGTATAAATAGCATTGTGCACCAACTATTACATGTAATGACTTTAAGTAAAAATATAGAAATAAACTATCTAATAATAGGCCTATAAATATTTGTGCCTATCGGCCATTTGATAGAACCTTTGGTGCTTTTACTAGTATTGTAGATAGTTCATTTTAATGGCCAGTTACTTTTGGCTTCTTTTAATTGTCCTCTCCTCTTTGAGTGGTAACCACAAAGTGACTGATTGTTATCGTCCACAATTTTCTATTACATTATATTCATGCTTGACTTTTTATAACCTTTCTTTTAGATTTTAGTTATATTACTCTAAAGTAGATACATCTTCTTTTCATTAAGATATTAACTTTAATTTACATTTAGATTCAATGAGTGGAGATTACAGTAAATATTCAAATTTGAATAATTGAAGAGGAAAAAAATTGTGAAGAGATAAAAGATATTTATTTGGTTTATGTTATAATGTTGATTTTGATTTTTTTAATTAAATAAGATAGTGAAATTTGATATAAAATAGTGATCAAGATATTAAGACAAATTTTTTTGAGACTTTTGATGTTAAGGATAGATATACACCTACAATTTAGTCCTAGGACAAAGATATATGTCTAACCTAGTCTAACTATTGTAGTTTAGTCATATGTTTCTACTGATTTCTTAAATTTACTTTCGTGTATAATCTTTGTGTATAAGAAACTAGTGGTTTGCTATAGACAAAGGGAGAACATTAGCTTCTTTGCTAGCCATCAAACACAGAAAAAAATCTAATACAACTGAGATTAATATGAGACTAAGACTAAGTTCTCCTCCATTGAAAGTGAATTAAAAATCTAATGATGGGTGATCAAAATGATCTAGGAAGAATCCCTTTAATACATCTAGGCACAATGTACAAGCTAGCAAGTTATAATCATAGTCCTAAAAAGTCTAAAAAAATTGGAGATTTCAAAATTCAAACTAGAAAGAATAAACCATAAACATAAATCCAAAAAACATGACTGTAAATGCAACCTAATCCAGAAATACAAAAACTTTAATAATAACCCAATAATATTTTAGAATAATAAATTTAACATATCAAATGGTGGTTCAAAACTATAATAATCTAATATGAGACTAAGACTAAGTTCTCCTCGACTAAAGTGAATTAAAAATCTAATGCTGGATGATCAAAATGATCTAAGAAGAATCCCTTAAATACTTCTAGACACAATGTACAAGCTAGCAAGTTATAATCATATTCCTAAAAAATCTAAAAAAATTGGAGATTTGAAAATTCAAACTAGAAAGAATAAACCATAAACATAAATCCAAAAAACATGACTGTAAATGCAACCTAATCTAGAAATACAAAAACTTTAATAATAAACCAATAATATTCTAGAATAATAAATTTAACATATCAAATGGTGGTTCAAAATTATAATCATCTATTATACTAATAGTATGCATCAACCATAAACATAAATCCAAAAAACGTGACTGTAAAAGCAACCTAATCCAAAAATAGAAAAAAATTAATTACGTGGAGAGGTGTTCCTATAGTGGAAGGAAGGGGCTGAAATATTTAGATTCTCATAAATAAGATTCCTATAAACAAAAATCATAAAATTAAAAAATAACAAATAAGATTTCAATCTTAAAAAACTAAATAAAAACTAGCAAATAAATATGGACTATAATGAATTACATACCTGGAAGGTGAAACAAATGCACGTTAATCTCTTAATAGATAAGAGGTGTTTCACATACCTATTCAAAACATGCGTTTCAAAAAACCATTCTTGGCATTTGTAGGTGGCATTTAAAACTATTCAAAACATGCATTTTAAAACACCATTCTTGGCTTGGCACTAGCATTTGACAGGCGTTTGAAGAAACTCCTTGGCCCTGGCATTTTTCAGTGCAATCATTTAATAATTTTAATATGTCCTTAAAAAGATTGGAAACTTCACTCTTTTCATGCAATAGAAGACACAATTTGCAATGGGAGGCCTTATTTGACGTGAACTGAAGGGGAGTGTAGACAGAAAACAAAGAATCACCTTATGAAGAATCGATCCAAGGCCGTGGCTAATCTTTTTTTTTTAATTTTTGAAAGGTATTTGCATCAATTTTTTATTTCTCTAGCACAAATTTTATTCTAAATTCTCTTTACTGCAATTATATAATATAGTTTTGTGCATCATAACTTTTACCTGGAGTTATCTTATGTGCCCCTTTTGGTATGCGCTCTTTGTATGACTCTTAGCTTTGAATGCGACCAAGGTCTGGATAAAATCTTTTTGATGCAATCAATTCTCATTTTTATAAGACAAAAATTAAATTCTATTTTCTGCAATTTCATTAAAGTTTTTTTTCTATTTTATGTGTGAATGGCCAGATATAGCACATTCAGCCTAGGAAATTCTATATGTGAAAATAGAATTTGAGCCATAGATCTTATTGTTTCTCCCATTTGACAACCCCTCTCCACTGCCGCATGTAAAATGGCCAGAGTTGCCGCAATTATAACAGCTTCCACTGCCGCCACCGCCGCCTCTACCACCTCCTCTCCCACCACAACCACCCCCACCATAACATCCTCCACCGTAACCACCACCACCACTGCCAACAATTTTATGGCGTAAATACTTATACGATGTGAGAAAATATTCCAGCGTACATTTTATTTTGCAGCACCAGACAATATTTCTGGTCATTTTGGCACCAAATCTCACACTAAAGACAGATGTTTTTGTAGTGTGACTCAATTTTTGAGGCACTATTTAAAGAATATGTTGATAGCAACAACTGATGAAGTAGAAAATGTCAGGCATAAATTTGCACTCGTAGGACATTCAAAGAATGCGCCGATAGAACAATCCTCAAATTTTATGGAATGAGAATTTTTCCAACAGTATAATTCTCACATAAAAACCTAGCGGCTATTCTTTAGAAAATATGCACTAGCACTTACACCCATAGGGCATTCAAGGAGTATGCTGACGGAAGTCGACAAGTTTAGAAAATGTGCTGCCGGGAATAAGATTCAGAGAATACGCAGGTAGGAACAACAAACAAGTTTAGGAAATTTACCAGCATGAATCTTTTTTATTGCTACGCAAGACAATTTTCTTGGCACTATCATGCTTACATATCCTCCACCGTAACCACCACTGTCACCACCATATCCACCACCACCATTTCTCTCTACTCTGACTTGCACATAGAAAAAACCATATTAATTAAATTCATGAGCAAATAAAATGAAATCAGCATTTGATTAAATAGATAAATTAGTATATCAAGCCAAAATTACAAATGGATAAAAAGACAATAGAAACAAGAATTTATTGCTTAGCAAGATTCTATTTTAATAGTTGCTTTATGATTTGAGAGTAGAAAAGTGAATCTAGCAATGAAATTAATTTTGATATTTATTTTGATTTGTTAATGAATTTAGAAAATAGTAAACTTTAATAATTGTTTTTATTTAAATATTTTATTAATTGCTTTCATCTTAAAATTAATCACTTAAGTATTTGTTAATAAAAACAAAATACATAGAAAGGTTAGTATTTAAAATGGGACAATAGAATTTAGTCAAATCAAGATTTGACAAGGCCAAATTAGTAAAATAGAATTAGTGCATTTAAATGATTTTATACTTTTCATATTCATGGCATGTAGTAGAAATTTTTATTATTTTCTTATTGGATAATAAAGGTCTTGAAATATAGAATGTTTAAAGGTTTAAAGTGAGTTTTAAATATTATAAATTTTATGAACAAAGTGAGCGTTATATATTATAATATTTAAAAGTATTATTAAATGGTTGATACAAAAAAATATTTATAGTCTTATGGATAGTGCACATTCATAATTGTTTTGTAAATTTATTATGTGTAATACTTGGTGGACAAGGAATATATATAACTCTAGCATACCTATATTTGTTTCTACCTATAAATTAGAATTAGTGCATTTAAACGATTTTAGATGATTTAAAAAGGCCAAATTAGTAAAATAGAATTAGTACATTTAAATAATTTTATACTTTTCATACACATGGCACAGTGTACCAGAAATTTATATTATTTTCTTATTAGATAATAAAGGTCTTGAAATATAGAATGTTTAAAGGTTTAAAGTGAGTTTTAAATATTATATATTTTATGAGCAAATTGAGCTTTATATATTATAATGTTTAAAGGTATTAATAAATGGTTGATATGAAAAATATTTATAGTCTTATGGATAGTGCACATTCATAGTTGTTTTGTAAAGTTATTATGTGTAATACTTCGTGGACAAGGCTATACACTTGCTAGAATATATATATATCTAACTCTAGCATACCTATATTTGTTTCTACCTATAAAATAGAATTAGTGCATTTAGATGATTTGACAAGGCCAAATTAGGATATTTATTTCAGGGTTTAACTGCATAGTTTTTTTTAGTCAAACACATGACCCATATTTCATGAGTAGTGGTTCACATGAACCCATCTCTCATGTTAATGAATGGTCCACTTAGCACTCATTGCATCTAGGTGATGCACATAGGGGTGAAGCATCGGGACTTCCCGGGAGGTCACCCATCCCAGTACTACTACGACTCAAGCGCACTTAACCATGGACTGTCCCCCAAGATCAAACCCACTTAGTAGTTAAACCCTGAAATAAATATCATAATTTGACATGCTGCGAAAAATACCTCCTACTTATCAATTGACGAGCTAAAGGGGCTCTATAAAGAATGGTTCATAAGGCACAACACTTGTTGAAGGTTTTGCAAATGGGGTAGCAAGCTAAGTGGGTTTGATCTTGGGGGAAACTCCATGGTTAAGCGCGCTTGAGTCGGAGTAGTACTTGGATGGGTGACCTCTCGGGAAGTCCCGATGCTTCACCCCTGTGTGCATCACCTAGATGCAATGAGTGCTAAGTGGACCATTCATTAACATGAGAGATGGGTTCATGTGAACCACTACTCATGAAATATGGGTCATGTGTTTGACTCAAAAAAACTACGCAGTTAAACCCTGAAATAAATATCATAATTTGACATGCTACGAAAAATACCTCCTACTTATCAATTGATGAGCTAAAGGGGCTCTATAATGAATGGTTCATAAGGCACAACACTTGCTGAAGGTTTTGCAAATGGGGTAGCAAGTTAAGTGGGTTTGATCTTGGGGGAAACTCCATGGTTAAGTGCGCTTGAGTCAGAGTAGTACTGGGATGGGTGACCTCCCAGGAAGTCTCGATGCTTCACCCCTGTGTGCATCACCAAGATGCAATGAGTGCTAAGTGGACCATTCATTAACATGAGAGATGGGTTCATGTGAACCACTACTCATGAAATATGGGTCATGTGTTTGACTGAAAAAAACTATGCAGTTAAACCCTGAAATAAATATCATTATTTGATATGCTGCAAAAAATACCTCCTACTTATCAATTGATGAGCTAAAGGGGCTCTATAATGAATGGTTCATAAGGCACAACACTTGCTGAAGGTTTTGCAAATGGGGTAGCAAGCTAAGTGGGTTTGATCTGGGGGGAAACTCCATGGTTAAGCGTGCTTGAGTTGGAGTAGTACTGGGATGGGTGACCTCCCGGGAAGTCCCGATGCTTCACCCCTGTGTGCATCACCTAGATGTAATGAGTGCTAAGTGGACCATTCATTAACATGAGAGATGGGTTCATGTGAACCACTACTCATGAAATATGGGTCATGTGTTTGACTAAAAAAACTATGCAGTTAAACCTTGAAATAAATATCATAATTTGACATGCTGCAAAAAATACCTCCTACTTATCAATTGATGAGCTAAAGGGGCTCTATAATGAATGGTTCATAAGGCACAACACTTGCTGAAGGTTTTGCAAATGGGGTAGCAAGCTAAGTGGGTTTGATCTTGGGGGAAACTCCATGGTTAAGCGCGCTTGAGTTGGAGTAGTACTGGGATGGGTGACCTCCCGGGAAGTCCCGATGCTTCACCCCTATGTGCATCACCTAGATGCAATGAGTGCTAAGTGGACCATTCATTAACATGAGAGATGGGTTCATGTGAACCACTACTCATGAAATATGGGTCATGTGTTTGACTCAAAAAAAACTACGCAGTTAAACCCTGAAATAAATATCATAATTTGACATGCTGCGAAAAATACCTCCTACTTATCAAGGCCAAATTAGTAAAATAGAATTAGTGCATTTAAATGATTTTATACTTTTCATACACATGGCAGTGTAGTAGAAATTTATATTATTTTCTTATTAGATAATAAAGGTCTTGAATTATAGAATGTTTAAAGGTTTAAAGTGAGTTTTAAATATTATAAATTTTATGAGCAAACTGAGCATTATATATTATAATGTTTAAAGGTATTATTAAATGGTTGATATGAAAAATATTTATAGTCTTATGGATAGTGCACATTCATAATTGTTTTGTTAAGTTTTATAATACTTAGTGGACAAGGCTACACACTTGCTAGAATTTATAGAGTTATATATATTTAAAATATATATATAACTCTAACATACCTATATTTGTTTCTACCTATAAAATAGAATTAGTGCATTTAAATGATTTTAGATGATTTAACAAGGCCAAATTAGTAAAATAGAATTAGTACATTTAAATGATTTTATACTTTTCATACACATGGCTGTAGCAAAAAAATTTATTATTTTCTTATTAGATAATAAAGGTCTTGAAAAAGTGAGTTTTAAATATTATACATTTTATGACCAAAGTGAGCTTTATATATTATAATATTTGAAGGTATTATTAAATGGTTGATAAAGAAAAATATTTATAGTCTTATAGATAGTGCACATTAATAATTGTTTTGTAAAGTTATTATATGTAATACTTGGTGGACAAGGCTATACACTTGCTAGAATGTATAGAGTTATATATATTTTTAGAGTATATAATTTGCTAGATATATCTCACTTCTTAAATGCATTTTTAAGTTTGCAGTATACATGTTGGTTTTGGTTTTTATCATTTTGTTAATATGAACATTTCAGGGATTTGACCTACAACATAGAGTTGACCAAAAAGCTTCCAAACACTATAGGAAACTTGGTCTCCTTGGAAATTATGTGAGTTTTTCTTTTAAATCAAGCACAATGCCCCACAAATATATTTAGATAATATATGTAATTAAAATTGTTGGGAACATATGTTATAAGACAATATCTTATTATTTAGAAATTAAAGAAAAATGAATGTTATAGTATATTATCTACTACATATACTAATAACAATATTTGTTATGTCTTTTTTTTCTTCATACAATAAATATATGTGAAAATAATTGAACTAAAGAATAAATAATTTGATGAAACTTATTATTTCATAAAAAAAATTATCTTATACTTATGTTTTGTAGTGTTATTTTTTATCTTAGTGTTAATTAATTTTATTATAGAATTATTTTCAATTAAGAGATTATTTGATTTTACCATAAAATTTTAAATTAAGAGTTATTCTAAAATTCAAAACATTTATTCTTCCAAAACTACAACAATTATAGTGTTCGGTAATTGTGGTACCTCTGGTTCACATTTACAGGTCAAGGCATTGTGATTGAACTACTATAGCTACTACCTAAAATAGCTGCAATAATGGCATCTATGGCATCATCCCTATAAATCACTAGGGAGAAATAAGGACACTCTCATTTTCACTTCCTTCCATTTCCCATTCGTTACTATCGTAAGACATAAATCCTGACTGAAAGAAATTTGTTTTCTTTCTAAGCAGGTGTCATTATGGAGTAGTAAGAATCCTTTTCACATATTTCCTATGTGCCACATACCATTCTCCTCTCATGTTCTTTAATGTCTCTTTCACGTATCGATGGGTATAAAGAAAGGATGAGCTTCTTCCACGTATTGATGGATATAATGGAAGAGCGAGCATATAGAGAGGTTTGGTCTATTGGTCTAGTGATATATAGTAAAGGCAACCTTTTGGAGTGATAAGGAATCAGTAAATAAAAACCATAATGTGTTAAAAGTTATTTTATCTCTTAGCATTATTATTTGATCTGAACATGACAGTGTGTAATCTTTGTAATTATGCTAAATTTACATACCATTGGCATTTATTTTTTGCAAATTAATAGAATTTTAAATATTTTTTTTATACTATTATGCAGATATAGATTCACCTAGGTTGAATGTTGAACCTAATGAGGAATGAAGACAATATCAAAGGGAATATCAAAGAAATTATATGAGGGAATATCTAAGATGACATCGCCAACTAATGAGAGAAGCAGAAAGATAACAAATGATACAACAAAATGAGGTTGTCATAGAAAGATATCATAAATGTAGAGTAGATATAGCACTTGAAGAATTGGAATTACAAACTTGACAACAACCAAATACAATGAGAATAAATCATCCACAAACATCTCAACAACTCAATGTCCCTGAAAGAGAAGAAAAACAAGAACCTAATGGATCAAATGCTAATATTGATTTTAATGTTGAAGATCAAAATTTAAGATCAATGGATTTTGTACTTGAAACACCAGAAAATTCACCTGGACATGACATGAATCTATTTGTTAAAAGTAATATACTAAATGTGTAATTTTTGTATTCATATCAACATTAAACACCAATGACGTGCATTTTTTTGCAAATTAATGTCAATTTTATAACTTTACACTTACAAGTATTTGTTTTCAAATACTATGTAGATATGGCTCCACCTAGGTTGAATGTTGAATTTGCCGAGGAATGAAGACATGACGAGGAATGAAGACAACACCAAAGGGAAAATCAAAGAGAATATCAGAGGGAATATCGAAGACATCCATGCTAGCTAATGAGAGATGTAGAAATACAAGAACTTAATCAATTAAATGCTAATATTAATTTTAATTTTGAAGATGAAAATTTTGGATCAATAGATTGTGTAGTTAAAAGACTAGAAAATGTACCAAATCCTAATGGACTCCTTCACATTGATTGAAATACTTTCCAAATGCATTTTCAAAATGGAATAGATAGTTTTGTTTCACCAAACATGTGCCACATTTGTCAAGAATGTTACCTTGGAATAAGGGTTTTTTGGACACCTCAAGGTCTTATATGCAATAGGTGTAAACAAGAAAGAGACAATAATCAATTTTTATCATCAAATAATATGGATCCTGGCCCACAACTAGAAGAGCTTACAAACTTGATATAGGTAGAAGAAATGTTGATAGAACGTGTCAATCCAATCCTACAAGTGACACATGTAGTTGGTGGACAATATAAATACAAGGGACACATAATAATTTTTCCACAATATGTAAAAGAAATTTAAAAGGTTTTGTCACATGGAATAAAAGATTTTCCAATCATCATTGTTAGGAGGGATCAACATGGCACAAATTATAACTTTACAGTTAATAGAGTATAGGTATATAAGGAACTCAAATACAAAATTGAACATGACAAGTTCTCCTCTAATGTTCAAATTGATGAAAATACTCTCAATGCTCTTCCATCAAATTCAAATGAAAATATCTTTGACCAACTAAATACAGTGCATATGGAGTTTGATTCAGATGCAAATGAAGTTGTATTTGTGGGCCCATTGATGGAGATGGATGAAGGAAATAACATTGATCACACAACATCAATGGCTTCTAGACCACCTAATGTAAGAAGAGAGATGGAATTGATCCATGCATGGGTGAATAACTCTGATGCAGATCTAGGGTCATTGATCAATTAGCCAATGATTGGTTCATCTCCTATCAATGAGTATGTGACATTAGTCTTAGGCTTATTTGATATGGCATTTCCAACATTGTTTCCTGATGGTAGATGCAATTGGATAGAACCACGCATGAGACAAGTACATGTACATGAATATGTCAAACATCTCTTTCGGTATAGGGATCATCATTTTGGTTAACACCCACAATTTAGATATTATGTGATTAACAGGACCATGAGATATGTGCACAATATTCATCTACAGTGTTTGTCAAGAGAAATATTTAAGATATGCCAATCACCATCAATAAGCTATGTGAACATATGGAAAATGTGCCCCACTCCCATCTAGATGATCATTTGATGGGGTTTGGAACAACCTTAAGGGGTACAAGATCATATTGGGAAAAATGTCATGTAGAGTTAACTTACATGCTTCATCAAATTGGTTTGCCCACAATATTCTTCACTTTGAGTGCAACAGATATGTACTGGCCTTATTTGCATGCATTGATTCTTCGAACACCACCAATAGATGTACAAGAAGCCCAAAAATGGAGAAGACAAAATGTTATTGATTATCCTCATATAGTGGCACACTACATGCACCCGCAACATACAATTTTTAGAAAAAAATTTCTAGAAAAAGGAATGAATGTCGAAGATTATTGGTCTAAATATGAATGGCAACATAGAGGTTCACTGCATGTGCATGGATTCATATGGATAGATGGAGCACCAAATATGGATAATCTTGATTGGAAAAATGATCAGCAACAGAAAAGTGCAGAGAAATATTTCTAATCTATTATTCATGCATGCAATCTTAGAGAAGATGCACATCAACGAAGCATACAGGTATGTTATCAATGACTGTAGATCAATATTTTATATATTATGTATGAAATTTGTGTTTCAATGTAACTAATAAATTCATACATTTTTTTCATCATAGGTAATGCAAAAAAATTTCCAGCATCCATGTCTTCAAAATATAAGGCAGCTTACAGAAGTACATATGGAACATGACTATGAAGAGATTTTAAATTGTGTAGAGTGACATACAATGTGTAGAGAGGGTGTATGTCTATACAAGAAAAGAGGATGAATGGTTTGTAGGTAAGATTCAAAATGTTCCAAATTATTATTTACAAATTTAATATAATTTATGAGTACAAAGAAATAAAAAACTATTATTATTGACTATAGGTATAATGCTCCATGGCTGTTAAATCTTGAGGGAACAAAATTATATGAAGACTCAGAGACAGGAGAAAAAAAGTTTGAACCTGTAAGAAATGATGACAGAGTAAATACACACAATCGGTACATACTACAATTCTAGAGAGCAAATATAGATTGGAAACCTATTCTTTCCCCACATGCTGTAATAAAGTACATTGCCAAGTATGCAGCTAAAGCAAAAAAGAGTTTAGAAACTTATCATCAAATGTTGATGCAGCTTGTAAACATTGAAAACCCTGAAGATTTAATATCAAGAGTATACATAAGACTTCTCACTAAAACACTTATATAAAGAGACATTGGGGCACAAGAAATATGTCACATGCTATTGGAACTTCCATTAATGGAGAGTAGTAGAAAATTTATCAATTTGAATGTTTCACGTGAGGTTTTCAAACATGTAGCTACAAATGACGAAGATGACTTTGAAGAACATACACAATCTTTCATTGATGGATATAAGAATAGGCCCTTTTGCATGGAAAGTGTTTCACTTATTGATGCATCTAGATTATGGACATATAATCCAAAGTGAAGAAGAGGTAACATATGGGAGGCAATGGGAATGGCAGCTATTACGAGAGTATTTCCAAGGTTTGTATCCATCCCTCTATGTTAATTAGATAAATGGATTGATTTTTGTTGGTCTGAGTTGTTACTTTATAAGCCATTTCATCATATAGAAAGAGATATTGTTCTTCAAGATGATGCAATAATATCAAATTGGGAGTCATTCAATTATAATCCTTGGCATGTGCAAAGAAGAACTACTCCGAAAGATGTTGACAATGGTAGTGATTCTAAAATTGAAGATAATCAACCTTTTCAAGGAAACACAATAGATCATGAATGGGAAATCATATCGAGGCTACATCATAATCAAATTATGCAAGTTTCTGAAATAGATATGTTGGGAAGAAGAGATATTGATAGACAGGCACCATGGTCTAATGAATATCAAGGTAAACACTACATGAATCAAGCAATAAAATTCATAAGCACCATGAAAGATAATGGATTTCTCATGTGGGATGATTTAATAGAAAATATCAATTATGCATCATTGGATGCCAAACAGAAAAATGTACTTAATATAATTATGACACATTACCATAGATCTCAAAATGCATTGCCATTATTCATGATAATTCAAGGAACAACAAGAACTGGAAAATCATATCTAATTGGTGCTATCAGTTAAGCTCTTCAAAATGCAGCATTCCCAGGGCATAGTCCACTTCTATTGCTTGCACCAACATGAGTTACAGCATTCAATATTGGTGCCTCAACAATCCATTCAGTACTTTAAATCCCAGTCATAGATTTTGGTCAATTAGAAGGAGGAAGACTCACAAGTTTCCAAGAGCAGTTACAACACATAAAATACATTTTGATTGATGAAATGAACTTCATTGAACAAAATTTGCTAGAGAAGGTGGCCTGTTGACTTCGTCAGGCATTCCCTCAAAATGTAGACATGAGTTTTGGAGGTATACATATTTTTTTAATGAAGATATACAATTTTTTCCTATTTTAAAACATATAGTTGATTATTATTAAATCTAACAATTAATAGTAGACATTATTTTGCAATATTGCAGGTGTATCTATGATTCTCATTGGAGATTTAGGTCAATTGCCTCTTGTTAATGATAGACCACCATATGATAGTAATAGACGTGGTAAACTATTATGGGAAGAATTCATAACTGTTGTTATTTTGGATAAAATATTTAGACAAGAAGGGGAATGCATTGAACAACAAAGATTTCATCAACTTTTGACAAATCTAAGAAATGCAAAACCAACTATTGATGATTGAAAATTGCTCATGACAAGAACCAATGTTTGCATAGATGAACCAAGCAATGAAGAATTTGATAGTACTATTCATTTGTTTGCCACAAATGATAATGTGCATAGTCACAAAAAAAAAGAAATTATTCTCATTGAGGCATCTAGTTGCACATAGCATTGCAACAAGAGTGGGTAGTGTCAATGCGCTAGAAGCAGGTCAGATGGATGAAATTGATATGGAGTTATTACTTGCTAAGGATGCAAGACTGATGTTAACTTCTAATCTTTGGATAGAAGAAAGCCTTGTAAATGGATCTCTAGTGTATGTTCAAAAAATAATATACAAACTTGGAAGTGCACCTGCTGAACCACTGACATATGTTATGGTGGAGTTTGATAATTACATAGGGATACCATTTGAAGATTAGTCTCCACATACAGTTCCAATTACACCAATACAAAGGGGCCAAACAATCCAAATACTCTTAAGATTGGCTTGGGCATTAACAATACACAAATCACAAGGTTTGACTATCTCAAAAGGCACAATTGACATAGGGTAAAAAGAAAGAACATGATTAAAATTTGTGGTCATATCTCGTGTAAAGTCATTAAAAGGTCTCAGAATAATTCCACCATTTACATATGTTCATTATGAAAAAATCAAAAAGGGAAAGTAACTTAGCAAGAGAAAAGATGAAGAAGAAAGATTAAAATTATTAGAACATAGCATAGTAGAACAAAGTGGAACATAGTAGACCATAGCAGAGTAGAGTATAGTAGAGTAGACTAGAATAGAGGAAAGCATAGGAGAAAAGAGTAGAGTACATAAAAGCAGAGTATAGTAGAACAGAGCAGAGTAGAGTAGAACAAAGTAGAGAAGAGTAGATCAGAGAATAACAGAGTAGAACATATCAAAGTAGAGAAGAGTAGAGCATATCAGAGCATAGCAGAGTAGAGCAGAGCAGAGAAAAACATAGCAAAGCCGAGTAGAACATAGTAGATTAGAGTATAGAAAACTCAATAGAGTAGAACAGAGTAGCAAGGAAAAATAGAGTAAACTAAACAAAGTAGAGCAGAGAAAATAGAGAAGAGCATAGTAGAGTAGAAAAAACTCCATAGAGCAGAGAAAAACAGAGAAAACAAAGCAAAGTAAACCAGAGAAAATAGAGTAGACCAAAGCATAGTATAATAGGACATAGAAATAATATCTTGTATAGCTCAAATGCTATTTATACAGATGAATATATGTTTGGTGCTCTTTGTTGGTGATTTTATTTGTTATTTGTACAAAGATAATTTCACACTTACCATAACCCTAATTTCACACTTACCATTATTTTATAAGACTAACACTATATCTATCCCTATTTATAAGCCCATCCCTAACTCAATAGCTAAACGAAACCCTAATTATAAACCTTACCTTCATTCAAATTTTAACTCTAAACCTAACACTAACCTTAACCTTCATTTAAATCTTGTTTCTAAACTAATCATAATTATAATTCTAATTATGGCCCTAACTCTAATACAAATCATAACCCTAATTCTAACTTGAACACTAACCCTAACCCTAATTATAATATAATATAATATATATATTTTTATTTATTATATTATAATTATAATAATATATTATATAATAATATTAATATATTTAATCTATATTATAATATTGTATTATATAATTATATTATATAGTTATAATTAGGCTTGCTTAAAAAATATATCTAAAGTACGCCGATAGATATCCTTCTCAAGGTGCCTATTTTTAGATCAATTTACCACACATAGGTGGAAATAGGCGCCTCAAGAAGGATATCTCTCAGCGTACTTTAGATATATTTTTTAAATATAAGTATGCTAGTGATAAACCAATAATATTTTAGAATAATAAATTTAACATATGAAATAGTGGTTCAAAATTATAATCAAGTATTATACTAATAGTATGCATCGACAACATCCATGTAAATTGCTAAGCAAGGTATACACTTTTATCCCTTATTATTATAGGTTCAAACCCACCATGAAAATAAAAATTCTAATGATGTGCAAGCAGCAATAAGGTTAAGCTATTCTTAAACATAATGGGGTTTAACAGTCAAAGGTCAATTCTAACCAGTAAACATAGAACAAATGTTTACAACTTTTTGGTGTGGATGAAATGTAAAACTACTTTTGACTATTTGACCATTAAACTAGATGATGCTTAAATAAATAATAATATTAACTTACACAAACATTGCTAAACCTATGGAATTCCTCACCCCATCCAACTCATAAGCAAAAGATATGTTACTAATCACCCCTACATTCAACTAACCAACAACCAAGTCCTCCATGTTCTTCTTCCTAAACTATTCTCTATGTTGTTGTATTCTTATAATAATAAAGATATTCTCTCTCTCAATTGCTGGATAACAACATAGAGTTAGGTCCTACGCTATGAATTACCCTCAGATTTGTAGCTATAATTTGATAAGAATTGTAGATGTTGATTTTTCTAATCTAGTTGGTAACACTACTTCCACCTGAACTCAGTTTAATGGACCTTCAACAAACCAGCACAATAGTCGTTCTAATACTATCTAATTTTCTTTCTTTCCTACTACCTCTCATAATAATAATAATAGTATACAAGATTAGGAAAGGAAGAGTGAAAACTTCCCACCTGGAAGCCTAGGCCTCCCTCTGATTGGCCAGACGCTTGAATATCTAAGTGCAAAAAAATATAACAAAAGCAAGGAATGGGTTGAAGAGAAGGTTGCAAAATATGGACCTATATTCAAAACGTCTTTGATGGGTTGTACCACAGTGGTCATTACAGGCCATGTAGGGAAAAAATTCCTCTTGTAAAATGACAACAACATTATCATGAACAAGAAGCCCATCACAGTAACGAGTATTGTGGGGAGAAAAAACTTGTTTGAACTTGGTGCAGAAGATCACAAGTGGATGAGAGGTGCTATCATGCAATTCATGAAACCTGACACCTTGCAGAAATTCGTGGGTAGAATGGAATCAGTTATTCTACAGCATTTTGCCAATTGTTGGGAAGGAAACGAGAGTTTTACAGTGTGGCCATTGATGAAGAAGCTAACCTTCCAAGTTGCATGTAATCTGTTGTTCAGTTTGAAGGACAATGTAGAGAGGGAGATATTGAGCAAGGAATTTAGTACAGCTGTGAAGGGTTTTTTCTCTTCCCTTAGATTTCCCGGGGACAACTTTTAACAAGGCCTTAAAGGCTCGTTCTCACATATATAAGCACTTAACCTTGCTACTGGAGGAAGGAAATAGAGGGAGGAGAGGTCTCACCTTACCAAGACCTAATGTCATGCATGCTGACTATGAAGGATGAAAATAACAACTCTCACAGAGGAAGAGATCATCGACAATATGAGGGTGGTCATGATAGCCGGTCATGACACTACCTTTGTTCTTCTCGCACATCTCATAAGAATATTAGCGCTACACCCAAATATATACCAAAACATTCTTCAAGGTATTTCCCTCCCCCCCCTCCAACCTGTTTTAATCTTTTCAATATTTTTGAATCTTTTCATTTTCTGTGTGATCACCCTATTTGGCTTTGTTTTTCTGTCTTAACTTCATGTGGTGTAGAGAATAGAGAGATCCTGGCTGGGAAGCCACCAAATGAGCCCTTGAGATGGGAAGACATTCAAAAGATGAGATATACATGGAAGGTGGTCTTAGAAACACTACGGATGGTGCCTCCAATTTATGGTTTCTTTAGGAAGGCAATTAAAGATGTAGAATATGAAGGTTACACAATTCCTAAAGGATGGCAAGTAAAAGTAAGTTTCTTGTTTTTCTTCTATGATTTATAAATTTTTTTAAATTCTTATTAATATGTTGTGATCATTAAACTGGTTGTTTATGTGGGGATTTGGATACCCACCTAAATAGTTAGTGTATTAATAACAATGCATCAATTATGTAAGGTCTTCTCTATGACAGTTTTTGACATTGCAACTATTTCATTGTAACATTTAATGCAATTAAAATATTAACTTTTTTATTGGATAGTTCCTTTGTGTTACAAGGACACATTGGATTGAGAAGATTTTCAGGGAGCCACTCAAGTTTGATCCAGCTCACTTTGATGGGCCCATTCCATCACATAA
Organism: Cunninghamia lanceolata; assembly: GCA_027924645.1. NCBI lineage: Eukaryota > Viridiplantae > Streptophyta > Pinopsida > Cupressales > Cupressaceae > Cunninghamia > Cunninghamia lanceolata. Next base: position 2,599,697 of record BSBN01001055.1, on the reverse strand, counting down.
TTTCATAGCATTTGGTGGAGGGTCTCGCATTTGTCTAGGGTATGATTTATCAAAGATGGAGACTTTAGTATTTCTACACCATTTAGTTTCAGAGTTCAAGTGGTCTTTGACAGTTGAAGATGAAAAAATAACTGGTAATCCCTTTCCCATTCCAATTATGGGATTGCCAATCAAGATTAAAGGGAAAGTAAATTGGTCTATATTCGATGATCTTTCAACAAAGAATATGTATAATCTTTGAATGAACTGGCTCATTTACAATAGGGACCACCCTCTAATAGTTATGTCATATGCTTGAGTGGAAGTGTTGTGTAAAGATTGTTCACGAAAATGATTTTACACATAAATGAATCCATAATTATGTTAAGAAATGGTGATTTTTATGTTCCACTTTGGAAAGGATGGATGATGGTATGATTAGAAATCGCATGTGACTTTATGTAGCAAAAGAAAAAACACATTATTGTATTGATTTATGTGTTTAATTAGATAATTAAGCAATAAGTTACACAAATTAGATGTAAATTACTATGAGCTGAGACAAAAGTATGCAAATAACAATGGAAGCTTTATTGGTTGATGTATTGCAATTGATTCAACAAAACTAAGATTTAATGGTGAAATTATGTTTAGAACATAGAAACAAACATACTAATGTTTCTTACACCCTCTAAACTAATTTATGCACACGGTCTAGTCCTTCTGATGTGGTACTATCCTATAATGTTGTGAACCTATAGGATTTGTTCACCTCAGCCTATACCTACATCTAAGACATGGATTGTGCTAAAAATCATAGTAGGGCCTATTGACAAGAGACACTGCTATGCATGACAAGTGTTGTCATTGATGGCAACTAAGTCTATCTTACACATCCACATTACATAATTTGTTCATACCGGAAGTCAAAGTGAAGATTTGTCTAAGTTTGGGTAGTAAGAAATAGAACATGTGACAAGGTCCAGTATCTTGGTCCGGATCTCTCTGGTGGTAAATTATAGTGTGTTATAAATCTGAGGGAGTGATAAGGACTGTCAGGACTATCTAAATATAGAAATTTAGCCTCCGGTCATAAAGGATTCAAAAGTTATAAGCATCTGAGTATCAGGTTCCAGTTAGTCAGTATAGTCAAAAGAAGAACAGGCCAACCTAGTATTTGATCTTGGTCTGGATGAAGAAAAGTTGTTGATTAAGCAATTTGTGATAACCAGTGGTATTGGCTGACATGATTAATGATTTGAGAACACAAGTTTTCAGTCCACGTTGTTGTTTGTGCATGGATTCAGTTGATAGAGTAGAGTTCTTAATAGATGTTCTAAATTTTCTTGAAGCTAACTATAGTTGATTAAATCTCTTGATGCGGCTATATATAGATGATGGATGCAAGTGTCTTATAGTGAGAGTGTGATTTGATGATGGAGTAAGTGTGAAAAGGGCATAAATAAGAGTAAAGGTGAAGATCTATGCTCATATTATGGCCGAAGAGTGAAACAGGGCAGAGTAAGGATGAAATGTGTAAGATCAATATTATGTGCTTAACCGGAACTGAATTTTTGCATTGATAGATGCTATTCATTAGTTCAAACATAAAGTAATCTTCTTGTAATCATTTATGTAGGCAGTGAACCTCTTGGAGTAGTGAGCTCTGGGTAGTGCACCCTAAAGGCATGTGCCTTCCCCATTTGTAATACTTTTAACATAGTATAATTTCTTGTGGGTTAACACCCTACGTGGTTTTTCCCTTAACTGGTTTTCCATGTAAAAATCTTGGTGTTATGCATGTTGATTATCTTTATGTTCATGTGTTATTGATTTATGCTTTCATGGTTATATCATTAATTTGTTAATAAGTGAAAAGGAAGGTAAATTGCTGCAAGTGTTAAAGTTTGAGACAACTAATTCATCCCACTCTTAGTTGTCTTCCCTTATTTCAATAATTGGTATCAGAGCAAGGTTCCTTGGAAGAAGTTTAACATCTTGAGGAAGATCTAGGAAGGTGTTAAAATTTATTCATACAACCTCTAAAAACAACTTAAAGTTGCTTTAGAAGATCTTGATTAGTCCAGAGCAGAAGTCAAGGAACTGCAAGAGAACCTTAAAGATGTTGAAGACTTCATTGAGACCTTAAAAGAAAAATTGAGCAAAGCTAATGAAAAGAGGAAGGGGCTACTTTTTCAACTAAGAAATCAGAATGAAGACAGTGACATGGATGAGGCCTTGAAAGAGAAGACAAAGGAACGTGACAAGTTAGCTAAAGAAGTTGTTGTCCTAAAACATGAGATGGAATCTAGGGTGATGAGGCTAACTGAGGAAATTGAAGAAAGGAAGAAGACTGAAGAAAAATTGAATCAACCTCTGAAAGAAAGAACAGAAGAATGCTGCAGATTGGAAATAATTGCTGGCCATCTAGAGTCTGATCTACATGAAAGCAAACACAACATAGGAAGAATTTGAAAGGCAAATTGTCATTCTCAAAAATGACCTAGAAATTGCAAATGAATATAAAGAGAAATTTAAGATAAGCTCAGCTAAACTTTAGGTGTTTCTTGATAGTCAGAAGAAGGCAGATGATAAGCATGGTCTGGGATTTAAGAAAGGTGAAAGCTTTGGATTAGACGAAAGAAATTCTGATGCAAGAAATCAAAGAAGGAATCCTTGAAGACCTCTGGTAAGACAACCTAATGCTCAAAGGTATCCATCTTTCAATGGCAATCATTTCAATTACAATAAATTTGGTCATGGATCTACTCAATACAGAAGTAGAGTGAATCAAAGTGGTCCATCCTTCTCCGGTCAATGCTTCAATTGTAAAAGGTATGGTTATAAATCCAATGATTGCAAAAGTATGATGATAAACTACTCTAACAATAGAATAAATGTCAATTCTTTCAATGGCTACTATTTTGCATGCAATGGATTTGGACACATAGCTAATCAGTGCAGATCAAGAGGAAATCAAGAAAATAAGCAAAGAAATGTTGTGTCCTTTAATTGCAATAGATTTGGTCATATTGCAAGATTTTGTAGAAGCAAGAATAATGAAAGAAGAGGTCTAGTAAATAGAAAACTAGATGAGTAGAGACAAGACAAAGGTAAGGGTAAAGTTGATATAAATGAAATCCAGAATGAAATAAACAAGACATGGGTGAAGAAAATTGTACGAAATGACAGTGATGGGCCCACACCGAAATCTGGTGCTGAGAATTCCTCAGGGAACTAAAATGGTGGCTCTGGCTCAAGGGGAGCTGCATTGAAAATCAAATTCTCCTAGCTAGTAACTAGGTGCCTAAGTCTAGCACAATGGATGAAGATAAAAAAGCCTATTGCAGATCATTTAAATGGATTTCTAGAAGAAAGGAAGTGGATATGGTGATTTACGGAGTGATTCATGAGAAACTACATCAAGAAATAGAGTAACTAGATGAAGTTAGGGAAACACATTTATTACAATGGAGAATTAGCTTTTGCAGAGCATAAAAGGTCATCCTTTCATCATTTGGAGCACTTTGCATTTGAAGAGAGCAAGCAGAAGAGCACCTAAGCTAAGATTTCAAGGATTTGAAGTGTGATTGGCAAATTCATCCACTAACCCTAATTCTATGAAGAAAAAGGTATTTTTTGTGAAACTTTGAACTTGTGATCTTTTGCAATGGCTACACCATTGGTTGTTGATATTACTAAAAGGCCCCAACCCAAATTCAAGAAGCATCCACAAAAATTAGTAGAAGTCAACCCGTTAGGTGCATTTTCAAATGTTTTGTATGGTGTATTACATGTTGAAGATATTAGGGCCTATATTCATGTAAGTATAGATGAATTTGGGGACTCAAGGTTTGTAGATTTGTTCAAGAATCATCTAAGGGATGAAATTCATGGTCTTAAACCTGAGTATAGGCACTACATGATAAAACACTTCATTCAATTTATAGGGTTTCCATCCTTTGATGAAGATGAATGGGTCCGGTATGTTTTAAGCCGTATGCATGATGAATTTATGTGGCTAATGAAACCTTTCAAAATCACCAAGGATGCCATCAAGGATGTGACAGGGTTAAACTTATTTGATGGACTACCAATGTTGAAAGCAGTAAAGAATCAAATAGTAACTAATGCTATCGGTTCAAGGTTTGACAAAAGAGTAATGACAATACATGGCATCACTGATCCGGATGTTAAATATGCTTCAATGGTGATCGGATATAAAATTTATCATTCCAGCAGGGAAAATTCTATATCCAATACAACTATCTATTCATCTTATCAGATGTTGAGAAAGAATGTTGATTATGACTTATGTGAGTTTATATAGAACTAGTTGATGGAAAATTTGAATAAGGTCAAGAGTGGAAAAAGAATACCTTCAAATATGGTGCACTGGTCTTGTGTTTGTTCTTCTATTTCATAAATGAATTACCTGACAAGAAAAGCATGTGATGGACCAAGGATAAACATGTTGCAATACAGATAAGGGAGCACTTGAATAGTATTGGAGAATCCAATGCCCAAAGGAGTGCTCTTTGGGGATTCTTCAAGAACTTTCAAAACATGATGCAATCAAGGGAAAGAATCCCTACATTTGTGGTTGAAAAATACAAGGGTACAATTTGTTTTATGGTGGATATAAATCAGCATTTGATGGAAGCAGTTGAACCAAGAACTATGTGGATCATGCCCATGAGGTATGAAGTGGATGGAAAGGTACTTGAGCTATATGTACAACATCTGCTGAGCCAGCCTAGGGATCCTGCTAAGGAGAGATTTGGAACATATAAAGAAATTTCAGTAAAGTTCTACATCTTGAATTCAAGGCTGCTAAAATCAACATGAAAGTAAGGAAAGAAGTTGAGAAGTTGGTTGAGAATCTAGGTATTACTATGGAAGCTGTGAGAAAAAATAGGGAAAGGATAGAAAAATCTAAGAAGGAGAAGCAGGATAAGAAATAAGGAAGTGCTCCGATAGAATCCTCCTCCATATCAAGAACTACTAGGAGCTCTGTTGCTGCCCTTATTCCCCCAAAACCTACCAAACCTGAGAAACTAGAAGGTAAATCACCTGGAAAAGAAGAGAAAAGGGTGAAAACTAAGACCTCCTAGACATATAAAAATATGAAAAATGATGAAGAAGAGACTGGTTCTGATGTTGAGGTCAAAGAGTTGAAGGCCTCAGGTACAAAAGAAGCCAAGGTATCTAAGGAGAAGCCCTCCAGAAGCAAAAGGGGAAGCAAGGGGCAAAAGACTAAAACATATGTTGAAAAGCGTACTCTTTATGTGGATGACATCATCAAATCAGTCACTATAGATGGAAACTTAAGGCCAATGATTGAATTTTATGATGATTACAATAATGTCGATAAGAGGATTCTAGAGGAAATAGTAGTCAGATATCTAAATATCTACAATAAGGTTTTAATTGAAATAACTTCTGAAATTCTAAAAGGTCTTGCAGATATTCTAGAGTTAAGAAAAGAAAATACAAAAAGTAAAGATATTGAGCTTAGGGAGCATATACTGATAAAATTGTGCCCCTCAAATTACTCCAGAACAAATGAACATGATATTCAAGGAAGTGAAAGATGACTTTGGGAGTAGGAAAAGAATGAATAAACTCATGCTTGGTGAAACCAATGAGATAGTCAAAGATACTCAGGAGATTCTTCTGAGTGCATGGAAAAGGCATAATCTTCCCATTGTTGAAGAAGAGACTAATGATAGGATTCATTCTTCCATTCCAGATGTTGAAGAATTAAAGAGCAATGAGCAGCAAATTGAAAAAGATGACTCCTTTGTTTTGGAAGTGGAAATGTCAAACAAAGGAGATAAAGGGGTGGCAAAGGAAGATAATGTTGATACCGCTCCTTTGAATCAATCTAATGATGAAAAGGTTGTTGCTGAGGATACTCAAAATCCTCCAAAAAAGACTATAGAAGACTCTACTGATGTAAATGATAAGAAGGATGTCCCTAATAATGATGTAGAGAAGGCTAAAATAGAGAAAGAGAAAGAAATGGATAAGAGAGACAATGTGTTTGACTCCAAAAAGGGAGAAGATGCAAGCCCTAAAGAGCAGAAAACTAAATAGCTTATTGGGCAAGAGACACTATAGAAGCAGTGAAAGATATTTTGGAAAATGATAAACTAGTTGCAGAAGAGTTGAAAGGTCCAATCAATTTGGACAGTCTTTCACCAATTCAGAAGATAAAGTGGGCCTCTCTCGCACAAGACAAGGCCAGAGAAGATATTTTGAAGTCTCACATAGAAGACAGTGAGCCACTTGATCTTGCATTTGGGATTCTAGCAAAAATCATGCCAACATTCCTAAAGGACTCATCTGTATCCCCCTCCAGTTAGTTGAAGAGTTTGATAAATTCTCTAAGTACTCATTTTGAGTCCCTTAAAAAATCTACAAAGGTCAAGGTTAAAAATGAATTCAATGATAAAAGATTTGATGCTCTGAAAGGGATGATTGCATTAGATAAAATTGTGTTGGATACCAGTGTAAAGAGTATTCAAAATTCTCTTATAGAAGGAGGGAATGTATATAAATTTTGTTTATCTTGTCCCAAAGCTATAGAGGATATTGAAATAAGAATAAATAAGTCTAAGGAAAAACTCTCAAGTGTATCCCAATCTTTTGATCCTCTAAAAGTATTAGTGATGAGCCAAGAATGTCAAAAAATCATCTTGACTAAATAAATAAAGAATTTGATGAAGGAAAAGGACAACATTGAGACAAGGATGTGTGAACTCTGGGGACTAATTTCCCCCAAGTTGGAAGCAATGTTCAATACCATGATAGAATCCCAAGCTATTTCTAATTCAAGTGATCCTATTGACTTGCGGAAAGTAGAGTCTCAAGCATTCTTATTCAGTGGTCACATCTCAGTTTTGAATAGCATGAATGTCTTTGGTGATGTGTTTAAACTTATGTAAATAAGTCATAGGGTTGTTTGTATATATACCCATGTACATAAAATTTTTGGTGAATTTTAGTATATGGATTTTGTCGAGTTTGATGCTCAGTTATAGATATTTGAACTACTGGACCACAAGGAAATATTCACTCCTAGGTATAAAATTGTATTGCATATACACTCCATTGTGGAGGAATGTGAGATTATTAAATTGTTACATCCAAAAAGTCTAGCATTTTCTATTTATGTCAAAGGGGGAGAGGAAAAGTGGTGAAAAATGAGGAATCCAGCAAAGGGGGAACACTGGAGAATAGTGAAAAGCATAAGTGTACAAAGTAAGGGGGAGTTGTTCCGACACTTAGTCATTTTTCACTAAGTGTTGCCATCAATGCCAAAGGGGGATATTGTTTGTAAGAGACACTGCTATGCATAACAAGTGTTGTTATTGATGGCAACTAAGTCTATCTTACACATCTGCATTACATAATTTATTCATACCAAAAGTTAGAGTGAAGATTTGTCTAAGTCCGGGTAGTTAGAACAGAGCATGTGACAAGGTTTAGTATCTTGGTCCGGATCTCTTCAGTGGTAAATCACAATGTGCTATGGATCTGAGGGAGTGATAAGGATTGTCAGGACTATCTAAATCCAAAAATTTAGCCTCTGGTGATAAAGGATTCAAAAGTTATAAGCATCTAAGTATCAGGTTCAAGTTAGTCAGTACAGTCAGAAGAAGAATAAGCCAACCTAGTATTTGATCTTGGTCCGGATGATGAAAAGTTGTTGATTAAGCAATTTGTGATAACCAGTGGTATTGGCTAACATGATTGATGATTTGAGAACACAAATTTTTGGTCCATGTTGTTGTTTGTGCATGGATTCAGCCGACATAGCAGAGTTCTTAATAAATGTTCTAAGTTTTCTTGAAGCCGACTACATTTGATTGAATCTCTTGATATAGCCGATGGATTCGAGTGTCTTGGAGTGTGAGTGTGATGTGATGATGGAGTAAGTGTGAAAATGGTAGAAAGAAGTGTGAAGGTGAAGAGCTAAGCTCAAATTATGGCTGAAGAGTGAAACAGGGTAGAGTAAGGATGAAGTATGTAAGATCAGTATTCTGTGCTTAATCGGAATTGAATTTTTGCATTGGTAGATGCTATTCATTAATTCAAACATTCTGTAATCTTCTTGTAATCATTTTTGTAGGCAGTGAGCCTCTTGGAGTAGTGAGCTCTGGGCAGTGTGCCCTGAAGGCATGTGCCTTCCCCATTTGTAATACTTTTAACAGAGTATTATTTCTTGTGGGTTAACACCCACCGTAATTTTTCCCTTAACCAGGTTTCCACGTAAAAATTCTGGTGCTATGTGTGTTGATTATGTTTCTGCTCATGTGTTGTTGATTTATGCTTTCATGGTTATTTCATTAATTTGTTAATAAGTGAAAAGGAAGGTAAATTGCTGCAAGTGTTAAAGTTTGAGACAACTGATTCACCCCCCCTCTCAATTGTCTACCCTTATTTCAACAAGGTCTATTATGTGTAGAGGGAATATTAGTCAATATCCTTGATAACAAGTCAAACCCTTTTGTTGATGACATAGAATTGGATACATATCAAGCAAACAATGAAATTCCTATGATGTCAATGTTGATAAATGGGTTGATGTAATGTTGGAGTATTGCTGCAAATGTTTTATGATAATTCTATATTAATCTACCTATAATTTTCATTAATGACCTAAGAATTTCTAGAAATATAAGATCTTACATACTCAATGGAATGTGTTTTCATGCACAAGTAGACTAAGGTACTAACAACTAAATTTTAGAAAGGTTGGTTTTGAGAGCAAGAAATATGAAAAATAAAATGTGGGAATAAGACTATAGTGTGTTCTAATTCAAGGTACATAATCACATGCACAACTTAATTTAGGAGCATAGAGATCTTAGGGGATTCAAACTAGTCATATCTATGACAAGGATAATGCTATTCCTAGTGACATATTCAAGATTAGGGTTAGTTCATGCAACAAAAAAGACATATTGAGTGCTACAACCATACATTTACTATAGTAGAAAAAGCTATAGTACCAAAAGCAGGCATAAAACAATTAGTAAAATGGAAGATTATGCACTTTTATCCCACACTTCAATATAGTATGGTTAATAGGAAATATAAAGAACATGGGTCTCTTCATATTCAACAACTTAAAAATATAAATAGAACAATTTTAAAGTATTTTCTATAGGCTTTATAGTAACACATAGAGGTGTTATTCTTATAGTAGTACATTGACGTGTTTTTAATGGCCTCATAGTAGTACATGGCTCAGATGATTTTAATGGATCAATACTTATAGAAATAAAAATATGATGTTAATTTGGAACAATAAAGAAGTCCTAAAATTTTAGCATTTTCATTGTCAATTAGTAACATCTCTTATTCTAATAAACTTGAAATTTCTTATATAGTCTTAGGTAATAATTGGATTATGAATCTATTAAATATTGCCATGTATTACTTATAAGGAGTTGGGCTATCTCATGTTCTTAGAAATGATATATTTAAATCTTGCAACAAATATTCATAGCTATAAAAATATGAATGTATAAGCACATGTCTATGTAAAGACTATTGCATTTGTTAAACACTTCATAATATGTTGCTACTTCTTGCCAGCCTTGTTGACTTGCACAACATAAAATTTACATGAGTTCATTCTACGTAGATATTATTATTCATCAATTATTACATTTTAAAAAAATCAAGTGCTCTATTAAATTATACTACCTAAACCAATTTGTTTCTCAAATAATGATATTTTGGTGCACCCTTTAGATACATCTATTAATGATCATCTTAGGAAATAGAGACACCTAAAAAGTTTAATAAAAATAGATTACACAATTAAAATAGATGTTAATCTATAGGGCATAACTAGTATTTCACTTATGCTCCCATACCAATTTAATTAAAAGTTAATAACCTACAATAAAGATGAATAGTTTAAAACCTCACTTATCTTTATATTTACATGCACTACCTTTCATATCTATGGAACATTACAAAGAGAATAATGGTAATTTGACTAGACTCCTTAAATCATTTATAAGTAGGATTTATTTTTCATAGTGTGTCAAATTATGCTATTTATTTTATGATTCAACTGCATAGTTTTTTAAGTCAAACTCATTGAGCCATATTTCATGAGTAGTGGTTCACAAGAATCCATCTCTCATGAATATGAATGCTCCATTTAGCACTCATTGTATCTAGGTGATGCTCATAGGGGTGAAGCATCAAGACTTCCTAGAAGGTCACCCATCCCATTACTACTCCAACTCAAGCACGCTTAACTATGGAGTTTACCCCAAGATCAAGAAAACATTTTTTAACTTATAATTATTTTTCTTCACATATCCAACATTATAATTTTATATCTTTAATAAAATTGTTTGCATTTTAGGTTTATTATATTTTAACCAATATTAAGTATATACATATATACACATGTATACATATATATCTTTTATATGCATGCATGCACTCACACATATCATTTTTCAATAACCCTTTTCTCTTATAATCATTTTTATAATAAAAAAATTACTTAATTTTTATTTTTTATTTTTTATTTGATTGAGAGTGTTCTAAGATAACATTTAACTATTATTTCTAATTTATTAGAAGTTTTGAAGTTCTATAATTTGAAAAATGGATATTTTTAAATTAAAATGGTAACTTTACTAGACTATTAAAAATCAATGTTTCCAAATCGGAGCCCTATAATTTTTTATAACCAAGCTACTATAAAAGTTTGTAAGATGGATAGAGACTCCACTAGGTTTGTTACATTTCTAGCAATGAATTAGTATAAAAACTCAAGATTTTAACTAAAACGTCAAGTCATGAATATATGTAGATCAACTTGGTTAGTTGACTAAGTTGATGTGATTATTCTTTGGAGAGTTAAATTTGTAGCTTTGGGTTCTATAATAATGAGGTTTTATGATGTACCTAAATAATACTTGCTAAGTTAATTTACAGGCACATTATATAGTTTCAAAGAAAACATAATATGGAGAACATTCTAGATTCTTCAAGAGAATATTATTGGACATGCAATAGTTTATTGAAAAGAAATGATTAAGTATATAAATCATTTGGTCATTAATTTAATTCAAGACATCATTATCAATAATTTTATGAGGAAAGGTAGAAATTTTACTAAGGAAAATATCAAATCATCACCATCTCTTTGGCAATCTTATGCCATTTGATGATTCAATTATTGATGAGAATAAACAAAAAATTTGGCACTAAATCAAGATCTTGACATTGTTAGAACACAAGCAATCTATTGAGAGGGGGTTGAATCAATAGATCTATAAAACTTCAAACTTCAAACCCTTAGATTGTAGGTCAAATTAACTTTTAATGCATTAGTGAGAACAATAAGAAATCATGCACACATGAATACTCTATATACATGAAAAACCCAAGATGGGAAAAACCATGGTGAGAAAATGATGCTAGGATCTACTGTCCTAATCTAGCCTCACAAATTAAACCATTAATTACAATGTTTAAGGGAACCAACCCTAAGGAGTCATCAAACTCCTGATTTAAGAGTGCCAACTCTGAGGAGACTACAATCCCCTGATTTGAACACCAACTCAGTCCACAAAAGGTAGATCAACCTCACTAATATGAAGCACCAACATCACACAAACATAGAAATGAATACATTAAATGTTACAGTCTTAACTACAACTAGATCTACCCTAGTTTTGAGTAATCAAATCTGATTCTGCATTGATAATCTATTCAACTCAACTCACAAACTTGATCCACATCACACCACCTTACACTTCTCTCTAAATTTTATTTTCATTTAGATAAAACCTTTTTCACTCTAATATCATCTCTATCTATTAAGATTTGTTTATATAAACTAATGTCACTCCACACTCCCATTCATTTGCATGTGCCAGAAAATCAACTCTATATTTGGCTTTGTGCATGCAACAAATCATCTTTATGTGTTTTATCCATTGTTATGACTAACCAGAGTTATAGTTTTATATATATCTTCACGCATGCAACAAATCAACTTTTATGCATTTTATCCATCGTCATTGCCATGCATCAGGTTAGTCCTTAGCAATCAATTAAACATCTAGTTTATGTGCTTATATAGTTGTTTATACATTTGAAATCTGATATGTCGATCTTCCTTTTCTATTGGCAAAATCATCATTTCATGAGCCTTGGCCTTCAACTCCTTTTTAGCAAAAGAACTTTTCACAAACCTTCTCTTAAATGTCTCTATCAAAAAATTTTACTTTTCATGAACTTACACTTTCCTTATCGGCAAAAACCCATTCTAACAAACATTGGCCTTTTTCTTCTCTATCAACGAAAACTCCTTTCTACAAACTTAACTACATCCCCTTCATTATCAAAAAATTATTATTTCCATGAACTTACACTTCCAAGCCTTAGTCTTTAACACCTTTTCCTTTATTAGCAAAGTTGCCTATCGGCGAACATCGTTGTTGGTGAACTGAGCCCATTGTGAACCAAAACATTTCTCGAAGTCTTTGTCAACTTTTCTTTGAACCGCAAGCCAACTTTTCTCTTTATCAAGAAAATCATAAAACCATGAACTAACTTTTATTTTAACACCAACTTTGACATCAAGTTCTCCTTACTCTATGAAAAAATCAAACCACGAACTTGACCTTTGATCTCTTTGTTGCTTAGTCGGTGAATCGGCGAAATGGCAAACTAGTTTGTGAAACAAAAATTTTTCCAATAACTAAATCTTTGTACTTCTAGCTTTCTTTTTCCACGTCTTTGTCAGAGAATTGGCAAATCAGTGAACCAGTAAACTTCAAAACTCACAAACTAAACTTTGCTAAGACTTTAACCTTTTATTTCTTCCAAGTCTTCATAAAAAAACTTCCCTTTTTCCTTTTTTGGTGAATTGGCAAACTTTGAAATCAGCAAACCTATTCACAAACTAAACATTTTGCCGACTAAAGGGAGAAATCATTCATGCCTTATAATCTATTTCTTCCTTTCTACCTTAGACACATCAATGACAACACTTCAACAAATTCTTTTGACATCAATGACAATACTTCCAAAAATCTCCTGTCATTGATGGAAACACACACATAATCTATCTTTATTTCTTCTCTATCTTTTTTTTGTTGAAAGACACCAAACAACTGAGGGGAGGGGTGAATCGGTTGTCACAAAAACTTAGCTTCATATGATTGTCAAAACATCAACAAATTAATTACTTATAATTAGATTTAACCATGAAAGTATGAAATCATAAGCTTACTCACAATTACACATTCAACAGAGTAGACACCATATTTTTACATGGAAAACCCTAAAAGGGAAAAACCACGGTGGGTGTTACCCCACAAAAATATGAGTTATAAAAATACCAAAAATAGAGGATCATTGCCTACAGGGCTCACTAACCAAATTGCTCACTACAAAGAATGGCTCACTGCCAAAGTGGTGAACTGATTAAGTAGTGTCTACTCCATGCCAAGGTTTAGTTCCATTGAAGCACAATATAATTTCTCTGCTCTACTCTTTCACACCTTCACACTTATCTTTTCATCTTCGCATCACACTTAGTTCTTCGCAACTACATTACATGCTTTTATAAAATCCATCAACCTTGGAATATACATCAAGGAAGGCATTACATTCATCAACCATTGGAACAGTCTTCAAGGTTAGAATTACAAACATACTTAAAATAGATCTAGACCTAATACAAATTTTTCTAAGGAAAATATGTAAATATGTATGTGGATCATGCCATGCCTTAGCTGGGACTCAAAAACAATCCTACATGCCACAACACACTTCTACAATCTTCAATGCATCTCTGCAAATAGTGAAATTAACCAAGTCGGTCAAGACTAATGAGAGCACTAGGTCTACTAAGAATATTCTTTATTCATGATCCAATTTTCTCTTTACAAACCAATCTAAAGGTAGGAACACAATCAGGAGACTTCCACAAGAACATTGTAATCACTAGGAACAACTGCACAATCTCTAACCACTCTATCAAGAAGATTCTTCAAACCAAATCACAAGAATAACATTGTTAGCCACTATCATGAGGAAAGAATAGCTTGTGGATTGCCAAATCATGAACCATTGTAGTTGAAGGTGTTTAATATCATTACAAACTTGGTTCAAGAACTATAGACCAAAATACTTCAATGCAGAGGAATGCAGAGCACAACACTTTCTCCCTATCACCACCAAATATACAAGAAAAGTAATTTTCACACTGGTGAACATAGCTCGCTCAAATCTTCATGCCAAAGGCCCAAACTTGTAATATAACATCTTAAAATAGACTTCTAAATAACTTCTAATCTACAGGCAAAGATATTCATTCTATAGGAGCTGCAAAGCAAACTTCTGGACTATTCTTCTGAATACAATACAATATTTCCACTACAACACATTATTACCACTGGAGGAGCTAATTTTCACAATATCCTTAGCATCAAGATCACTTACATAAATAAATACAAAGCATCTCACTCCATACAAGAAAGCAACAAAGTAAGAGCACAGTTGACACTAATGACATCAATGACAACACCGATTAGGCACATACTTGCAACAATCTCCCCCTTTGTCATTGATGGCAACATATGATGTGAAAAAATTAATGACCATCAAGACAAGATACTACCTCTTTCTTTTTACACATCTACACTCTTTCTCCTCCTGAGTTTTTCACATGATTTCTCTCCCCCTTTGACATCAATGGCAAAGGGCACATACTTGCATGCTGCTACTCTGATCCACTGAACTTTCTTTGTTAACAACACTTACTTAATAAGAAACATCTAGCTACTCCCCCTAAGAGGTAGCCCTCAAAACATCAATCTAGATCAAATAATGATAGTTTGAGCACCACTGGATTGATGCATTCCTATGCATCTTAGCTTAGAGTAGGAGGGGTGATGACCCCTAACTTTTCTCTGAGATACTCAAAGGTATCTTTAGGTAGAGGCCTAGTGAAAATGTCTACAATATGATCCTTAGTGGACACATATTCCATCTCTTTACTTGATTTTCTATCACTTTCTCTCTCAAAAAATGATACTTATTTATATGTGCTTTGTTCTTGAGTGCGTCACTGGATTCTTTGAAATGTGTATGGCACTTGTATTGACACAAAAGATTGCAATTGTATCTTCATACACAACTCTTATATCCTTCAAAGTGTGCTTCATCCATAACACTTGATTACAACAACATGCTACTGCAATATACTTTGCTTCTACAATTGACAAAGAGATTGAATCTTGTTTCTTGCTCAACCATGAAACCAATCTATTATGCAACAAGAAGGCATCTCCACTTGTACTCTTCCTATCATCAACATCTGCAGCCCAATCAACATCTATATAAGTACTAAGAGTAAAATCATTATCTTTTGGATACCATAAGCCATGATCTAGAGTGCCTTTTAAATACCTTAGGAGTCTCTTAACTACCATCACATGTGATTCTCTTGGATCAGCTTGAAATCTTGCAACAAGTCAAACTGCATGCATAATATCAGGTCTAGTTTGAGTTATATAAAGCAATCCTCCAATCATGGATCTGTATTTTTTCTAATTAGTCTTAGGTGATTCATCAGTTTTGCTCAACTTGTAGCTAGTCACCATGGGAGTACATACCAGTTTAGAGTCTTCCATCCCAAACTTCTTCAACAACTCTTTCACATACTTAGACTGAGATATGAAGTTTCCCTTATCTGATTCATTGATTTGTAGACCCAAGAATAAATTCATTTCACCAAATATAGACATCTCAAAATCTTTCTACATTTCACCAGAAAATTTCATACACACACCTTCATTACCTCCAAAGATGATATCATCAACAAAGACTTCAACAATAAAAAATTGATCATCATTAATCTTGAAATAGAGATTACTATCAGCAATACCTTTACTAAAACCTAACTGTAATAAGTACTTATCCAACCTTGCATACCAGGTCCTAGGAGCTTGCTTTAGTCCATACAATTCTTTCTTTTAACCTACATACCATATCACTTTGATTTGATAGTTGGAATCCTTCCAGTTGTTCAATGTCAACTTCCTCTTCTAATTCACCATTCAGGAATGTAGACTTCACATCCATCTAATACACTTTGAAATATTTATGAGCTGTAAATGCTAAAAACATTCTAATTGCTTCAATCCAAGCTACTGGAGCAAAAGTCTCTTCAAAATCTATTCCTTCAATTTGAGAATATCCTTTGTACACAAGCCTTGCATTATTCCTTACAACCTCTCCATTCTCATTCAGCTTATTCCTGAAAACCCATTTGTTTCAAATAATATTTTTTTCAGCGGGTCTAGGAACTAATTCCCAAGTATCATTCTTTTCTATCTACATTAGTTCTTCCTCCATGGCTTTTATCTAGTTTTCATCATTGCATGTTTCATTCATAGTTTTTTGTTCAACCTTTGAAAGTAAATAGTAATTCACTTGTTCTTCTACAACCCTTTTCCTTGTCAACACACCTTTATTTTTGTCACCTATACTCCGATCTTCAGAATGATTAATCCTTACATATCTGGGATTCTTGGTAACACTTTTTGGAGCCTCTTCTTCATTCTAACTATCTTCTTGCTCAAATTTTTCTTCATTCACTATAGTCACATGTTCATCTAGTTCATAGCAACTCAGGTCTGATATTCTTTCCTTGCCTTCATCCACCTTCACATTTGCACTCTCAACAATCCTTTTGAACCTTTTGTTGTAGCACCAATAGGCCTTACTCTTGGTAGAGTATCCAAGGAATATTCCTTCATCACACCTTGCATCAAACTTTGCTAGATCTTCATCTCTCCTGATATAGAATTTTCTTTCGCACCACAATTCATATGGAGTTTTAGTACCATTACCTTTCACTTAAACTCTATTTTGAATGTAGACATCAATATGTATAGCTTCTTTCCAAAAGACTTTCAACAGATCTGCTTCCTTCATCATTGTCCTAGCAACCTCTTGAACTATCCTATTTTTTCTTTCCACAACTCCATTATGCTAAGGATTCCTAGGTGTAGACAGTTGTCTCTTTATCCCATGCTCTTCACATAAAATGTTGAACTCATTTGATGTGAACTCATCTCCTCTATCAGACCTCAAGAATTTGATTTTCAACTCTATTTCATTCTCAACCATCAAGCCTTGAGAGATTTGAACTTCTCTAGGGCTTCTGATTTATATCCTAGAAAAGTAACCCAAGTCATTCTAGAATAATCATCAATAAGCAACATGAAGTACTTGTCACCTTGTAGTCTTCTCACCCTTCTAGGACCATAGAGATTTGTATGCACTAGATCCAGCAAACCAATAGAAAATTGCTCTTTGCTATTGAAACCTATTCTTGTCTACTTCCCTAACTAACATTCTTTACAAATTGTATTGGAGGGTTTCACAAGTTTTGGTAAATCTCTCACTATCTAACCTAAACTTATCTTTACCATATTATCAAAGTTTAGATGGTACATCCTTCTATGCCACAACCAACTCTCATCTTCCTGGTCCAATAAATAGTAATCATTAGTTCCTCTTAATTGATAGATGTTACCTCTTATCTTCTTACTAGTAGCAATCATGGTTCCTAAGCTTTCCATGATCTTTCACCCATTGTCTTTGAATCTCAGATCATATCCTTTATCACACATCTGACCAGAACTCAAAAGATTATGCGTCAAACCCTTCACATATAGGACATTGTCAGTATTATGCTTTCCATCAAATGAAATAGATCCTTTTGCACAAATCATACTAGCTACATTATCTCCAAACCTAACCAATCCTCCATGATACTTTTCCAAACTTACAAACTTACTTTTGTCACTGGTCATGTGATGTGAGCATCTACTATCAATAATCCATTCATCCTTCTCTTTCTTAACCTAAACAACCAAAGCACTTTCTTCCACTAGTTTTTCTTCCTTCACACAACTAGCAGAATTAGTAGACATAGGTTCTTCTTTAATAGCAATAAATAGACATTCATTTGCACTAGTACTAGCATCATCAAATTCATCAGTAATCCAACCTTTATCATCAAAATCTCTTTAGAACATAGTAGCATTTATTTGGAGCTCTAGGCCCACTCTCAAATCTTTTCCTATTTCTTTCAATTCTTTCAAGACATCTAGAAGCATAATGACCTACTTTACCACATGAGAAACATTGAAAGGCAATTTACCTAACTTACCGAAATGTCTTTGCAACATGTCAACAAAGTTATCTTCAATTTCATCAAATTCATTATCCACCTTATATTTCTCAGCTATGGAGATCTTTTCTGAAGTACTAGCTTTAAAAGTTGTCTCAACTTTTGGTAGGGCATCACCAAATTCTCTCATCTCAAAGGTTGTAATCTTTCCAAGTAATTGATCTCTTTAAATAGTTTTCATAGTCATTATTTCTTCAATTGTAGCTACCTTACGACTATAGGACTTTGGGAGTGATCTAAGAATTTTATTCACAACTTCCATATCCCCAGTGGTTCCTCCCATTCCTTTTATTCCATTGACAAGTTCATCAACCCTTTACATGAAGGCTATAATGTTTTCATCTTCATTCATCTTTAATCTCTCATATATAGCTTTCACGCCCTAAAGTTTAGCTTCCTTTATAGAATCATCTCCTTCATATATATTCTTCAACTTCTCCCAAACTTCATTTACAATTTCTAGATCCATAAATTTTATCAACTCAATGTTAGACAAGGCACTTAACAAGGCATCTCTAGCTTTTATATTCAAGTCATATTCTTTGATTTCATCTTCACTTGTCAAACCATTTTGAGGCATGATATATTTTGATTCTACATGTTTCCACACTCTATATCCAAGACAAAGAAGATGGATTTTAATTTGTACCTTCCAAAGAGCATAATTTGTCCCATCAAATTGTGGAGCTTCCTTCTTAAAAGACATCCTGGATCTTCCTCAAGTAGTTAGAATTTCTTTTGAGGAAACTGCTCTAATACCAATTGTTGAAATACACCAAACAACTAAGAGGGGGCATGAATCAATTGTCATAAAAACTGAGCTTCATATGATTGTTAAACCATCAACAACTTAATTACTTATAATCAGATTTAACCATGAAAGAATGAAATCATAAACATAATCACAATTACACATTCAACATAGTAGACACTAGATTTTTATCTTAAAAACCCTAAAAAGGAAAAACCATGGTGGGTGTTAGCCCATAGAAATATGAGTTATAACAATACCAAAAAATAGAAGCTCACTGCCCAAATTGCTCATTGCAAAGAATAGCTCACTACCTAATGGTGGCTCACTGCCAAAGTGGTGAACTGATTAAGTAGCATCTACTCCATGCCAGGGTTCAACTCCATTGAATGTACCTTGACACTTATCTTTTCATCTTTGCATGACACTTACTTCTTCGCAAGTACATTACATTCTTTTATACAATTTATCAACCTTGGAATGTACATTAAGGTTGACATTACATTCATCAACCATTGGAAAAATCTTAAAGGTCAGCATTACAAACATAATTAAAATAGGTCTAGACCTAATACAAATTTTGCTAAGGAAAAGATGTAAAGATGTATGTAGATCACACCATGCCTTAACTGGGACTCAAACACAATCCTCCACGTGACAACATGCTTCTACAATCTTCAATGCATCTTTGCATATAGTGAAATTAATCAAGTTGGCCAAGACTGATGAGAGCACTAGATCTGTTAAGAACATTCCTCATTCACGATCCAATTTTCTCTTTGTAGACCAATCCAAAGGTAGGAACATGATTAAGAGATATCCATAAGCACATTGTAATCACCAGGAAAAATTGCATAATCTCTAACCACTCTGTCAAGAAGATCCCTCAAACCAGATTACAATCTAATAGCATTGTCATCCACTGTCATGATGAAAGAATAGCTTGCAGACCATCAAATCACAAACCATTGTAGTTGAAGGTGCTTCATATCATTACAAACTTGGTTCCAGAACCGTAAACTAAAATACTTCAATGCAGAGGAATGAGAAGCATAACACTTTCTCCATGTCACAACCAAACATACAAGAAAAGTAGTTTTCAGTGTTGGTGAACATAACTCATTAAAATCTTCATGTATGATTAGGTACAATAAGCTACCTTTCATGGATCTATACATTATATGATATGTATTAGGTGATTCATCATTCTTGCTCAACTTCCATCCTGTCATCATGGGTGTAATAACATGGTTACAATCCTCCATCTTGAACTTCTTGAGCATTTCCTTTGCATACTTGGTTTGGGGTATAAATAAACCTTGGTCTAATTGTGATATTTGTAAGCCAAGAAAGAAAGAAAATTTTCCAAGCATGGACATTTAAAACTCTTTCTGAATCAAATTAGTAAATACCTTGCACATCCTATCATCACTACCACCAAAAATAATGTCATCAACATATACAACAACAATCGATATGTGATCACCTTTTGATTTGAAGTACAAGTTGCTATCTGCACATCCTTTTCTGAACAATTGTTGTTGGAGGTAACTATCCAACTTTGAATACCAAGCCCTAGGGGTTTGTTTTGGACCATGTAATGTCTTTTTTAGTCTACAAACATAATCTTCTTTCTCTAACAGCTGAAATCCTTTAGGTTTCTCATTGTAAACTTCTTCATTAAGGTTCCCATTAATTTGGTAAACATTGAAATTCTTATAAATTGAGAATGATAAAAACATCCTAATGGCTTCCAATCTTGCTATACATGCAAATGTTTCTTCAAAATATATGCCTTCAGGCTATGAATATCCTATACAAACTAATCTTACCTTGTTTCTCACCACTTCTCTATCCTCATTCAACTTGTTCTTAAACACCCATTTTGTGCCTATCACATTCTTGTTTTTAGGTCTTGGAACCAATTCCCAAGTCTAATTTTTCTCTATCTGATTGAGCTCATCGTCCATTGCATTTATCCATCCTTCATCCTCACTACCATCAGTAAATGTTTTAGGTTCAATCTTGGGTAGTAATGAGAAATTTACCTATTCATTTGTCCTTGCAAATCTTCTTCTATTTTGCACTCCTTCATTCTTGTCACCTATGATCTATTGTTCAAGATGATCTTTTTGCACATACCTAGTAGGTGCCTTCCTAGTTGTCCTTTCAGATTCTTCTTCAACAATAGTATCTTCTTCTTCTTCTGTTATCATTATTCCTTCTGAGCTATTATCCTTGTTATGTGTTAGATGCTACTAGTCCTCATCTATCATGACATAAGCACTTGCTACAATTCTATGTAATCTCTTATTGTAACACTTATATGCTTGGGATCTACTAGAATATTCAAGAAATATGCCTTCATCACATCTTGAACAAAGCTTCCTAGGCCATCTTTATCTCTTTTGATGTAGCATCTACTACGAAACACCTTGAAATATTTGACAAAAGTAGATTTGCCATACCATAATTCATAAGGTGTCTTATCAGTGCTTATCCTTAATTACACTCTATTTAAGACACATTGATGTGTGTACTACATCTCTCCAATAAACATTAGGGAATCTTGCCTCATTTATCATAGTTCTTGCCATCTCTTTTATAGTTCTATTTTTCCTTTCCACAACTCCATTCTTCTATGGTGTTCTAGGTGCAGAATATTCTCTTCGTATGCCATGTCTTTCAGTGTATTCCACAAACTCATTGGAGGTGAATTCTCCACATCTATCTGATCTTAAAAATTTTACTATCAGACAACTCTCATTCTCAACCATAGATCTAAAAGTCCTAAATCTATCAAAGTCTTTTGATTTATCCTTATGAAAGGTTACCCATGTCATTCTTGAGAAATCATTAACTAATAACATGAAATATCTCTCACCTTTTACTCCTTGTGTCTTGGTTGGACCACTTAGGTCTGTATGAACTAACTCCAAGGGTCTTGAAGTAGAATATATATATTTTTTTAAGCTAGACCTTATTTCTTTCCCATTTTTACATTCCTTACATATTGTATTTGTTGGCTTGGTGATTTTAGGCATGTGCCTAAATGCCTTTTTTGAGCTTACCTTCATAAGATTGTCAAAATTGATATGTCCCAATCTTTTGTGACACAACTAACTTTCATCAACCTCTCCCATCAAACAATTCCTTCCTTGAATCTTCTTGAGATTGTAAAGATTATTTTCTATTCTACTTGCCTTATCAACTAGCTTACAAGTACTTACCTTCCTAATCTCACAACCTTTTGGATTAAATGTCATATTATATCCATTATTACACATTTGGCTTACACTAATAAAATTTTGCTTTAGTCCTTCAACATAATAGATATTGTGAGTCTTGTCTTTTCCATGAATACTCACTATTACATTACCACAGATCTTTGTAGATGTGTTGTCAAACTTAACTGAGCCTCCATTCCATTCTTGTAGACTTATGAACTTACTTTTATCTCTGGTCATGTGACTGGAGCATTCACTATCTATAACCCACGGATTATGTCTCTTAGCATGAAACATTGTTTATACTATCAGAGATTCTTCTTTCTTCTGATGATCCTTCTTCTCCTTCCATACATTCTTAGTCTCCATCTTCTTATTCACAAGAGAGTCAGATACATTATCCTCCTTAAAAGGAACATTCTCCTTTCTTTCCTATTTGTTATATTTTACAAAATTTGTTCTACAGTATTTTTGCAATATGAGCAAAGTTATTGCATTTGTAAGAAACTATTATGAAATCTCCTAGGGGTGCAAAATAAGTTTTCCTAGTAAAATCGGTTCTTCTCCTAGGAACAATTCTACAACCAACAACCCTATGACCAAATTGATTACATGAATAACAATAGCCATAAAAGGATTGGGGAAACCTAATCATAGTAGAATATTTTGTAGGAGGGGGACCTATGTAACTTTTCTCCTTCAGATCTCTGACTTTTGTGAAGCCGTCATCTTCCTTCTTATGCTTAGGAGGATCACTAGATTTCAAATGCTAAACTTTTCCAAATACTAATCTAGTCATGTTCTTTGGAGACCTCTGATTGCTAATCATTTCATCAATGATGTCGGTGCTCCTTTCAAACTTCATACTTATGTCAATGTAATTCTTAGCCTTTTCTAATTCTTTTCTTAGAGATACAACTTTGGATTCCAACTTCAGGCATTCTTCAAATTTTGCTTTCAATTCAAATTTTGCAACTTCTTCTATTCTCTTGGCTTCTTCCACTTGTTTCTTCAAATCAATAATCAACTCTTTTGATTCTACAAGATTCTTAGACACCATATCTTCTTGAAGTTGCAGCATTAGTTTTGTGTGTTTCTTCCTAACTTTCTCAATTTCTTGTAAAGAACATATTTGCTTTCCTCCCAAATCTACTTCTCCTTCTTCTTCATTCTCAGGGTCTTTGAAATTAGTATTGTTCTTATCTTTATCAGTAGTCTCCACTGCCATAAATAGAAGTTCATTTTCTTCATCCTCAGAAATGCATTCATTGTTGTTTTCTAAGATGGGGCTGTTAGCACTAATTTTGGTCTGGATCTGAGTGCAGGATGTTAGAGGGTTTTTTCCTTTTTGGGCCCTAAGTTTCCTTGTTCATCGCTGTGATTTTCTCTATCGGCGAAACTTCTTTTTGGGTACTCAGATTTTGCTTGAACCATCGTTTTGAACCATCGCGTTGAACCCTTTTGGTTCAAGGTTCAACGGTTCATGGGCTTAGGCTCCATCTTTTCCCGTCAGTGAATTCTTTGTTCATCTGTGTTATTGGCATTGAACTTCTGAGTTGAACTTCTCTTTTGAACCATCGGGTTGAACTAGTTCAGGGTTTAATGGTTCAAAGCCTTATTATTTTGGTCTTATTGGCGTAACGTTCATCATCGGGTGGACGGTGGAGTGTTGGCCCGATGGTTTGCCTCTGGCCGATGGAAGGTTAGCGGTTTGCAAGGTTGGTTTCGGTGTGACATGTTCTATCGGGCTAATCGTTGGAGGGTTCACTGATATACAATGTTTGGCCGATGGATGTCTATCGGCGAGAGCTGTATTGTCGGCTTGAGTGTTTTGGGTTGTGCCGACGACGGGAGGTTTGGCTGATGAGGAGTCGTCGGTGTGTGTTTGGCCGATGGAGGAGCAGAGTGTAGCTTGTTGGTGCATCGGCGAGACTATTGTGATTGGCTGGGGAGATTTTGGTTGCTTCAACGGTGTAAGTCACACCGACGGAGGTGGTCTTTGGTGTGACTTGTGTTGTCGGCGAGGATGGATTGCATTGGGCCGACAGTGGAGGGTCTGACCGATGAAGGGGGAAGCCGATATGTTATCAGCGGGAGTTGTTCTATCGACAGCAGTCTTTTATGGTTTGCCGATGGAAGGAAGTCACCCCAATGGGGAATGCCATCGGAGTAAGGTTGCTTATCGGGTTAGCGGTTGGAGGGTCCGCCGATGGGGTAGTGTCAGGCCGATGAGGATTTGGAGTGGTCATCGGTGAGAGTTGGTCTGTCAGTGAAGGAGCTTTTGGCTAGGCCCATGGTTCTTCTCTAGCTGATGGGGATGTTGGAGGCTTTCAGGAGTTGTTCATCAGCGTGATTGGCTGTGTCGGCCGAGGGGTTTTTTGCTTGGCCGACGATATTGGTCTGGCCGATGGTGGTAGGATGGTAACTGCTAATGGGGTGCGAGCTGGTCATCGGAGAGAATCATACTATCAGTGGAGATCTAAAGAGTTGGCCCGATGGTGCATCTCTGGCCGATGGAGGGGATTGTAATGTAGCGGTCGGCAGGACAATTGAGGTCGGCAAGAGATTTGTGGGCTTGGCCAATGGTGTTGATCTCAGCGATGGGCTTTGGGTGGAGGAGCGTGTGTCAAGTGTGGCAAAAGTGCTCGACACCTATTATGCAAGTGACTATGCTTTTAAACTACTAAGGTAGTCTCCTCACCGTGCATGTGGGACTAATCTCCCTGTATAATTTGAAACTACGATAGAACGCGTTTTGGCAGGAATTTCTTTTTTGAAGTGCTGCGATGGTTTTCAAGCGGCCGCGGGTGGTTGAGCCATCAATGACAATTGTAGCAGGGGCATGGGCGAGTTTTTGAACAGTCATGTACCTGATTTTTTGCATGAGGACTTCCAGATGGTGGTACAGGGCTCGAGGCCACCATTGTCTACTTTCTGTCTCTGCAGCAATAAATTTTGAGCGCCATTCCTTTGAAGGATCTGTATATGGCAAAATTTTTGTCAAAGCCTTGTAATTAATTGCTGTGGTACACTTTCTGGCTGATATAAGCAGAATGTGTTACCATTGTTTTTGTTGTTGAAAGTTGAACATTTGGCTCTGTAATACAATACAGCTGATTTGGTTGCTCTGTACAGCAAATCCTATGAGTTTATGTATCTCTTGTTGTACGTTTTTGCATGAATCCACTGATTTCATGGTTAATTTTATATGAGAAATGCTATGTTAGCATGTGTTTTGTTAATTCTGTCTCCAGTATTGCATGTATCTTTCTTCTAAGTCTAGATATTTAAGCAATGTTTGAGACTCTAGAACATAGAATTCCTGTGTTGAATGTCTGATCTCTTAACTTCTGCTCAAGGGGTAGATTAAATTGTTCTTAGATTGAACATTGGGAAGGGTATACTGCAGTAGGGATGCCATAAGTATAGATAGCTTAACACTCTGTATTTGGAGATATTTGTAAGGCAGGTATCATATGTGTCCCCCTGAAATCTAGTTTTAGTTGTTCATGAATATCATTCACAGGTGTATGTCTATTGACTCCAGGCCCTGGATAGGCACCAATCTTGCTTTGTGTTTGTGTTACAACCATGTCCAGCTTTGCATCCAAACTTAAAATCAAAATCAAAATCTAAAGCAATCTTTAGGATAGTAGAATTAGTTTTAGGATCCTCAGTCCTCTATCTACAACTGCAAATAGGCCCAAAGCTAGCCCCTTTGCTCTTATCTTTTAGTTTTGGTCTACTTACAGGAGGACTTATCTGCTTTCTTTTAGCATCCCAGCCTTGTATGTATATCCTCATGGATGTTGAGTAGGGAATACCCCCTAGGTCTTGTAGAGCCTGAAGAAGAAGAGGAGATAAAATATAGAGTCTATCTCCTACACTGTTGACCCCTGGCCCAGAGATTCTATTGATCATTAATGGCTACCTTGTAGGGAAATCTGGGAATAAGCATCCAGTCTGGAAAAAAAACTAACAGAAATTGGTGACTCTGCTGGGGATGGTGATTTGAAAATTGTTATTTTTGTCCTCCCTAGTGAAATATCTATGTGCCCATCCGAGTCACCAATAGAAATTGGCGACTCCGCTGGGGAGTTTGTGAAAGAACCCTGATTTTCAAAAGAAAGTAGTTCCTAGTAATAGGTGGCGACTCCGAAGTAATCTCCCAACTGGTCAAAGTAAAATTTATATGCAGGGTAGAAGATCCCAACAAAATCCTTTATTTGAAGAGTTACCAGTAACAAGAAGAATGATGTACAGAAGAAAGGGAGCTGTCTCAGTCAGTCATGAGGGTTCCCCCAGAAAAAATGATGATATGCAAGATAACCCTAGGCCATCAGGACAGCATGTGCCTTACTTTTCAAATGCAGAAGCTGATATTCAAGGTGCATATGAGAGGCAACAGGGTGGTAGCGTGAGAATGAGGTCAGAGGTGTTCCAAGAACGCCCATTTCTAGACCCTAGTGAAAGGTTTGAAGAGGCAGAGTCTCTGAGGGATGATGAAGATGAAGATCAGAATATGGTAAAACCATCCTCCTCTAGGCCTAGTGAGGAAGAACTAGCTGATGAAATTAGGAGCTTAAGGGTTGAGTTCGAATATCAGCAGGCAATAACAATCAGAGATGACCTAAGGAAGAAAGTGCAAGCTTTAAGGGCTGCCCAAAATAATTCAATTCCTACCCTTGAGAATGCAAATGTGCAGAGACATCAACAGAGAAATGAAGTGCAACATCAGCATAATGATGAGAGACAAAATGTGAATGATACTAGGATACCACTGAACAATGTAAGAAACCAGAATGCAAACAGAAATGTTAATATTAATTAGTTTGACAGACAGTCCATGCAGTTAGATAGATTCAGACAGCTGGTATTTGATGGTATTCCTGGGTAGCCTAACCCCATTGACAAGCATCTAAGGCTACAGGTGCCTAAATTTTTAGGAAACAACACTGTGTCAGGAGAAGATCATCTAAAAGCTTTTCAAAATGTCATGGATAACTTTGAGGTTGAACATGAGGATGTTTTCATGAAGTCATTCATGCAATCTTTAGTAGATGAAGCCAAAGAATGGTATAAGAATCTGCCTGACTGGAGTATTTCATCATGGGATGATTTTAAAAGGATGTTCAAGGAACAGTATGGTGACAAAACTGACCCTAGCTTTTTTGTAAATGAGTTTACCAGTATCACTAAAGGGTCAAATGAGTAGGTTGCAGATTTTAATGCAAGATTTACTAAAGTGTTAAACAAATTGCCACATCACATGAGGCCAAATGAACCTATGTGCATAATATTGTATATCAACACCTTTGATGCAAAAACTGCATATGGATTAAGAGATAAAAGTATTGCTACTATCAGGGATGCTTTCAGAATTGTAGTAAATATTGAGAACAACAGGAAAGCATCAAGCAAGACAAACAGAAGGGATGATGTGAAAATTCTGCAGAATCCAAACAAGCCTCAGAACACTCAAGGTAATACATCTACCCCTGAAGATAAGATAGACAAATTGGCAAATGTTGTTAAGGACCTGTTGTGATGTTCACAACACGCCCCATTATGCTCCTTAGCAAAATGGGGACCCCTGCTGATGTTTTGCTTTTTGCTTCTGCTTGTGTTTTTCTGCTTTCTGACGGTTTGGTAAAAATGAAGGTCAGGTGCATCATCATCATGATATTCGATGGGGTTGGTCATCATCATGAGGTCAGTTTGTCAAAGTTCATATTTTGTTTCTGTGACCTCATATTTAGAAAGAGCTTGAAATTCCATGCAGGTTTGCCTTTTACTTCACTTGAAAATTCATCCATATGTGGAAGTTATGCACAGTCAAAGTTTTGGTCAAACCTGATAATCGCAAGTGATCATCATATTTTTTTCATGTTGTCAAGATCATCATGATCTTGGTCTATCACCGGATAAAAATCATGTAGTCGCAATATCCGGACGTCAATCTTAGGTGGTAGTGCCCTTTACCCGTCAAAAGGCCTTATGCGCATCGTGAGCATCATGATTTTTTTTAGGAGGGTCATATTTTATAAACTCGGTTTTGCTGTATGAAGAACATCATCATCATCATATTTGAACCCCCCCGATAATATCCTGAGGTTCAAATATCCGGATATCATGATGACGTCAACTTTAAGTCACGGTAAGTTTCCCCCGTCGAGCAGTCTTTTGTATCGCGAGCATCATCATGATATTTTTAACATTACCTGATCTTATAATATCATGATGATATTATAAGATCACCCTGACTTAGAAAATCCACCATCGGCATATTTGCATGCGCATGTTAAAAGCCTATCGGAGGGTCATCATCATGATATTTGCTAAAGTTCGCTAAAATGATGATGACATCTTCATATCCTCCTGATCTCCTTTTTTGCAATATCATGATGATCACCCTATCTTTTAAGAAGAAGGTGATATTCCATTCCTCAACAGCATGATCATATTTTGAATATCACCCTAGCGCTAACCTGATGATGACCTCAACTCATCCTTATGCTCCGAAGACGAATATGATGATGACATCATCATGATAATTCGATGAGGACGATCATCATTTTTTTTATCCTGTCATATTGTCAAGATCATCATGATCTTGTTTGTTCACCCTACATTTCGTAAAGTCCTCCTGCCGAGAAATACAACCTTTTGCTAATATCCTGATGATCATCATCATCACATTTTCCCTTCGGCAGGATATTTTCTAAAACATGATCCGGTTAGCGAAATATCATGATGACGTTATGTTCTAAGTTTAACAAAGGCTCCGGATATCATGATGATGTCATCTCGATCTGATAAACGAAGAAGCTAGTATCCTGATGATCATCATCATCACATTTTCCCTTCGGCAGGATATTTTCCAAAGCACGATCCAGTTCGCAAATATGATGATGATGTCTTATTCTAAGTTCGACAAAAGCCCCAAATATCTTGATGATCATCATCATCCTGATCTTTCGAGAGGGTTGCCTTGGCCGCAAAGGGGTCGTATTACATTCATCATCCTGATCATGCTCCTTAGGTGACCTGATATCATAATTATCCCCCTGATCTTAACTGAACATGATGATGACGTCATCTTTTGCATTTTAATGAAGCCCGAATATGATGATGACGTCACCATCATTTTCCTTTCCTTAGCAGCAGGATCATATTCCATATCCTCCTTTTCTCCTTCAACATGATGATGATGATGATGATGTTGTTATTTTTTCCCAATATACAAAAGCGAAACATCCTGATGACGTCATCTGGACCTTCGGAAGGGAGAGCATCATATTTCCAGAATATCATGATGATGAAGTGAATATCGACCAACATGTTTTTTTGGCGCGCCGATAGCGATAGTCATGCCGATGGGCGGGAAATGAAGCGGTGGAGTTTTAAACCATTTTTTGGCGCCCGTGGCATTTTTTCGCTCAGCGATGGTTGACCCGATGGGTTTTGAGCGGTCTGAATGCGTTTTGAACGCGTTTTGAGAGTATTCTGGATCCAATTTCCACAATCTTGCGCAGTCACCTGGGTTTAAACGGTTATTTTAATTTCATGCTGTTTATATGATAAATGAAATACATATTGCTTGTCTTGTCTTGCAGGCTTGCAGTTGAGGAAGCAGCTGGAAAGTCAACACAGTGACCTCATGGAGGAAGGAAATCTGATCTCAAGAGCAAGAAGATAAGGATGAAGTGCGAAAAAGTCAAGGCCATTCAAGTGAAGAACAAGGTTGCAGCTGAGAGTATTACTACAATAGACAAGCAGAAGTTATTACCCAGCTGCCGGAACTTCTTAGAAGGGGCAATATTTCGCCTAGATTTGACACTGCTCAGAGATATTTTTGAGAGCTGGTTCACCTGTATTTATTGCTGTAACCAGGGGTTTGAACCAGGGGTTCAGTTAGGTTTTGCTGTAGTGAGGACAATCAGAATGTCTTTATATTGTGCCTCTCTACACTGTAATACTTTACAACAGAGATTTTAGGAAAACAACAGTGGTTACAACAGGATTTTTTCTTTTAGGAACATACAACAAGTTAGCATAGTTTAGAGGTAGAAGAAGGAGGTCGCCTGTTTGTCTGCAGTAAGGTGCGTGTGGAATGTCTGGCTGCCTTACTGTATCTGTAAAGCTTGTAAGTTCTCTGTAGTATGATCAATGAAACTAAGAGTCATTCCTACATTGTAAATCGTGTATGACTATTCGTTTCTAATACAACCAAATCTGGAGTTCTGCATCTATCTTCTGAGTGTTCTCCTGCTCTTCTTTGTGTTTTGAAATTTCTTCTTTGAGAGCTTGCAATTTTAAATATATGTTTGTGAAAATACTCAGAACTTACATTTAAGGTTTTTACTGTGGATTTGATCAAATTACTGTGGTATTTACATAGTGCATAACAGAAACAATTAGATCCTTCGGTAGATTAAATGAGGTATAGAGTAGATCTTTCTAACTTTTCCCAACCCATCTGAAATATTTAGCTGAAAACGTAGAAATCTAAAGAAAATTGTCTCAAATTTGAAGAAGCATGCATAACAGAGCTATAAGTAGACAGTTTTCATAAATAGATAAAGAAGAAAGATGCAAAAATTCAAGAAAACCATCTAAAACTTGCAGCCCGGTAACACTTGTATGCAAATGAACAGAATACTTGTTGAAATCTATGACCTTTTTGCATATTCTTAGTCCAGTAAGCCACCAAACAAACCTAAACTACGTAAGGCCCCTTGAACATTACAGCTTCACATTGACCAACTGAACTTGACCAACCGAACCATTGTAGACTTGGGATTAGTTGAATCTCAAATGATTCCTTCTTATCTTTCAAGTATAGTTTCAGTTCATTATATGTGAATTTTAACTTATTGTTATGATTGCATCAAAACGATCATCAACAGGACCTAAGTTACAGACTAGCTAGAAGTGAAAAAGGGATAGGTCCTGATAGGCAAGTCTATCAAAGGCAGGAAAAGAGGCCATCATTGCATGATATGCCTTATAATACCAATTGGCATAATGGTAAGCCTATATTCCCACATAATAGCACAAATCAGAGAGCTCAATATGTCAAAGAAACTCCTGATCCTCTAAAGAAAGCTGTAAATATTGTTGATGATACTCCATGGTGTATAATTTGTCAGATGCCACATTCACAGTCACAGTGTATGATTGCTCAGTCCTTGTGTGATAATACTACATCTTGTAATGAATGCAATAAGCCACATTATGTGCAAGATGATGATGTTAATATGATGTCCACAAACAATGGATACCCTCTTTATGATGCTAATGAGAGTATAGATAATGGAATTCAGGCCTGTCAACAGGACTTTTATGATGAAGGTAATGAAGAGAGCTATGTGTATGCTCAGAGCTCGCATAATTTTCTGAGTAACTTACAACGACCTTCTGATGAGGAAATTAGGGCCTTTATAGCTGCAGCAGTTGCTCAAGTCAAGAGTAACTACAATCTCAGAGGTAAAGCTCAGATAAGTAGCTTGCGTCAACCAGAAGATGTTTCTGCAGGTCAGCCAGTGCATGGTCATAAAGGAATTGAACCACAAAAAAGGTAGTGGGGTAATAATAAACAGAATTTTAGACATATAACAGGTCATGAATCCCAAGGACTAGAAAATAGAATCCCTCAGGCTGAAGATCAAAGTAAAGGTTCCCAAGACAAGAATGATGATCAGGGAACTATGAAAGTAAAAGCTAAATCAGTTCAGGATAAAAACAAGATTGTGGAGCAAGCTACAACTATTTTACAAAATTATGCTCCATTTGATATAGCTCAAGTCCTCTCCCAGGTAAAAGTCTTTGTTCCACTTATGGAACGGATGAAGGTTGAAGAGATCAAGAATAGGACAGTATCCCTAATTTCAGGGGTGCCTCTTCAAGCTAAACAAAATGTTCAGACCCAGGGTGAGAAACATGTCATGTATAATGAAGAAGATGAGGCTCCTGAAGTCTATTTAGGAGTGACTATGACAAAGTGTCCTTCACAAGTGGAACCATTTTATGTATCCCTGGTTATAAATGGAAAAATAATCAGAAATTGTATGCTTGACTCTGGAGCATCTACAAATGTCATGCCTTTGGCCATCATGCAACAAGATGGATTGAAAATTGACAAGGCATGTGGAAAATGTTATGCTATGGATGCCAGAGAGGTGCCAGTTATTGGAATCATGAAGGTTGTAGATTTCAAACTGGCAGCATTTCCTGAGAAAAGATATAAAATGAATATAACAGTGGTTGACATCAAGCCACAGTATGGTATGTTGCTATCAAGAAGATGGGTAGCACTAATTGGTGGAAGTATGCAGCTGGACCTGTCATATGCCATGATTCCAATAAATGGCAAGGATGTTAAGCTAATCAGAGAACAAAGATCATCAGAGACAGTGGGAGACCAAGAAGTAGAGGAACATATATGCTTTGTAAACAATAACTGTGATAACTTCAAGGTTGTCTCAGATGATAGAGAAGATAAAAAGAAAAATGTCTACATTAAAGAGCTAGACCAGCAAGGTCTGTGGACCATGTATTTTGATGGAGCCTATGCAAAAGAAGGCTCTGGAGCTGGAGTTGTTTTCCTGTCTCCAACTGGTAAGCTCGTCAAATTTTCTTTCTTGCTAAGGTTTGTTTGCACAAACAACATTGCAGAATATGAGGCTTTAATCTTAGGCCTAAATATAGCTCTCAAACATGGAATCAAAATGCTAAGAGTATTTGGGGATTTTGAGCTGATTGTATCCCAAATTAGAGATAGGTATGCTTCAAAAAACAAAAGATTGAAACAATACAAGCATGCTGTTTGGGATACCATTGAACTATTTGATGCATTTTCAATAGGCTGGGTAGAGAGATCAAATAATGTTATGGCTGATTTCTTAGCTAATGTTGCAATAAGGCCAGATGACATCACTCTGCCAGATGTTACAAATGTAGAAGTTAAAATCAGGCCTGCAGTACCAGAAAATATATGCAGTTGGCAAGTGTTTAATGATGATAGGGATTTGTTAAAATTTTTGCACTGCATAGATGAATATGAGAATCAAGAAATTGATTTCCAAGCTTTTGTACAGACTATAGATGGAAAAGAAACTCTTGTGGGAAAAGAGATAATTCAATTGAAGATTAATAAAATCCCTAGAGGGTTAGTAGCTTTGGAAAGAGCTTTTGACAGTAGAGACAAATTGGTCACAAGGACATCTCCCACAAATAAGGAAGATTTAGAAGAGATAAATTTGGGGACATCTCAGGCCCCCAAGAAGGTATACATTGGTAAATAGCTCAAACCACACATCAGGAGTATGCTGATTGCATTACTAAAAAGGTATAAACATGTTTTTGCTTGGCCATATGAGGACCTAAAAGCCTATAGGGAAGATCTATTCCAGCATGAGATCCCATTGAAGCCTGGAGCTAAGCCATTCAGACAGAGGCAAAGACCTGTTAATCCTACCTTAGCTCCAAAGATGCAAGAAGAACTCAAAAGGCTTAGGGAAGCTGGAATAATTGTGCCAATCAGACATTCAACTTGGGTGTCTAACCTTGTCCCAGTCAGAAAAAAGAACGGTGATATTAGGCTTTGTGTTGATTTCAGGAACTTGAATGTATCCTCTTTAAAGGATAACTATCCACTGCCTAATATGGAAGCTATGTTGCAGAGAGTGACTGGTTGTGAACTCTTATCCATGATGGATGGATTTTCAGGTTATAATCAGGTGAAGGTAAAGGAATCAGAACAGTACAAGACTGCCTTCACCACTCCATGGGGAACTTATGTATATGTTAGAATGCCATTTGGACTAACAAATGCAGGTGCTACATTTCAAAGAGCAATGGACGTTGCTTTTGCAGGGTTGATTGATTCAATCCTGGCTATATATTAGGATGACTTGACTACATATTCAAAGAAGGAAGAGCAGCATTGTTTGCATCTAGAGTAGATTTTCATAAGAGCACTAGAGTATGGTATTTCTTTAAATCCAAAGAAGTGTGCTTTTGGGGTAGTTGAAGGAAAACTCCTAGGGCACATTGTTTCCAAGGATGGAGTTAGGATAGATCCAGAGAGAGTGGCTGCTATCGACAGAATTCAAATGCCAAAAACTGTAAA
This sequence comes from Cunninghamia lanceolata, assembly GCA_027924645.1. Lineage (NCBI taxonomy): Eukaryota > Viridiplantae > Streptophyta > Pinopsida > Cupressales > Cupressaceae > Cunninghamia > Cunninghamia lanceolata. The sequence continues at coordinate 2,565,345 of BSBN01001055.1, read as the reverse complement.
AGGAGTTTAGTCCTTCTTTGGACAGATAAATTTTGTTAGGAGATTTGTTCCCAACTTTACAGAAACTACAAGGAACATTTCTAAGATGATGAAGAAGGATGCAACTGTCAACTGGGAAAGTGAAGCAATAGAATCATTTCAGAGTATCAAAGAGGCAATCAAGATGGCCCCTGTTCTTAAATCTCCTAATTTTTCTAGGCCATTCCAAGTATTTTCATTTGCTTCCTTTCACACTGTTGCTGCATGTTTGCTACAGAAAAATGAAGATGGTTTTGAACAACCCATAGCTTTCTTCAGTATGTCCTTGCAGGCTTCTGAGTTGAAGTATGATATTATGGAAAAATAGGCATATGCACTAGTCTGAGCCATCAAAAGTTTCAGACCATACCTGGTAGGATCACATATAATTGCATATGTACCCCATGCAGCAGTCAAAGACATATTCACTCAACAGGAGGTGACTGGAAGAAGGTGTAGATGGATAAACAAACTGCAGGAGTTCAACACAGAGATACAAATTACCAAGTTGGTAAGAGGACAAGGATTAGCCAAGATGATGGCACAATCAAACTTGGAAGCATGCCAAGTTAATGCAGTCCAAAATGAGAGTGTAAATGTATCAAGATCTGAATGGTACAAGGATATTATCTACTACTTGTAAAATCTGAATTGTCCTTCCCATTTCAGTGACAGTCAAAAGAGGACTTTAAAGTTACATGCAATCAGGTATGTTATTGTTCAAGGTGAGCTATACTGGAAAAACCCTGATGGTGTGCTGCTGAGATGTGTGGATGAGGATACAGCTAACAATGTTTTGATTGATATGCATAAAGGATTGTGTGGTGGACATTATACTGCTCAAACAATAGCTCATAAGACTCTCAGAGCAGGATATTGGTGGCCCACTCTCTTTTCAGATGCACAAAGGTTAGTAAGGAAGTGTGACCCTTGCCAAAGATTCTTAGGAAAATTGAGATATGATGGTGCTTTACCCCTCAGAACTGAAACTGTGGATGCTCCATTTCAGCAATGGGGAATTGACTTCATAGGGGAAATTGCAGACAAGTCAAGTGGGGGACATAGTTGGATTTTAGTGGCAACTGATTACTTTACCAAATGGATTGAGGCCATTCCAACTAAGAGAGCTACAAGTAAGGTGGTGATGGATTTCATACTGGAAAATGTTATCATCAGGTTTGGACTACCATTCAAGATAGTCACTGATAATGCTATGTGTTTTAGATCAGGTGAATTTGTTGATTTTTGCAACAGGTATGGGATAAATCTATCATATGCATCACCATACCACCCACAAGGAAATGGTCAAGCAATAAAAGCATCATCAAAATTATCAAGAGGATACTGGACAAGAACAAGAGAGCTTGGGACTCAAAATTAAAGTTAGCAATATGGGCTGACAGAGTGACAATAAAAAAGGCTATTGGAATGTCACCCTTTGAGCTTGTATATGGTGCATCGGCCAGATTGCCCATAAACAATCTCCTACCAGTTTACAGCCAGGAGAATGATGAGGAGATTGAAGACTCCATGATAGAAAGAGTGAATCAGCTGGTTGCATTGGATGAGAATAGAAGGAAAGCACACCAGATTAACCTCAAGAGACAACAAGATATGAAATATTAGTTTGACAGGAGAGCTACAAAAAGGAAGTTTCAAGTCAATGATTTGGTGCTCATATGGAATACAAAAGGTCAAGAAAAGGGTAAACATGGTAAATTTGAACCCTTATGGATGGGCCCATATCAGATTTGTAGCATTCATGGGGAGGATTCTTATTTCCTCCAGGCCCTAGATGGTGAATTTCTGGAATTGCCTGTGCATGGCCAATTCCTTAAGTTCTATTTTGCATAGATGACTTGTCGCTGTGCACATTTGTAAAAATATGTATATAGTGTAAATGTTCTATACAGTTTGTGCTTTTTTGGCTTTTTTGCCTGGTCTGCCCAGAGATCTGGTTCTCACTACAGGTTTTTCACCTGCACGTCCCCATTCAGAGCTAGTGTTAGCACTAATTTTGGTCTGGATCTGAGCGCAGGATGTTGGAGGGTTTTTTCCTTTTTGGGCCCTAAGTTTCCTTATTCATTGCTGTGATTTTCTCTATCAGCGAAACTTCTTTTTGGGTACTCAGATTTTGCTTGAACCATCATTTTGAACCATCGCATTGAACCCTTTTGGTTCAAGGTTCAATGGTTCATGGGCTTAGGCTCCATCTTTTCCCGTCAGTGAATTCTTTGTTCATCTGTGTTATCGACGTTGAACTTCTCAGTTGAACTTCTCTTTTGAACCATCGGGTTGAACTGGTTCAGGGTTCAATGGTTCAAAGCCTCATGATTTTGGTCTTATTAGCGTAACGTTCATCATCGGGTGGATGGTGGAGTGTTGGCCCGATGGTTTGCCTCTGGCCGATGGAAGGTTAGCAGTTTGCAAGGTTGCTTTCGGTGTGACATGTTCTATCGGGCTAACCGTTGGAGGGTTCACCGATATACAATGTTTGGCCGATGGATGTCTATCGGCGAGAGCTGTATTGTCAGCCTGAGTGTTTTGGGTTGTGCCGACGACGGGAGGTTTGGCTGATGAGGAGTCATTGGTGTGTGTCTGGCCAATGGAGGCGTAGAGTGTAGCTCGTTGGAGCATCGGCGAGACTATTGTGATCGGCTGGGGAGATTTTGGTTGCTCCGACGGTGTAAGTCACACCGACGGAGGTGGTCTTCGGCATGACTTGTGTTGTCGGCGAGGATGGATTGCGTTGGGCCGACAGTGGAGGATCTGACCGATGAAAGGGGAAGCCGATATGTTATCGGCGGGAGTTGTTCTATCGGCAGCAATCTTTTATGGTTTACCGATGGAAGGAAGTCACCCCGATGGGGAATGCCATCGGAGTAAGGTTGCTTATTGGGTTAGCGGTTGGAGGGTCTTCTGATGGGGTAGTGTCAGGCCGATGAGGATTTGGAGTGGTCATCGGTGAGAGTTGGTTTGTTGGTGAAGGAGCTTTTGGCTAGGCCAATGGTTCTTCTCTAGCTGATGGGGATGTTGGAGGCTTTCAGGAGTTGTTCATCGGCGTGATTGGCTATGTCGGCCGAAGGGTTTTTTGCTTGGCCGATGATATTGGTCTGGCTGATGGTGGTAGGATGGTAACTGCTAACGGGGTGCGAGTTGGTCATCAAAGAGACTCATACTATCGGTGGAGATCTGAAGAGTTGGCCTGATGGTGCATCTCTAGCCGATGGAGGTGATTGTAATGTAGTGGTCGGCAGGACAATTGAGGTCAGCAGGAGATTCGTGGGCTTGGCCGATGGTGTTGATCTCGGTGATGGGCTTTGGGTGGAGGAGGGTGTGTCGAGAGTGGCAAAAGCGCTCGACACCTATTATGCAAGTGACTATGCTTTTAAACTACTAAGGTAGTCTCCTCACCATGCATGTGGGACTAATCTCCCTATATAATTTGAAACTATGATAGAATGCGTTTTGGCAGGAATTTCTTTTTTGAAGTGCTACGATGGTTTTCAAGCGGCCGCGGGTGGTTGAGCCATCAATGGTGACTATAGCAGGGGCATGGGTGAGTTGTTGAACAGTCATGTACCTGATTTTTGGCGTGAGGACTTCAAGATGGTGGCACAGGGCTCGAGGCCACCATTGTCTACTTTCTGTCTCTACAGCAATAAATTTTGAGCACCATTCCTTTGAAGGATCTGTATCTGGCAAATTTTTTGTCAAAGCCTTGTAATTAATTGCTGTGGTACACTTTCTGGCTGATATAAGCAGACTGTGTTACCATTGTTTTTGTTGTTGAAAGTTGAACATTTGGCTCTGTAATACAATACAGCTAATTTGGTTGCTCTGTACAGCAAAACCTGTGAGTTTATGTATCTCTTATTGTACATTTTTGCATGAATCCACTGATTTCATGGTTAATTTTATATGAGAAATGCTATGTTAGCATGTGTTTTGTTAATTCTGTCTCCAGTATTGCATGTATCTTTCTTCTAAGTCTGGATATTTAAGCAATGTTTGAGATTCTAGAACATAGAATTCCTGTGTTGAATGTCTGATCTCTTAACTTCTGCTCAAGGGGTAGATTAAATTGTTCTCAGATTGAACATGGGGAAGGGTATACTGCAGTAGGGATGCCATAAGTATAGATAGCTTAACACTCTGTATTGGGAGATATCTGTAAGGCAGGTATCATATGTGTCCCCCTGAAATCCAGTTTTAGTTGTTCATGCATATCATTCACAGGTGTATGTCTATTGACTCCAGGCCCTGGATAGGCACCAATCTTGCTTTGTGTTTGTGTTACAACCATGTCCAGCTTTGCATCCAAACTTCAAATCAAAATCTAAATCTAAAACAATCTTTAGGATAGTAGAATTAGTTTTAAGATCCTCAGTCCTCTGTCTACAACTGCAAATAGGCCCAAAGCTAGCCCCTTTGCTCTTATCTTTCAGTTTTGGTCTACTTACAGGAGGACTTATCTGCTTTCTGTCAGCATCCCAGCCTTGTATGTATATCCTCATGGATGTTGAGTAGGGAATACCCCCCTAGGTTTTGCAGAGCCTGAAGAAGAAGAGGAGATAAAATATAGAGTCTATCTCCTACACTGTTGGCCCCTGGCCCAGAGATCCTATTGATCATTGATGGCTACCTTATAGGGAAATCTAGGAATAAGCATCCAGTCTAGGAAAAAAACCAACAGGGGCTATCTTCAAAGGAGTTATTGTCACCTTTTATGTAAAGACTCTTCTTGTTCTTATGAAAATTCTTCATCTTTGGATAGAACAACTTGTTACTTTTCTTACTATCATATTCATCACTTTTACCTTTTCCTTCAAAAGGACATTTAATAGCAAAGTGACCAACCTTTCAACAATTAAAACACTTGAAAGGTAACTTACCTTTATACTTCCCAAATCCTCTCTTAAACCTTCTTACAAAATTGGCCTCTTCCTCATCTATCTCATAACCAGATTCAAGCTCTACAATCTTTAACTTCTTTGATTCCTTAAATGCAACTTCTCTCTTGGAAGTCTCAATACTAAAAGTCCTCATTTCATAGGCAGTAAAAATACCTTGTAGCTCATCAATAGTTATATTATCAAGATCTCTTGCTTCTTCTATAGCGGAGACTTTAGAATCATACCTAGAAAGTAAGGATCTAAATACCTTCTTGACAATCACTGACTCTTTTACTTCTTCATCTAGACCTCTAACAACATTCACAACTTCATCAAGTCTAAGAAGGTAATCAACAAAATTTTCTTCCTCCTTCACTTTCAGGCTTTCAAACCTTGCTTAAAATGTCTACAACTTGTCTTTTTTCTCCTTTGTATCTCCTTCATAAATTATCTAAAGCTTATCCCAGATTTCTTTAGTAGATTTGCAATGCATCACTTTCACAAATTTAGAATTAGCCAAATCACATAAAATTGCATTCTTATCCTTAGCATTGTTCTCACATGCCTTCTTACCCACCTAGTCTATTGGAGGAGTTGTAGGAACAATATAACCATCCTTAATAGATTGCCATACATCAAACCCCAATGAGGTTAGATAGGCTTCCATCCTTATACTCCAAAATGCATAATTTGTTCAATCAAACAATGGTGTTTTGTTTGAGTGAGATCCTTCTTGACCGGTCATGTGTTCAATCTCCAAGATCAACCTTAGCTATTATGTTTCTTCAAGGAACCTTGCACTAATGCCAATTGCTAGAAAACAAGCAATCTACTGAGAGGGGGTGAATCAATAGATCTATATAACTTCAAACTTCAAACCTTTAGATTGTAGATGAAATTAACTTTTAGTGCATTAAGTGAGAACAACAAGAAATCATGCACACATGAACACCAGATATACATGGAAAACCCAAGATGGGAAAAACCATGGTGAGAAAATACTGTTAAGATCTACTATCCTAATCTAGCCTCACAAATGAAACCATTAATTACAATGTTTAGGGGAACCAACCCTATGGAGTCACCAAACCTATGATTTAAGAGCACCAACTCTAAGGAGACTACAATTCCCTAATATGAGCACAAAATAGTCCACAAGAGGCACCAACTTCACATAAACATAGAAATGAATACATTACACATTCCAATTTTGACTACAACTAGCTCTACCCTAGTTCTGAGTAATCAAAACTAATTCTGCATTGATAATCTGATCAACTCAACTCACAAACTTGATCCACATCACACCATCTTACACTTCTCTCCAAATTTTATTTTCATTTAGATCAAACCTTATTCTACCCAATATCATATCTATCTATTAAGATTGCTTTATATAAACTATTGTCACTCCACACTCTCGTTCATTTGCATGTGCCAGAAAATCAACTCTATATTTAGCTTTGCACATGCACCAAATCAATTTTTATGCATTTTATCCATCATTATATCTAACCAAAGTTATAGTACTATATATATCTTCACGCATGCAAAATATTAGCTTTTATGTGTTTTATTCATCATCATCGCCATGCATTAGGTCAGTCCTTAATAGTCAATTTGTTACATCCCCAACTTATGATTTACCATTAATCTTATTTTGTGCAGTAATCAGGAGGATTAAACATAGTCTAATGATTAGATATTGTGGAAATATCTAAACTAAGCATTGATTGTGATTATTAAATAATGTTAGTTAGACATGAGATTACATTGTCATATGATTATTTAATTATTATGAGTTTTGAATCAGATGATGATGCATTGATCATGATTTCATGATGGTAAGTTTGAATAGGAAACTAATAATCCTTCAAAGATGGAAGGAGAGTATCATCCAGGAGGAAGAGATACATGTTGGGAAATGGGGTCAATTATCATTTAAGTGTCAGATATTATGTCCTTGCAAACTTGTGTAGGTTGGTGTAAGTTACACTTCTTTTTGGATAGTTGATTTTCCTTTTGTGTTGTCTTGTTGATTTAATCATTTCAACAAAGTTGCATCAAATCGACCTAACGACATTCTTGGAATGTCAATATGAGTCAAGAGTTAGTCTTTCCTTATGTCAGAGCATTTTCTCATTGCTTTAAATAGTCCCAAATCAGGATTGCAAATCTATTATTCTTTGGTTTGTTATATGTTTTGGGTCCTTAGCAAAGAAGGGAGAGCAGTACTTGATCCCTAAATCGAAAGTTGACCATGTCTCCATGAAGGAGGTGATGTTGAAAAATGACATCTTGGTTAATACCAATACTTGCCTACATCAAGAAGATGCATGAAAATAATATTGTTCTATGAATGTATAAATTTAATATTGAATTTCATGCTATATTATTATGTTTATTATCTTGCTATAATAGATATCACCCACATCAATAGTGTGATATTTTGTTTATCTTTAAAGCCAAAAGGATCTTTGTTCTCACCAAAGGTTGGCAGATAAGCATGTTGGATGACGTGCCCCTATGAATCGGGGAGTTGGCCAAGTGAGGAAAGACAACCATTCCCATCATGGCGAATGGTGGTGGTTTCCACCAACCTCAACATGCAAAAATAACAGATAATAAGTCTTTAGTTATCTTTTGAGGAAGGGGATTATTCTATTTTTGCGGTGGCAGTGCTCTCTTTCTGTGCTCGGGAGGAGACATAGAGGAAGAGAGAACGGTCTATCAAACTAGAAAGGATTATGTTGGATGGACTTCATTTTAGGTAGAATGAGAATCTGTAAGCACTTTGCTTTTCTTTGTTTACATACCAGTATTGTAATTACCAACTATATGTTGAGCTTCCATAGTATGGTTGCTGTATTAAGCTTCATGTTTTTATTGATATTACAGTGGCTCGAGGCCAATGGCTGAACCTGTTTAAATATTAAAGTATTCTTTATGAGTCAGCTTAAGGCCATTATGGCTGAGTGTTAAATTCATTTTTTTCTTTATTGTATAAGTGGCTCAAGGCTACTAGGGCTGAGCTATGATTCTTTATAATCTTTATTGTATCAATGGCTCAAGGTTGCTAAGGTCGAGCTATGAATCTTTACTATCTTTATTGCTACTATGGCTCCAGGACATTGTGGTTGAGTCTTAATTCAATATATTTCTTACTGTATCTATATCTCAAGTCCATTTTGGATGAGCACATATCCTCTATATCATTACATTCCAACTATTGACGTGGCTTGGGTAATATTAGTGCCAAGACTTGTATATGAGATGAGTCAAATGTACTCATGGCACAAAAGTGCAGAGCATTGCATTAAGTAGCTACTCATTGTTTGGCCTATATATGGCCATTGTAGTCACCACAAAATGTAGTAAAGGTTGATATGACCTTATTCATTAAACATGCTTATAACACTCAAAAAAAATCTTATATTATTTTTTTCATGGAACCCGACTGTGGCTAAAATGGGTTATTTAAATAATCATGACTGTAGTTGTTTACCCTCAACTAAGGAGGTGGTGTGATCATCAAAGATCATAGTTTTATCATACGACAACTTGCATGCTTGCTAAATTATTAGTATGGAAATTGTTTTATTGTTGATAACAAAGACTTATATGGTTATGATTATAAGTTTTAAACCCTTTGTTTTACTTATGAGTAAACTAATGGGGATAGTGTTTATCACCAAAATCTCATAAGGCTATCAATCATTATGAAACCATTCTACTTAGTTAAGGCAAGGTATGCCTAGGGTACCAAGATTGTGATTTTTTTTTACCTATATGGTAGTTTATTTTGAAATTATGAACCATGTGAGACCTAGGTTGGTGAATATGGTTTGACTTTTGATATAATTTGAAAATAGGTAAACAAAGAAAATAGCAACCGAGTAGGGTTAAGTGTTGAAACCATAAGTGTACTTGTTTCTTTATGAAAGTGCAGGACAGAGTCACGTGGAGTCACAGATTCCTTATAATAGTGCTTGATTGTTAATGATAGTTATTATGATAACTATGATATATCTTATGTATTTTAAAGATATGTTGACTCCTTGTTGAAGAAGGAGAAACTGGATAAGAGGTAAGTTGTATTTCCTTGTAGGTGGCATTAAGTGCATGTCAGGTTTATTGGAGGAACTAATTCTCCTAGATAATTATATACTTATGAGAATAAAGACTATGGTTAGTATGAAACCCTTGTATTGCAACATGAATTAAAGCCATCTCTTTTTGAATGGCCATACTTCACAAGTGGGGTATAAGATATTAAAACCCATGAGGATACATGAGATAGAGTCTTATAGTAGGACCGTCCTATTAGACTATTTTTATAGAAGTCTTAAGTGACATGAATTGAATGTAAACCTTGTGATAGATCAATGTGAAACTGTGAATGTAAGAAGGTCAAAAGTTGGAAAACATGTTTTGACAATTTGTAAAATGGAATGGGGTGACAAGGAGTCAAGGGTTCCTTGTTACAAAAGCAACCTAGTATATTTGAGGAACTCCTAAGATAGGAGTCGATTGTCTAGTACTGGACTATGAATAAAATTGAATTCACATTTTACTAGAGCTAGAGTGAAAGGTCAAACTAAGCTTATTGTAGGATGAGACAGCTTCTAAGTCGAGTAAGGGTGGTGGACATATGATTACATTCATTGTGAAATCTATATGTATGTAAATCTTTGGCCAAAGTAATGCATCTGTCTCTGCATGCATTGTTGGTACACAGTGCTCCAGATGGCATAATGTCTCCAGTAGTGTCACACATAGTTAGAGTGGATCTATAGTTGCATGACCGAGAGACACTATGAAGGACACAACACCAAATACTCAAATGGCAAACCTAATGGTTCCTTATATCTATACTTTTCATGAAGGGTAGGGCCGCTTCCAAGTAGGAAGTTGTGCGGGGGACCGCCGATCTATGGTTGGAGGAAAAGCATTGAGATGATGCTCTCCTTCCCAAGCATGAGACAAGCCGAGGCTTATGAAGATAGATGTCAAGAGTTCCAAATGTAGTTATTTTTCATTATATGACTTGATAGTTAGTTATTATGTATAATTTGATATTTGATGCCTTAAGCATAGCTTTGTACAAGAATAGTGAAAGTTATTCACTTGGATATGTGAATGATTATAAAAAATGTAAGCTTTGTTATATTATGTTTAGAATAACATGCTTAGTTGATGAAATGATAGTGAATCATTATTGTTTAATTTGAAATGGATAATCATGTTGTTATCTAATCTCTTAATTAGCATGAATGTTTATGTTAATTTTTGGGCATTATCGAATGAGATGTTATATATGGTATTAGAGAAACCAAGTTCAATACATGGACCTATGAGTTCACTACTTGATGATTACTTTACCCAACATTAAAAATTCTAATGTTTGGATGTTCTTATGCCAGAATGGTAAGAATAAGAACAATACCTAGAAACAAGGTAATGGGAAATGGACATTACCTTAAGGTCTTGAGGGAGCGAGAATTAGTAATAAAAATACTTGAATAGACTAACTACTTGGTAGGAGCATGGTTAACTGATGAGGAGACCTTCATTGATGATGATGCATCACAAGAACCCTTTGCACCCAAAGAACCAGTTGTGGAAAACAATCCTAAGGGTTATGAGGTAATTAGGGAGGTTGTGGACGAGTACCTATTGGTACATTCACCTCATAAATTGAATTGATAAATCTCAAAGTTGAGAAATGAACATGGGAAGCTATTCTAGCTTGAAAATGACTTGCAGTAGCAAGGTGTATACAAAATTTTGTAATCTTGATGGATTATAAGAATCCGATAAAAATTATAATGCATTTGAAAATTTTTGACAATCTTTCCTTTCTTGTTAAAGATTACATAAAAGAGAATTGATTCATGTTATGAATGGATCTAATGACTTGGAAAAAAACTAATCCATGATTAATATGTAAACTTCAGGAAGAAGTAGATTACCATAAAGGTTCCTATTAGAACCAAAATGGGAGATAGCCGGGATGAAGGGAAACCTTTAGGGAACTCTGAATCTAAACTTGACCAGATCCTTACTTTGTTAGAAGAGAAAAGAATGAGAGTAGGAACTCTCAAGTAGGAGGTTAGGGGTCGACAGGGACCCAAGTGGGATGCCTATGATAGGGTGATGACGAGGTATGTCATAATAACACCATCCAAAGTGAGTACAGAGAGAATAACTCCAAGGCTAGACAAGAAATGGATAGAAGGAGCCATATGAATTTGGAATTATCCCAGGACATGAAAAAGGTTATGCCCTAAGTTCAATGTTTCTGTAAGCAGAGATATCACAGAGGCATGGCTTATAGAAATGGAAAAATATTTGAAAGAAGAAACTATAATGGGACCACCAAAGTGGTATGGGGAGCATACCTACTAGAGGGTGAAGCGTCCACATGGTGGATGAATGAGAAAATGTAGTTAGGCTTGAGATCTACAAGTCTAACATGGAATAGGTTATGATATAGGTGTGGTTTAGCTAGTTGTCATCATACTATGGAGGTGACAGATACCAGGTGCTATCCATTGTATATTAGGGTTACTTGGCCTTCACTAGTACTATATATGTGATAGGTGTGAGGAGCTACCCCATACTAGGATGGATCAATTTTTGCTAGTGGCATGGAGGTGATAGATGTCAAGATACATCAACTCGATGGTTTAAGAAGATGTAGAAATCTTCTTAATAGCCACAAGTGATGTATTGGTTATACATATTCCTTAACTAGTCATGGAAACAAGTAGTAAGGGATGCTTTCTTGTCATCATAGATGGTTGTGAATGTGTATGTTGTTATCCTATTCCTTAACCAGTGATGGCAACAATTAGTATGGGATGCTTGCTTGTCATCATAGATGGTTGTGAATGTGTACATTGTTACCCTAGTCCTTAGCCAATGTTGACAACAAGTAGTTTGGGATGCTTTCTTCTCATCACAGTTGGCTATGAACTAGGAAAAATGATGGGAGCTTATGTGAACCAGTCAACCAAGGACTTTATGTGTTATCACACTTACGACAATGCCAGTGACGACCGCAAGTAGTATGGGATGCTTGTTGGTCATCATAGTTGGCTGCAAATCAAGAAAAATGATGGAACCCTTGGTGTAACATTAGGTATACCAATATTTCTTTTCTAAGTTAGGAAGAGGGAGTCCATCGATCAGGAGAGATTAGATATGGACAAGTACCTTTTTTTTTGAGATTTTGAGGACATATTTTTGGATGAGTTATTGGGATTGCCTCCTAAAAGAGCTTTTGATTTTTCTATAGATATGATTCCAGGGTTGCAACCTATATCTAAATCTCCCTACAAAATGACCACTATAGAACTAATGGAACTAAAATCTCAATTACAAGGAGTTCATAATTTTTTTTCTAAAATTGCATTTCCTATAACTTCCTTGCATAGAAAAGGCAAGAGTTTTGAGTTGTTAGATAAGTGCCAAGAGGCATTTGACCTACTGAAGGAAAAATAAAATTTACTTTAGCACCAATTTTCAAAGTACCTAACCCAGAAGGTTAATTTGTAGTCATTATCGATGCCTCATGAGAAGGCCTAGGTGGTGTACTAGTCTAGGATGGATGGGAAATCATGTATGAATCACATAAAGTAAAAAACTATGAACCAAATTATGCCCCACATGATTTGGAACTTGCAACAGTTATTCATGCACTTCAAATGTGGAGACAAGTTATTTACTTGGGAAACCTTTTGAGTTGAAAACAAATCATCAGGGACTCAAATATTTGTTCGCTCAACCACATCTTAATGCATGACAAAGAAGATAGTTGGAATTTATCTCAAATTATGGTTTCAAGATTAAATATATTCAAGGAAAAGAAAATCGAGTGGAATATGCTTTGAGTAGGAGAAGACACATCTCCTCCATGATCTCTATACATTCTAATTTTAGGAATTAGGTGTAACAAAAAACTAAGGGAGATGAGTTTTATGAGTAGGTAAAACAAGCCCTTGAAGAAAACCCCAAAATCCAACATATGAAGGATTCAATCTTGAACCAGATGGGTTATTAAGGTTTAAAGGAAGGATGTATGTACCTAACTCAGCTAAGTTAAGGAATATGGTATGGAAAGAGGTTCATTTTGTACCATATTCTAGGCATCCTGGAGTAACAAAGTTACTTGCTGATGTGAAATACCTATATTTTTGGAAAGAAATGAAGAGGGATTCTGCAAATTTTGTCACTACGTGTGTAGAATGCTAGAGGGTAAAGGCATAATGCCATCACCTAGTAGGATTCTTGTACCCACATAAAATTCCTAAGTGAAAATGACAAATTACAAGCATGGACTTTATGCAAGGGTTTCCTATGTCAAGAAACAAGAAAAATGCTATCTTGGTTTTGGTTGACACACTCACCAAAGCTGCTCATTTTATACCAGGAAACTTGATGGATGGTGCACTAGTCATTGCTCAAAAATTTGTTCAAGAGATTTTCAGACCACATGGCATTCCTGAGAAAATCATCTCTCATAGGGATACACGAATGACATCAAGGTTTTAGAAAACCTTATTCTCTTCACTTGGAACCCAATAAAATATAATCTTTTCTTGTCATTCTAAAATGGATGAACAAACTGAGAGGGTAAACCAAGTGCTGGAGGATTTATTGAGGATGTATTGCATGGATCAACAATACAAGTTGGAGGATTATCTTCCTCTAGTAGAATTTGCCTACAATAATTCCTATCACTCAGCTATTAAGATAGCTCTATTTGAGGCACTATATGGATGGAAGCATTGAACCCCTATAATCTGGGACAAGATGGAAGAGAGGGTTAGCCTTGGTCCAAAAATGTTGTCAGAGATGGAATAACAAGTCTATCTGATTAATAGAAGACTAGCGGAAGCCAATGATAGACAAAAGTGTTATGTAGATGCTAAGCACATCGAAAGGCATTTCTTAGTGGGAGAAAAGGTCCTTCTAAGGGTAAAACCCCAAAGAGCCTCATAAAGTTTGGAAAGACTTCTAAACTGACTCCTAGATATGTGGGTCCCTCCGAAGTTCTCAAAGAGGCACAACACTTTTCTTATTATATTGGTTGATTTTGAAGACAAGTAATCATCAACGACAATGATTCTTATGGGGGGAGGTATGTTACATCCCTAACTTATGATTTAGCATTAATCTTATTTTGTGTGGTAATAAGGATTAACCATAGTCCAATGATTAGATATTGTGGAAATATCTTAATTAAGCATTCATTATGATTATTGACTAATGTTAGTTAGACATGAGATTACATGCTCATATGATTATTTAATTATTATGAATTTCAAATCAGATGATGATGCATTGATCATGATTTTATGATGGTGAGTTTGAATAGGAAAGTAATTGTCCTTCGAAGATGGAAGGATAATATCATCTGGGAGGAAAAGATAGATGTCAGGAAATGGGGTCAATTACCATCTAAGTGTTAGATATTATTTCCTTGCAAACTAGTGTAGTTTGGCATAAGTTATGCTTCTTTTTGGATAGATGATTTTGCTTTTGTGTTATCTTGTTGATTTAGTCATTTCAAGAAAGTTACATCGACTCGACCTAACGATGTTCTTGGAATGTCAATATGAGTTGAGAGTTAGTCTTGCCTTGCATAAGAACATTTTCTTATTGCTTTAAATATTTCCAAACCAGGATCACAAATCCATTATTCTTTGGTCTGTTTTGTTTTGAATCATTAGTGAAGAAGGGAGAGTGGTGCTTGATCCATAAATCACAAGTTGACCATGTCTCCATGAAGGAAGTGATGTTGAAAAGTGACATCTTGGTTAATACCAGTGTTTGCCTACATCAAGAAGATGCATGAAAATAATATTGTGCTATGAATATACAAATTTAATATTGAATTTCATGCTATATTATTATGTTTATTAACTTGCTATAATCAATATCACCGATGACAATGGTGTGATATTTTGTTTATCTTTGAAGCTGAAAGGAGATTTGTGCTCACCAAAGGTTGGCAGATAAGCATGTTGGATAACATGTCCATATGAATTGGGGAGTTGGATGAGTGGGGAAAGACCACCCATCCCGTCATGGCGAAGGGTGATGGTTTCCACCAACCTCGACATGCAAAAAGAATAGATAATAAGTCTTTAATTATCTTTTGAGGAAGGGGACTATTCTCATTTTGGGGTGGCAGAGCTCTCTTTCTATGCTCGGGAGGAGACATAGAGGAAAAGAGAACGGTCTATCAAACTGGAAAGGATTACATTAGACAAACTTCATTTTAGGTAGAATGAGAGTCTGTAACCATGTTCCTTTTCTTTGTTTACATATTAGTATTGTAATTACCAACTGTGTTGAGTTTCCATAGTATGGTTACTATACTAAGCTTCATGCTTTTAATGATATTGCAGTGGCTCAAGGCTGAATGGCCAAGCCTCTTTAAATATTATTCTTTATGAGTTGGCTTAAGGCCATTATGGATGAGTGTTAAATTCATTTTATTCTTTATTGTATAAGTGGATCAAGGCCGCTAAGGTCGAGCTATGATTCTTTATAATCTTTATTGTATCGGTGGCTCAAGGCCGCTAAGGCCGAGCTATGAATCTTTATTATCTTTATTTCTACTATGGCTCTAGGCCATTGTGGCCATGTCTTATATCACTATATTTCTTATTTTATCTATAGCTCAATTCCATTGTGGATGAGCACATACCCTTTGTATCATTACATGCTAACTATTGACATGGCTTGAGTAATATTAGTGTCAAGACTTGTATATGAGATGAGCCGAATGTGCTCATGGCACAAAAGTGCAGAGCATTGCATTAAGTACCTACACATTGTTCAGCCTATATATGGCCATTGTAGTCACCATGAAATGTAGTAATGTTCGATATGACCTTAGTCATTAAATGTGCTTATAGCACTCAAACAAAATCTTGTATTGGTTTTTTCATGGAACCCAACGATGGCTAAAAGGGGTTATTTAAATAATTGTGACTGTACTTATTTACCCTTGACTAAGGAGTTGGTGTGATCATCAAAGATCATAGTTTTATCATATTGCAACTTGCATGCTTGCTAAATTATTAGTATGGAAATTGTTCTATTGTTGATAACTAAGACTTATATGGTTATAATTACAAGTTTTAAACCCTTTATTTTACTTATGAGTAAAGTAATGGGGATAGTGTTTATCACCAAAATCTCATAAGGGTAATTAGAGGTACCAATCATTATGAAACCATTCTATTTAGTTAAGACAAGGTAAGCCTAGGGTACCAAGATTGTGACTTTTTTTTATGTATATATGATAGTTTATCTTGAAATTGTGAACCATGGGAGACCTAGGTTGGTGAATATGGTTTGAACTTTTATATAAATTTGAAAATAGGTAAACAAAGAAAATACCAACCGAGTAGGGTTAAGTGTTAAAACCATGAACATACTTGTTTCTTTATGAATGTGCGAGATAGAGTGACGTGGAGTCACATATTCCCTATAACAATGCTTGACTGTTAATGATAGTTATTATGATAACTATGATGTATCTTATGTATTTAAAAGATATGTTGACTCCTTGTTGAAGAAGGAGAAATTGGATAAGAGGTAAGCTATATTGCCTTGTAGGAGGCATTAAGTGCATACCAAGTTTATTGGAGGAACTAATTATCCTAGATAATTATATACTTGTGAGAATAAATACTATGATTAGTATGAAACCCTTATATTGGAACATGAATGAAATCCATCTCTTTTTGAATGGCCATACTTCATGAGTGGAGTATAAGATATTAAAACCCATGAGGATACTTGAGATAGAGTCTTATAGTAAGACCGTCTTATTAGACTATTTTGATAGAAGTCTTAAATGACATGAACTAAATGTAAACCTTGTGATAGGTCAACATGAAACTATGAACCTAGGAAGGTCAGAAGTTGGAAAACTTGTTTTGACAATTTGGAAAATGGAATAGAGTGATGAGGAGTCACAAGTTGCTTGTTGTAAAAGAAAACTATTATATTTGAGGAACTCCTAAGATAGGAGTCAATTATCTTGGTATTGGACTATAAATCGAAGTAAATTCACATTTTATTAGATAGACCTAAAGTGAAAGGTCAAACTAAGCTTACTGTAGGATGACACATCTTCTAAGTCAAGTAAGGGTGGTGGACATATGACTATGTTCATTGCAAAATGTATATGTTCTTGATTTAGGTCCGGACAACGAAGAGGGGGGGTGAATCAGTTGTCACACATTTTCTTCTTTTAAACTTTCAATCTTCCTTTAGCTTCTATAATCAATTTAATGATATAACCATTTCAACATCAATCAATAACATATAAAAAAAACTTTAAATAACACATTCTACACCAAGATTTTGATGTGGAAACCCGATTAAGCGAAAAACCATGGTGGGGGTTAACCCACAAAAATTAATACTCTATTAAAAGTATTTTACAAATGGGAATGCACATACATTGGGGCTCATCACTCCAATGGAGGCTCACTTCCTAGAGAAATATTACAATAGAATAACAGAGATCTAAACTGATTAAAGCATCTACTTATGCAAGAGTTTTCAGTTCCAGTTAAGTACAAATACTGATCTTGCACATTTCATCTTTTCTCTGCTCTTCTTACTGTTCTGCATTCATTTGCACTTTGGATTTCTTTTCTTCTTACATATGCCTTCTTCACACACACCATACATATTGAATCATCCAATTTCCTCAGCTATATATATCTACAACGTGATCTACAATCATTCTAACAGTTAGCTTTAACAACACTTAGAACTTTAATGAATGTTCTACTCTGTCGGCTAGATCTATGCATAACTTAAGGTGCAGACCAAAACTTACTTTTGACAATCATTACTCATGTTGGCCATACACACTAATCATCACTATTTGTCCACCAAACAACTTCCATACATCTAGAATCAAGACCTTCTACAAGGTCAGCCTATTCTTCTTCTATCTACTTCTGATAAACTAGAACCTGGTACTCAAAGGCTAATATCTTTTGAATCCTTCATCATTGGAGGACAAAAATATGGAGTTAGATTATCTTGACAATGCACATGAGTCCCCTAGATCTACAGCTAATCATGACTTCCCACCACAGAAATCTAAACCAAAATACCAGACCTTATTACTACTTTGTTCCTAGCTACCCAGACTTAGACAAATTCTAAATTTGACTTCCAGTATGAACAAGTTGTGTTAAGCAGATGATTGGGATGATCCTAGGTGCCATCAATGACAACACTTATGAAGCAAAGTAGTGTCTCTTGCCAACAATCTCCCCCTTTGGCATT
The DNA here is from genome assembly GCA_027924645.1 of Cunninghamia lanceolata. NCBI lineage: Eukaryota > Viridiplantae > Streptophyta > Pinopsida > Cupressales > Cupressaceae > Cunninghamia > Cunninghamia lanceolata. Next base: position 2,547,100 of record BSBN01001055.1, on the reverse strand, counting down.
GATAGCAACACTTAGTGAAAAATGACTAAGTGTCATAGTGCAACTCCCCCTTTGTTTGTACACTTATGCCCTTCACTTATTCTGGTTCTCCCCCTTAGCTGAATTCCTCATTTTTCACTGCCCTTCACTCCCCCTTTGACATCAATGGAAAAGGGTGGGGTTCACAAGCCAAAATTCTTCAAAAATACTGTTAATACTGCCTCATGTGTATAATTAATCAACAAGCTTTATTTACATAAACTTTAGAATGTCTACAAAACTAGTTTTTATCTGCACAAATTTGGAGGCCCAAGTACTCTTCATTCCATCCAAAATTGAGATGTGCCCATTCAACAAAAATGAATATGCTTCTACCTTTGATAGATTTGATGGATCACTGGTCTAGGCTACAGCTAACCTTCAGATAGGGCATTATACATTGTCTCTAATTTAGGGGCAATCAATCCCCAAAGTTCACACATCCTCTTCATAGTATTGTTTTTCTCTTTCGCAAACCCCTTTATTTCATCTATCAAGCTAATAACTTGATAATCCTATCTTATAGGAGAGGCAGTTAGAGGATCAAAATTTTAAGAAAGAACTAATATTTTTTGTTCTTGTTCCTTTATCTTCTTCTCAATATCCTTATTGACCTTGGACCATGATAAGAAAAACTTATATATATCTCCTCCATCACTTAGAGCATTCTGAATGCTCTTTATTCTGACATCAAGTATTCTTCTATTATTTCTTATTAGGTTCTTTATTTCACCAAATTTCTTATCCAAAAATTCTTTTTGAACCTTTGCTTCCACAGACTTCTTAAGAGACTCAAAATGAGTATTTATAGAACTTACAAGATTTTTTAGATGATCGAAAGGGGAATTAGATGGATTCTTCTGGTAGGTAGGGATTAGCTTTCCTAAAATCCCAGATGCAAGCCCCAGTAGCTCATTGTCCTACATGTGGAACATTAACATCTTTTCTCTATCCTTTACTTAAGTGTAAGATGTTATTTTCATTAGTTAAATTGGAGAGAGAGCATATGAATTGGCTAGGCCTTGGAGTAGTTCAGGTTCATCAAGTTCAATCACTTCTTTTCCAAGAAGACCTTTTACTGCATGCATCTGCAGTGTCTCTTGCAGTCATTCCATAACCAACCTTTTGATTTCCTGATTTCTCAGTCTCTGCTTTAGGTGCTTCAATGTTTGCAACATCTTCTTCTGTTTTATCTTTCTTTTCTCTTTCTTCTGCTAACTTTGCTTTATCCTTTTCTGTGTTCTCTGCAGAGGAACTTTTTCCTATTTGTTTATCACTTGTTGTCTAATCAAGAGGGCTCTATAAAATAGTAATATTATCCTCTCTACCTAATGTATCAGATGGATTGAGAGCATCTTCTACATCAATTACTTTATCCAACATTTTTATATCCTCCTAATTTGATTGTTCTATTTTTGGAACTAAAGCTTCACCTAACTTAGATTGTTGCTTAATAATATTCTCTTCTTCACCATCTGGAACTTCTTTTGTGACTATGGGAAGATTGTGGTTTCTCAAGGCTTTCAAAAGAATCTCTTGAGTTTCTTGAACGATTTCACTTGTTTCCCCAAGCATGAGTTTGTTCATTCTCCTCTTGCTTCTAAAGTCATCTTTGACTTCCTTGAATATCATATCTATTTGATCAGGAGAAATTTGTGGACACAAATTTATTAGCTTATGTTCCCTGATCTCCATGTCCTTGTACTTGGCATTTTCTTTTCTCAACTCCAAGATATTCACCAAACTTTGTGGTAACTTAGAAGTTATCTAATCAGTGCCTTGTTGTACATGTTGAGATATCTAACCATTGCTTCCTCCAACACCCTTTTATCCATGTCATTGTATTCATCATAAAATTCAATCATGGGTTTTAGATTACCATCCATAGTGACCGATTTTATAACATCTTCTAGGGAGAGTGTGGGCTTCTCAACATATTCCTCATAATCTTCCATCTTTTACTTTTTACTAGTCCTTTTATTTCCATAGGACTTTTCTTTGGTTAGTTTTGCAGCTTTTGTTCTGGTGACTTTTAGTTCCTTGATTTCAATATCTGAGTTTGTATCTCCTTCTTCTTCTCTTATGCTTACATAGGTTTGGGATGCTTTAGTTTTCTTCCTTTTCTCCCATCTTCTGGATGATTTTGCTTCCATTTTTGTAGTTTCAGAGGTAGTAGAAGAGCTTCTAGTAGTTCTTGAAGTGGAAGAGAGTTCCACTGGATCACCTGTTTGTTTCTTGTCTTGTTTATCTTTCTCATCCTCCTCTATTCTTTCTCTAAATTTTTTCACTGCTTCCTTAGTGAGCCCCAAATTTTCAACTAGCTACACAACTTCTTTTCTTACTCTCCTATTAGTTTCAAGTTCTCTGTGCTCAATATACAACTTTAAACTCAGCTCTTCATAAGTTCCAAATCTTTCAACCATTGTGTCTTTAGGATTGCTTAGGAGATGTTGAGCATATATGTCCAGGATCTTTTCATCTACTTCATACCCCATGGGCATGATCCAAATAGTTGTGGGTTCCACTGCTTCCATCAAACACTAATCAGTATCAACCATGAAGCATATTTTATTTTTGTACTTGTCAACAATTGAACTAGGGATTCTTTCCCTTGAGTGCATCATACTCTGAAAGTTCTTAAAGTAGCCCCATATTGCAGTTTTCAGAGTTTTGAAATCACCAATGCTGCGAAGATGATTTCTGATCTGAATGACAACTGGCTCATCCTTAGTCCAGTGCACACCTTTTACCCCAGGTATTTCATTCATAAAGTAAAAGAATAGGCATAGAATTAGTGTACCAAACTTGAAGGTGTTTTTTTTATCTTTCTTGATTTTGTTCAAATTTTCAATCAGTTGATTCTGTAGTAGTTCACACAAGTCATAATGAACAATTTCTTTTAACATTTTGTAATAAACATATATGGCTATTCTAGAAACATAATTTTCTCTACTCAAGTGGTAAATTTTGTACCCAATCACCATGGAGGTGAATTTAACATCTAGTTCAATAATGTTATTAATGGTCATTGTCCTTCTATCAAACTTAGCACCAGTAGCAAACCAGTCAGTGTCTAATTTTTCACGACTTTCAACATGGGCAATCCTCTGGTTGAGTTTAAACCAGTTACATTTCTGATAGCATCTTTGGTAATATTGAATGGTTTTAACAACCAAATGAATTCATCATGCATCTGATTCAAGACGTATCAGACCCATTCATCCTCATCAAATGTTGGAAACACCATAATCTGAAGGAAGTGTTTGTCCTGTATAGCCTTATACTCAGGTTTGAGTTCGTCATTTTCATCATTGAGTTATTTCTCAAATAAGTCTGTTGGCAAGAGACACTATATGGATTCATGGTTGTTGTCATTGATGGCAACAAAGGTCATCCCACATATCCGCAAGTCATGATGTGTCTCTACCGGAAGTCAGAATAAAGAATGTTGTGGTCCGGTGAAGAAGAACAGAGCATGTGGCAAGGTCCGACAGATTGGTCCGGATCTCTCAGAGGAAGTGTCTTGGTGCAGTGCGGATTTGGGGAAGTCAAGAGGACTACCTTGAGTGGTATATTCCAAGGATTTAGCCTCCGGTGATGGACAAGGAAAAAGATATGAATGGTTGAGTACCGAATTCCTGAAAGACAGTGAAAATAGAGGAAGAACTGACTGACAGAGTATCAGACTGCTTTCCGGATGTGTTACTGTTGATGACAGAGGTTGTGAAGGCATGAATCATGTTTGGCCGACATGATTAATGATATCTACAAGTATATGCTTGATCCGCATTGCTTGGTGAGGAAGGATTCAGCCGACAGAACAAAAGTTTGTAAGAAACTAGACTGTTCCGGATGCCGACTAGAAAGGTGATGAAATTACTTGTGTGGATATATATAGAGGATGGATTTAGTTGTGAAGAGCGTGTTGATGTGGAGATATATGCGAATAAGTCCAGATAAGAGCAGAGGTAGCAAAAAGGATCCGGTATGTGAAAGATAGCAGAATAAAGAACAGAGGAAAGATGAAGTGCAGCAGATCAGTGTACTGAGCCTAACCGGAACTAAACTCCAGCATATGCAGATGCTTCCAATCAGTTCAAGAGTGTGATTCTCATCACTTTGTAGACAGTGTGTCTTCTTGTAGGCAGTGGGCCTCTTGTGAGTAGTGTGCTCGGGCAGTGAGCCCTAATTGGCAAGTGCCATTTTTGTAATTTCCTATTCTTCTAACAGAGAATAATTTTGGGTTAATCACCCCGTGGTTTTCTCCCTTAACAGGGTTTCCACGTCAAAAATACTGTGTCATGTGTTTCTTATTTCATGATTAATGTTTTTGTGTTTGATTCTATGCTGCATCAATTAAAAGGAAAGTTCAATAAGGGAAATAATTAGGATAACTGATTCACCCCCCCCCCTCTCAGTTATCAACAATTGGTATCAGAGCTAAGTTCCTCCTAATAGAGCCTAACAGCTTGAGGAAGATCTGGGATTTCAAATGGATGCATATGGTTTAAGGGAGCAACTCAAGACTGCTCTTGAGGATCTTGAATAGTCAAATTCTGAAGTCAGTGAATTAAAGGAAAGACTCAAACAGGCTGATGAATTCATGAGAGAATTAAAAGACAAATTAAGTCTCTCTATGAAAAAGAGAAAGGAGCTGCTTCAACAGTTGGCAAGACAAAGTGAAGAAAGCAATACAAATGAAGAATTGACTGAGCAAACCAAGTTATGTGAAAAGTTATCAAAAGAAGTCATTATGTTAAGACATGAAATGGAATCAGGAACTATAAAGTTTACTCAAGAGATTGAAGAAAAAAGAAAGGCTGAAGACAATCTAAGACAATCTCTTAAAGAAAAATCAGAAGAATGCCACCAGATGGACAGGATTATCAGACATCTTGAATCTGATCTTGAAGATGCCAAAGATAATGAAGGAAAACTTGAGGATCAAATTGCCTCTCAAAAGAGACCTTCAAACAGCAAATGAATATAAAGAGAAATTCAAGATAAGTTCTGCTCAACTTGAAGTTCTTCTTGGAAGTCAAAAGAGGACAGATGACAAGTATGGTTTGGGATATGAGAAAGGAGAAAGCTCTGGATCCGGTCAGAAGAATCTTGGATCAGAAAATCCAAGGAGCAGGCCTAGAAGACCTCTGGTAAGACAGCCAAATGCTCAAAGATATCCATCCTTCAATGGATACTGCCACAGCTGCAACCACTTTGGTCACAAAGCTGATCAGTGTAGAATGAGAATGAATCAGATTAATTCATCCTTCTCCGGACAGTGCTTCAACTGCAAAAGGTATGGACACAAATCCCATGAATGCAGAATTATGCAAGTAAACAAATCATTCAAAGGTAGATGCTTCACATGCAATAGAGTAGGTCATATGGCTAATCAATGCAGATCAAGAGGATATCAGTCAAATATGCAAAGAAATGTTATTTGCCAAATCTGCAATAGGTCCGGTCATAATGCTAAAGTCTGCAGAAAAAAGAATCAGGACAAAAGAGGTCCGGTGTATAATCAGAATCAAGACAAGGGTAAACAAAAGATGAATGCGGATGAGGTTAGGAATCAGATGAGCAAGATTTGGGTGAAGAAAAGTTCAGAGAATGTAGAGGTTGGATCCGCACCAGACTCTGGTGCTGATATTTCTTCCGGAAATTAAAAAGTGAGCTCAGGCTCAGGGGGAGACTCAAAGAAAATCTTGTTCCCCCAGCCAAACAAGTGGTGCCGGATGTGGCACAAGATGCGGATCAAAGGGTTTGTAGATATGAGTCTTGAGATACTTCAGTCAAGTTTTCAGAGGTCTGCATGGAGTTATGAAGAAGCTGTGATCGATCAAATAAGACCTGTTCAGGGAGATGCTCCGGTATGATAAAGGATTACAAAAAGGTCTGGAAAGATCCGGAAATGCACTATCTTGTTCTGCGGATTGGACAGAGTGTTTGGGATGTTCTTGTAATATGTTACCTCGATTTATTCATGATTGAAAGATCCGAATGATATCCACAGATCAGGACTAATCCGGGATACTCCAAGCTATCCAGACAAGGCAAACTGGAATGATGTAGGTGAAGCATTTATTGCAGACAGATATTAGGGTTCGCGGAGCAATTTAAGGGATTTCTCAAAGGTCATTTGCTCATTCTGCACTCGAGAAGAAGCGAAAAGTGGAGCTCTGCAACAAGGTTCATCAAGCACACCAAGGATCTCCTGCCGAAGTTATTGCATAAAGAAATCAATCCAACCACTCCGTGCAAACCGAAGGCGCATAAGGTATTCTCCGTTTTTCATTACCTCACTGCAAATCTTTGAAGAATGGCTACTCCAAACATAGTTAAGATCTCTGATAGACCTTGCCCCTCATTCAAGAAACATCCCTACAAATCATTGGAGGTAGATCCACTAGGAGCCTTCTCTAGTGTTCCTCACGGAGTTTTACATACCGAAGACATTAGGGTTTACATACATGCAAGCATTGAAGAATTTGGGGAATTCAAATTAAGAGACCTCTATCACAAGCAACTGATAGACAATGCTTTTGAGCTTAAACCAGAGTATAAGGATATCCAGAAGAAACAATTTGAGCAATTTATTCATTTCCCCTGCTTTGAAGAAGATGAATGGGTCCGGTATGTACTGAGCAGGATGCATGACAACTTTCTATGGCTAGATAGACCCTGCAAGATCACAAAAGAGGCAATTAGAGCAGTAACTGGTCTATACTCTTCCAGAGGGGTACCTATCCTCAAATCTGTCAAGAACAACATTGTAACTGAGGCCACCGGATCAAAATTTGACAAGAGGGCAATGACCATTGAAGATATTTCGGATCCGGATATCAAATATGCATCAATGATAATAGGATACAAGATCTATCACTCCAGCAGGGAGAATTCTGTATCCGGAACTGCAGTATACACTGCCTATGAAATGCTAAGAAAGAATGCAGAATATGATCTCTGCGAACTACTGCTAAGCCAATTAATGGAAAATATACAGAAAATCAAGAAGGATAAGAAGAATTCCTTTAAGTATGGTACTCTTATTGTATGTCTATTCTTCTACTTCATGAATGAGCTACCCGGAACAAGTGGATGGGTATGGTAGAATGACAAACCTGTTGCAGTCCAGATAAGAGACTACTTGCATGGACTTGGGGATGCAAAAGCGAGAAATACAGCTCTATGGGGATACTTCAAAAACTTTTAGAGCATGATGCAAGCAAGAGAGAGAATTCCCCAGTCTCTTGTTGAAAAATACAAAGACTCAGTGTGTTTTATGGTTGACACTGATCAGTGCCTAATGGAGGCAGTGGAGCCAAGGACTGTCTGGATCATGCCCATGGGGTATGAAGTGGATGAACAGATAGTGGAGCTGCATGTTCAACACATGCTAAGTCAGCCCAAAGATCCTAAGGCAGAAAGGTTTGGAACCTTTGAGGAGCTGAGTGTAAAAATACATGTAGAACTCAGGGAACCTGAGATTAAAAGAAAAGTGAGAAAAGAAGTAGAGCACATTGCTCAAGGCCTAGGCATCTCAAAAGAGGCACTTGATGCCAGCCAGGAAAAGAGGAGGAAGGCTGAGGAAGAAGAGAAAAGTAAAGAAAGTGCTCCGGTTGAAGCTCCCACCCGGACCAGATCATCAAAGAGATCTGCACCTCCCTCAACCAAAAGTTCAAAACCGGAAGTCCAGGCATCCGGTAAGAGATCCAAGACAAAAGCCACAAGGGCTTATGGAAGCCAAAGGATGAAGAGGAAATAGAGTCAGATGAGGGAATAAAAGAAATAAAGAAACAGAAAAAGAAAGGATCCGGTAAGCCCTCCACAGGCCAAGATAAGGATGAAATGGCAGAGGTATCTGTTGAAAAGCCCACTCTGTCTCTAGAGAACATAATCAAGTCGGTCACGGTGGATGGAAACCTTCAACCAATGACTGAATCTTATGATGACTTCAGTGAGGCCGACCAAAAGACTCTGCAGGAGGCCACAGTCAAATATCTTAACATATATAATAAGGCTTTCATTGAAATCATATCTCTTATTCCTAAAAGCCTAGAAAAGGAATTGGAAGTAAGAAAGAATAATGCTCATGCTAAAGATCTTGAGATCCGAGAGCAGATAGCTATTCAGCTATATCCTCAAATTGATCCCAAGACAATGAACATTATCTTCAAGGACTGCAAAGATGAGTTCAGAAGCAAAGCCAGGATGAATCAACTCATGCTTGGTGAGACTGACAAAGTGGCCCAAGAAACAGAAGAGATCCTCCGGAAGGCCTTCAAAAGGTTCAATCTTCCTGTTGTAGAGGACTTAGGTACAGAAACAGCTGAGGACTTGGGACCCTCTGCTCCAGAAGAAGTGGCCCATGAACAAGCTAGCATCTCTCCTCCGGTTTCCCCTACAGTCTCCGGATCCAAAGAAGAAGAGCAATTACAGGAGAAGGAAGCAGTGGTGAAAGACAAAGAGGTTGACAGCTCCAAGACTGCAGAAGAAAAGAAACATCTGTCTCCGGCAAGAGACACTGCACAAACTATTCAACAATTTTTGAGCAAAGAAACTTTAGAGATTGATGAACCAGAGCTTCTAAAAGGCCCATTCGACTTTGACTCTCTCTCTCCGGTACAAACAATGAAGATAGCTTCATTTGCAAATGCCAAGGCAAATGAAAAGCTCCTGAAGTCTCATATGGAAGACTGTGAGTTGATAGAGGCTGCTTCCGGAGTACTTGTAAAGATTATGCCATCAATCCAAATAGATCCGACAGCCTCCACTTCCGGTAATCTAAAAACCTTAGTCAGCAGTGTTGATACACATTTTGATTCTCTAGAAAAATCAGCTGAAGAAAAGGTCCGGAAGGAATTTTTGGATAAGAGATTTTCAGAAATATTAGAATTAATCTCTAAAGATAGGAAGATTGTAAGCATTGGAATAAAGAGCTTAGAGAATGCTCTTAAGGATGGCAGTGACATCTATAAATTTTGTATATCCTGGTCAAAGGCAACAGCAGCATTTGACAAGAAAATAAAAGAGGAACAGGATAAGCTACAAAGCTTATCTCAAAGTTTTGATCCTCTCTCTTCCTCTATAATAAATCAAGAATGTCAGACTATTGCAGTCTTGAATGAAATAAAGAATCTTGAGAAGGAAAGAAAGAACATCACTAACCGGATGGGAGAACTTAGAAGGATTATAATCCCTAAGTTGGAAACTATGCATGAGGCCATCAGTGATGCTCAGACCACCGCCCAAACAAAAGATCCGACAGATCTCAAGCGGGCAGAAGCTTTTGCATTTTTGTTAAGTGGTCACATTTCAATTTTGGATAGAATGAAGCAAAGTTGGGCTACAGAAATGATCCAATTGCAGACATCCTTTGCAGACATTCTTCAGTACATGTGAGTATGTAAATATGCGGCTATATATAGAAAATTTTTGAAAATTTTGGTGTGCGGACCCTACCCTTTGCCATTGATGTCAAAGGGGGAGTGAGGAGCAGTGAAAAATGAGGAATCCAACTAAGGGGGAGTTCCAGAAATTGTATATAAAGACAGAGCATCAGCAAAGGGGGAGCATAGTGAAAACACTTAGTCATTTTTCACTAAGTGTTGCCATCAATGCCAAAGGGGGAGATTGTTGGCAAGAGACACTATATGGATTCATGGTTGTTGTCATTGATGGCAACAAAGGTCATCCCACATATCCGCAAGTCATGATGTGTCTCTACCGGAAGTCAGAATAAAGAATGTTGTGGTCCGGTGAAGAAGAACAGAGCATGTGGCAAGGTCCGACAGATTGGTCTGGATCTCTCAGAGGAAGTGTCTTGGTGCAGTGTGGATTTGGGGAAGTCAAGAGGACTACCTTGAGTGGTATATTCCAAGGATTTAGCCTCCGGTGATGGACAAGGAAAAAGATATGAATGGTTGAGTACCGAATTCCTGAAAGACAGTGAAAACAGAGGAAGAACTGACTGACAGAGTATCAGACTGCTTTCCGGATGTGTTACTGTTGATGACAGAGGTTGTGAAGGCATGAATCATGTTTGGCCGACATGATTAATGATATCTACAAGTATATGCTTGATCCGCATTGCTTGGTGAGGAAGGATTCAGCCGACAGAACAAAAGTTTGTAAGAAACTAGACTGTTCCGGATGCCGACTAGAAAGGTGATGAAATTACTTGTGCAGATATATATAGAGGATGGATTTAGTTGTGAAGAGTGTGTTGATGTGGAGATATATGCGAATAAGTCCAGATAAGAGCAGAGGTAGCAAAAAGGATCCGGTATGTGAAAGATAGCAGAATAAAGAACAGAGGAAAGATGAAGTGCAGCAGATCAGTGTACTGAGCCTAACCAGAACTGAACTCCAGCATATGCAGATGCTTCCAATCAGTTCAAGACTGTGATTCTCATCACTTTGTAGACAGTGTGTCTTCTTGTAGGCAGTGGGCCTCTTGTGAGCAGTGTGCTCGGGCAGTGAGCCCTAATTGGCAAGTGCCATTTTTGTAATTTCCTATTCTTCTAACAGAGAATAATTTTGGGTTAATCACCCCGTGGTTTTCTCCCTTAACAGGGTTTCCATGTCAAAAATACTATGTCATGTGTTTCTTATTTCATGATTAATGTTTTTGTGTTTGATTCTATGCTGCATCAATTAAAAGGAAAGTTCAATAAGGGAAATAATTAGGATAACTGATTCACCCCCCCCCTCTCAGTTATCAACAAAGTCTACATACCTTGAATCTCCAAACTCATCTATATTTGCATGAATATAAACCCTAATGTCTTGTACATGCAACACACCATACAGGACACTTGAAAAAGCACCTAACAGGTCGTCTTCAATTGATTTGTGAGGATGCTTCTTGAATTTGGGTTGAGGCCTTTCAGTAATGTCAACAACATGGGGAGTAGCCATCTCAACAAATTTTAGATTCAAAGTTTTACAAAGAGGTACCTTTTTCTTTCACAATGTTAGAGTTGATCAATTTCTCAGTCAAATTCACTCTTTGCCTCAATCTCTAGATTTGTAGCTCAAATGCTCTTCTTCTTGTTTTCTTCAAATGCAAGGTGATTCAAATGAGTGACCAGGTGACCTTTTATCTTTTACAAAACCTAATTTGGCATTGTAATAAATGTGATGTCCTAATTATATTCGGTTACATTGTTTTTTATAGTTCTTCATGAATCACTCTGCAAGATTTCACATCAACATCTTTTCTTCCAAAAATTCTTCCAAAGGTCTTGGACAAATTCATAATGTTCTCTTTTATTGTGCTAGACTCAGGCACCCACTTACTGACTGGGGGAATTTGATGTTCTATGCAGCTCCCCCTGAGTTAAAGTTTCTAACTTAATTCCTGGAGGAATTATCAGCACTGGATTCCAGTGCGGACCCATCACTATTGTTTATTGTATCTTTATTTATCCAAATCTTGTTCATTTCACTCCGTATCTTGAAGCATTCACATCTATTTTTCTTTTGTCTCTATCTTGTTTCTGCTCATCCGGTTTGTTTTTTACCGTACCTCTTCTTCCATTCTTCCTATTTCAACATAATCTTGCAATATGACCAGCTTTATTGCAGTTAAAGCACACTTGATTTTGTCTTGATCTGCACTAATTAGCCATGTGTCCAAATCCATTGCAAGCAAAGCAGTAGCCATAGAAAGAATTTCCATTTGAGTTATGCATTAACATACTTCTACATTTATTGGATTTGTGACCATACCTCTTATATTTCAAGCATTGACTGGAAAAGGGTGGACCATTTTGATTTGCTCTACTTCTGCACTGAGTAGCTTTACGACCAAATTTATTGCAATTGAAACAATTTCCATTAAATGATGGATATCTTTGAGCATTAGGCTATCTTACCAGAGCTTTTTGAGTTCTGTTCCTTTTGTCTCTTGGTTGGAAATTTCTTTGTACAAATCCAAAGCTTTCACCTCTTTCATTTTTAAGATTACGCTTGTCATTATCCTTTTTATGTTCTTCAATTAGTGCTTCAAATTTAGCTAAGCTTATTTTGAATTTCTCCTTATACTCATTTGCAATCTCAAGGTCATGTCTGAGAGTGATAATTTGTCTCTCAAGTTCTCTCTCATTATTTCTACTTCTTTATAGATTACATTCAAGGAGACTAGCTATGCCATCTAATCTGCAGCATTCTTCATTACTTTCTTTCAAATTTTGCTTTGTCTCTTCTTTAGTTTTCTTCCTATCTTCAATTTCCTTGGTTAGTCTCATCACCCAAGTTTCCATCTCATGTTTTAGGACAACAACTTCTTTAGCTAACTTTTCACATTCTTTTGTTTTTTCTTTCGGGGCTTTGTCTTCTGGTTGAAGAAGTTGCTCCTTTCCTTTTGTATTGGATTTGCTCAATTTTTCTTTTAAGATCTTGATGAAGTCTTCAGCCTTTTTGAGAGTTTCTTGTAGTTCTTGAACTTCTGCCTTGGATTGCTCAAGATCATCTAAGGTGAGATTAAGTTGTCCTTGAAGATTATATTCATCCATTTCTAAAGCCTTCCCAGATCTTCCTTAAGCTATTAAATTCTTCCAAAGGAACCTTGCTCTAATACCAATTGTCAATTTAGGTCTGGACAACTTAGAGGGGGAGGGGGGTGAATCAGTTGTCACACATTTTCTTCTTTTCTACTTTCAATCTTCCTTTAGCTCTTATAGTCAATTTAATGATATAACCATTTCAGCATTAATCAAAACATATAAACAAAAACTCAAATAACACATTTGACACCAAGATTTTAACGTGGAAACCCAGTTAAGGGAAAAACCACGGTGGGGATTAACCCACAAAAATAATACTTTATTAAAAGTATTTTATAAATGGGAATGCACATGCATTCGGGCTCACTACCTAGAGCTCACTGCTCCAATGGAGACTCACTACCTAGAGAGATATTACAATAGAATAATAGAGATCTAAACTAGTTAAAATCATCTACTTATGAAAGAGTTTCAGTTCTGGTTAAGTACAAAAACTGATCTTACACATTTCATCTTTGCTCTACTCTTCTTACTGTTATACCTTCATTCACACTTTAGATTTCTACTCTTCTTACATACACCTTCTTTGCACACACCATACATACTGAATCATCCAATTTCATCGGCTATATATATCCGCAACATGATCTACAATCATTCTAACAGTCATCTTTAACAACACTTAGAACTTTAATGAATGCTCTACTCTGTTGGCTAGATCTATGCATAACTTAAGGTGCGGACCAAAATTTACTCTTGAAAATCATTACTCATGTCATCCATACTCACTAATCATCACTATTTGTCCAACAAACAACTTCCATACATCCGGAATCAAGACCTTCTGCAAGGTCAACCTGTTCTTCTGTCTACTTCTGACAAACTGGGACCCAATACTCATAGGCTAATATCTTTTGAATCCTTCATCATCAGAGGACAAAAATCTAGAGTTAGATTATCTTGACAATGTACATGACTCCCCTAGATCCGTAGCTAATCATGACTTCCCACTGGAGAGATCTGGACAAAAATACTAGACCCTATTACTACTCTGTTCCTAGTTGCCTAGACTTAGAAAAATTATGAATCTGACTTTCAGTATGAACAAGTTGTGTTGAGTGGATGATTGGGATGATCCTAGTTGCCAGCAATAACAACACTTATCAAGCAAAGAAGTGTCTCTTGCCAACATATGTATGTAAATATTTCACCAAAGTAATGCATCCATCTCTACATGCATTATTGGTCCACAGTTCTCTAGTTGGCATAATGTCTCCAATAGTGTCATCCATAGTTAGAGTGGATCTATAGTTGCATGACTAAGAGGTACTATGAAGGACACAACACTAGATACTCAAATAGAAAACCTAATGGTTCCTTATATCTATACTTTTTATGAAGGGTAGGGCCACTTCCAAGTAGGAAGTTGTACGGGGGACCACCGATCTATGGTTGGAGGAAAAGCATTGAGATGATGCTCTCCTTCCCAAGCATGAGACAATCCAAGGCTTATGTAAACAGATGTCAAGAGTTCTAGATGCAGTGCTTTTTTATCATATGACTTGATAGTCAATTATTGTATATAATTTGATATTTGATGCCTTGAGCATAGCTTTGTACATGTGTAGTGAAAGTTATTCACTTAGATATGTAAATGATTATAAAAAATGTAAGCTTTGTTATATTCTATATAGAATAACATGCTTAGTTGTTGAAATTATAGTGAATCATTATCATTTAATTTGAAATGGATAATCATGTTGTTATCTAATCTCTTAACTAGCATGAATGTTTATGTTAATTTTTGGGGATTATGGAATGTCATGTTACACAATTAAACATCAAGTTTACATGCTTAAAATAGCCATTTGTACATTTCAAATATGATCCATCGATCTTTCTTTTCTATCAGAAAATCATCATTTCACAAACCTTTACCTTCAACTCCTTTATCAGTGAAAGAGCTTTTCACAAACCTTCTCTTAAATGTCTCTATCAAAAAATATTACTTTTCATGAACATATAATTTCATTATCGGCAAAAACCAATTCTGACAAACTTTGGCCTTTGTCTTCTCTATTGGTGAAACCTCCATTTTACAAACTTGACTACATCCCCCTCATTATCGACAAATTATCGTTTCCATGAACTTACAATTCCAAGCATTAGTCTTCAACACCTTTTACTTTATCGGCAAAGTTTCTTTTTGGCAAACCTCATTGTTGACAACCTAAGCCCATCGTGAACTAAAACATTTTGTAAAGTCTTTGTCAACTTTTCTTTGAACCATGAGGCAACTTTTCTCTTTATCAGCAAAAGCATAAAACCACAACCTAACTTTTCTTTTAACACCAACTTTGATATTAAGTTCTCCTTAGTCGACAAAAAAAAAACCACGAACTTGACCATTGAGCTATTTGTCACCTAGTCAGCGAATCGGTGAAATGACAAACTCACAAACTAGCTCACGAAACAAAAGTTTTGCTGATAACTAAACCTTTTTTCTTCCATCTTTCTTTTTCCACACCTTTGTTGGTGAATCAGCGAACTAGTGAACTTTGAAATTCATGAACTAAACTTTCCTGAGACTTTAAATTTTTCTTTCTTGAAAGTCTTCATTGAAAAACTTCCCTTTTTCCTTTGTTGGAAAATTAGTGAACCAAGTCATAAACCAAACATTTTTCCGATCGAAGGCAAAAATCATTCATGCCTTAGAATTTGTTTCTTCCTTTCTACCTTAAAGACACATCAATGATAACACTTCAACAAATTCATGTGACATCAATGCCAATACTTCCAACAGACATTGTGATAGGAACCAAAGTAAATAGGATGCCCACCTAGGTTCAAATGAGTAGGCTCCCTAAAGCCTCACACCTTAGGCATTAGAGAAAGAAATTTTATA
This sequence comes from Cunninghamia lanceolata, assembly GCA_027924645.1. Taxonomy (NCBI): domain Eukaryota; kingdom Viridiplantae; phylum Streptophyta; class Pinopsida; order Cupressales; family Cupressaceae; genus Cunninghamia; species Cunninghamia lanceolata. Next base: position 2,531,665 of record BSBN01001055.1, on the reverse strand, counting down.
TTAATGCCCAATAAAATTATTAATTAGTTTATTATTAACACATACACATATTTAAGTGACTAATATTATTTAAGGACCAAACTTTTCCCTATATCCTAAATTATAACTCTAGACTCAAACTAAAGATATAATCCCTAAAAAGTATTTATTGTCAACCATCTCTGAATATATAAATAGAAAATCAATACCAAAACAATTAATTTTTCATCATTAACCATGTTTAAATGGATTATTCATTAATCATAATTATGTTTATGAGAATTTGAAGTTTGTGAGTATTACTCATCAATTACAATGGATGTGGTTAACCCACCTACTTTTCCTTACATACACAGACAAAATTTAGTTGATTCTCCTATTGGTGCTCCAAATTGTATCCCATAAATATAGAGAATGCACAAACAAACCAAACCAAGGAAACAAATTTTGATTCAAAATGACAAGGCAAGACTCATGATTGAGCTATAGGCAATTGTGAGCAAGTTGGTCAACAAGAATGGGTAATTCTTAAATACATTTATGGATCTACAAGACCAATGAGGGTATTCTTCGAGATATTTATAGGATAATTAAGAGAAATGATTTAGAGTAAATTAGGTCACAAAACTTAGCCACATCCTTTGTGTAAGGACATCTCAATTATTTGTCACTAAATACCCCTTGCACTAGCTTACTAGTCTTATAGACCTAAAGATTTATTTGATACACATGTAACTAAAATTGAGAATGAAAGTTGAATCGACCAAAACTTTAATCATCTTATGATTTTCTTACTTCATGTGCAACCCAAGAATCTAGAACAACCACAACTCTCTAAAGATATATCAAGCATGATCTCTCAAAAAATTATGGTCTATGTGACAAGAATAATATGTATTTTTATTATTTTCACAACTGTAGATTTGTACTCAATTGCATTTATGTTTACATGTATACTAATTTATAAGCAATGCTTTCTTCAAACAATAGCTTCTATATTGATCTAAATTAGGATCATGATTAGAGTTATATAAGGGATAAACATGCATGATTTCTAGGATAAACCTTATCTTATATAGTTCACTCTTTCATTTACAATTGAATATTTAGGATTGAAGTAACTTCAATTGATAATGACTCTATGAGATCAAGGTGACTTTTGTATGCATCAATGAATATTGAACCCATAAATTTAATGAGAAACTATAGATTCAAATTATAAAAAAAAATATCACAACTATATAAATAGTAATGTATAAGTACATGCCTATAGTTTTATATTGTATTTATTGAACACTCCATAGTATGGTGCCACTTCTTGATAGTGTTATTAACTTGCACAACATCAAATTTACATGAGTTAAAATCAAGGACTATTGGCAAATATAATGCTTTTAAAATATGTTTAATTATGTCAAGAGGTGTAACCTACAATGGTAGAAAGAGGTGGAGTGTAATGGCATGATCGTGTTAATAAAAACTATTTAAAGCCAATATTTATTTTTAAATATAAAGACACCAAAATTTCAAAATAGTTCTAAAGTAGATAAAATTTATTATAAATAAAATAGCTTTATAGTAAAATAAAGTAACTTAAAGGTAAATAAAAAATAGTTATATATTACTTTATCTATTTATAATTTAATTTAACAAAACAAACATTAAATAAAAATCTTTATCCATCATAAATAAAAAATTATAATGAATAATAAAATAGCTCTTTAAATAGGCTTGAAAGGGGCATGTGTGTTGTTATATGGAGCCTAATCAGACTAGGAGGTTAAATTTTCCCCACTTTTATCAGTGCAGTTTTCCACCAAATTATTTAATGGGGTTTTGGAGCCCACAGTTTCAAACAAGTTTTATTATTTTATAAATGCGTTGGGAGTTATTTTTCTATTAGCAAACATAAAAAAAACCCTATTTTCTAGCCAACATAAGTCTTGATAAAAATGACTAAGGGTTAGGGTTTCCATGGATATTGTATTGTAGCAAATTTACAAGGGTATTGGTTTGCTGGTTGTAATTGGTTTGGTTTGCTAGATAATAATATTAGACTCTCTGTTGGTGGATGTAGCCCAAGTTATGGTGAACCACGTTAAAAATTGTCTCTCGTTGTTATTATTTCTGTGTATTTTTATTCCTTTATTTAATCTTTATTTGCATTTAATTGATATCTTCTGTATGAAATTCCTAACAAGTGGTATCAAAGCAAGTTGTGTTTGATTATTGTCTATAGGAAGGTCTCATGGTTGAGTGGGAGTCTCACGGTTAAGTGGGAGGAATAGCAGACAAGGGTAAATTGAAGGTAGATAAATTCAATACGCAGAACTATTAGTTATAGAAGATGCAGATGGACGATTATCTCTATCAGAAAGATTTATGGAGGCTATTGGAAGGAACAACAAAAAAACTGACATCAGTGACTAACAAGGATTGGGAACTTCTAAATAGAAAGGAACTGGGAACCATTAGGTTGTGCTTGGCACCATCTATGGCATTCAATTTAACAGAAGTGAAGACAACAAATGAACTGATGAAATCTTTGGCTAAATTGTATGAAAAACCCTCAGCCTCAAATAAGGTATTTCTCATGAAGCTTTTGTTTAATTTGAAAATAATTGAAGGTGGATCTATGATAGATCATTTAAATGAGTTTAATATGATTAATAGTCAGTTAACTTCTGTAAAAGTGAAATTTGATCAAGAGGTGAGGGCTCTCTTGGTTTTATGTGTTTTGTCAAAAAACTGGAATAGCTTGATAATGGTTGTAAGTAACTCTATCTCTGGTTCAAATACTTTGAAATTTGATGGTGTTGTTGGTGTTACCCTTAGTGAAGAAATGCGATGGAAAAGCTTAGGAGGGTCTACATCAGGTAGTGTTTTGAATGTAAAAAGTATGGGTAGATAAAAGGAGAGAGTAAAAGGTTCTGAAGATCATGGGAAGTCATGAGGAAAATCAAAGGACAAGAGGTCCCAATCCAGAGGACAGAAGGATTGCTGGTACTATGGGAAACTAGGTCATTTGAAGAAATATTTTGTCTTGAAAGATTAAAGAAGGAGACAAACAAGAAGATAATAAGGAGGCAAATGTGGTAAGTAATAAATCTGAAGATGATGCTCTGATTCTTTCCCTAGATAATGTTGATGATTCATAGGTTTTAGATTCAGAGGCCTCATTTCATGCTACGCCCCATAAAATTTATTTTCTTGATTATGTCCAAGGGGATTTTGGGCTGGTTTATTTGGGAGATAATGAACCCTGTTAGATTTTTGGAAAGGAAAGTGTACACACTAAAATTTGTCCATGTCTCTACCATGACCTAGTTGACACTTTACTAGGGACATCATAAGCCATTTTTTTCATAATCCTAGTCTAATCCCACTTAATCACATTCCAATTAATTAAATAAATCCCATTTATTTAATTAATTCCCATTTAGATGTCTCAAATAATTCAAATAAAAAATTTGAATTAAATCCCTCACCTTTCATCACATTCCAACACTTGTCCACCTCTCGCTTGAATCATGTGTGGTAGTATTTTTTATGTACACTGTCACACATGAGCCTTATCCTCATCCTTACACTTGTCACATGACTACAATCCCTCTTTGAGTGGGAAACCCTAATCAACCCTAATCGATCTGAACCATTCATATTATTGAACATAACTCTCAATCCTATCCATTCATTCAAATTAGTCCTTTTTCCATAAAGCTAGCCTCTCACAAGTCATTTTGATAACATATGAGCATTGGAGCACCATTATGTTGTAGGAATGAGCACCCAACATTCCCCCATTATCAACCCTTGGAAATATTGCATGCTTGTGTGAGATTGAGAAGAGATATGGAGGTCAATCAACACTAGTTTAGAATTTGGTTTGCATTTAAATTCTTTATTTGCAATTTCATTCTAGTTTGTGCTTCATGGTGCTTGATAGGGTTTAGTTAGTTTGTTGTTTTGAACACTTAATATGATTTTATCCTAGCATAGGAAGAATTAAGATTGAGTTATAGAATGAGAATCATTGGCTACTACAAGAGGTAAGGCATGTTCCAAGGCTAAGTAGGATTTTAATTTCAATAGGGCAACTAGGTGATGAAGGTTGCATAGTTACTTTTAATGATAAAAATTGGAAGGTTTGAAGAGGTTCGTTAATAGTAGCAAAAGGTGTGAAAGTAGGAACCTTATATCTTTGTACGGGTCATACTATTCCTTCTACTTTAGTTGTTGTAGAGAAAAAACAAACATGTTCAGGAATAATTGTTGCAGGTTCATAGGAAGAGACTAAAATAGTTGTTGCAAATTCTGAGGCAACATTGTGGTATAATAGACTTGGGCATATGAGCGAAAAAGGTATGAAGGTACTTCATTCTAAGAAATTTTTACCAGGTATGAAATGTATTAATATGGATTTCTATGAAAGTTGTGTATGGCAAACAAAAGAGAGTTAGTTTTCTCAATGATGGGAAGCAAAAGAAAGATGAAAAGTTAGAGCTTGTGCATACAGATGTATGGGGACCATCTCAGGTATCTTCTCTTGGTGGCTCTCAGTATTATGTTACATTCATAGATGATGCAACTAGGAAGGTTTGGATTTATTTCCTTAGGTAGAAATCTGATGTATTTCAAACATTTAAGAAATGGAGAAGCTTGGTTGAGAATGAGATAGGTAAAAGATTAAAATGTCTCAGCTCTGATAATGGTGGTGAATATTGTAGCAAAGAATTTGAGGATTATTATTTCTTTAATGGAATTCATAGGAAAAAATGATTCCAGGGACTACATAGGAAAATGGAGTGGCTGAGCGCATGAATAGGATAGTAATGGAGTGTACAAGGAGCATACGATTGCATGCTGGGCTACCTTTAAACATGTGGGAAGAGGCTATATATACTACTATATATTTAATTAATAGAGGTCCTTCAGTTCCTTTCAGATGTGGTATTCCAGAGGAAGCATGGACAAGTAAGAAGTTGATTTATTCTTTTCTCAAAACCTTTGGATGTGAAGCATTTACACATGTATATTATGAAAATAGAACCAAATTGGATGCAAAATCAAAAAGGTTTATCTTCATTGAATATGGCATTGATGAATTTGGTTATAGGCTTTGGGATCTTGAAAGTTTGAAAATTGTGAGAAGCAGGGATGTTGTATTCAATGAGAAGGTGTTGTACAAATATCAGTTGTAGCAACATGAGAAGAAAGAAAAGGATTATGTGGTGCTAGATGATACTCCAAATAGTGATGTTCCAGTGGTTCCTCATACCCCACAACAACAACATAAAATACCACAAACTCCAGTGAATGTTAGATGACCAATAAGGCTAAGTAAACCTCTTGAAAGGTTTTCTCCCTCTTTGTATTCTATTTTGTTAATAGATGCTGGTGAACCCAAAGGGTATGATGAAGCTATGCAGGTGGATACAAAGGATCAATGAAAGTTTGCAATGAAAGAATAAATGGACTCCTTGTTGAAAAATAAGACTTGGGAATTATGTAAGTTGCCTGCAAGTAAAATGGTTTTACCAAACAAATTGGTTTATAAGTTGAAAGAGGAAGATGGAGGTAAGAAAAGATTTAAAGCTAGGTTAGTTGTAAAAGGATTTGCACAGAAAAAAGGTATTGATTTTGACAATATTTTCTCTCCAGTTGTTAAGATGACTTCTATTCATACTATTTTAAGTATTGTGGCTATTGAAGATTTGCATTTGGAACAACTAGATGTGAAAGTTCTAGCCTTCTCCATGGTGATTTGGAGAAGAAGATATATGCGGAACAACCACAGGGATTTGAGGTCAAAGGTAAGGAGAAATTGGTGTGTAGTTTGAAGAAGCGTTTATATGAATTGAAACAAGCACCTTGCCAATGGTATTTGAAATTTGATAGTTTTATGGCTGAGCAAGGCTACAACCGATGTAACTTTGACCATTGTGTTTATTTTAAGAGGTTGGATAATGATGGCTACATTATAATTTTATGTTTATATTATGATGGCATGCTTTTAGCAAGGTCTAACATGGATCACATAAGAGAGATAAAACAATAGTTAGCACAATCATTTGCTATGAAGGATTTGGGGGAAGCAAAGCAAATCGTTGGTATGAAAATTTGTAAAGATAGGAAGAACAAGAAATTGACTCTATCTCAGGTTGATTATGTTGAAAAGGTGTTGTAGAGATTCCATGTGGAGAATACAAAATTTGCCAGCACACATTTGCCTAGTCATTTGAAATTGACTAAGGAGATGTGTCCTAAGACATAAGAGGGGGAATAAAAAATGTCCAAGGTACCATATGCTTCAGTTGTAGGAAGTTTAATGTACACCGTGGTATACATGAGACCGGATATTGCACATGTTGTAGGAGTCGTAAGAAGATATATGTGTAATACGGGATTGGAGCATTTGAATGTGATAAGATGGATTCTCAGATATTTGAGAGGTACATCCAATAAACATTTACGTTTTGGGGGCTCTAATACTGATTTGGTAGTCTATGTGGACTCAAATTTGGTAGGGGATATTGATACCAGGTGGAGTACATGTTATGTCTTTACTGTAGGTGGGACAGTGATGAGTTGGATCTCCAAGTTGCAAAAGTGGTTACTTTATCCACCATGGAGGCAGAGTATGTAGCTACAACAGAGGCAAGCAAGGAGATGATTTGGCTACAATCTTTCATGGAAGAATTGGGAAAACAACAGGCTAACCGTTATTTGTTTACAAACAGTCAGAGTGCTATACATCTTGCAAAAAATTATGCCTTGCATCTAAAGACCAAACACATATAGATAAGGTATCACTTCATCTAGTTGGTGTTGGATGATGGATAGTTACGGCTAGAAAATATACATATAGATAAAAATCCAACAAATATGCTTATAAAGGCAGTGACAAAGGAGAAGTTGAGCTCCTCTTCAACTTCAATTGGTCTTCAAGACTGAAAACAATAAAATTAGAACAACAAGGTCCAAGGTGTTTATTTCCAGTGGGAGCTACAAGGTCAGTGGTGTTATGATTAGTCTCTAAGTGGGAGATGATATGTTGTAGACTCTAATCAATCTCCAAGTGGGAGATTGCTGTTATATGGAGCCTCATCAGACTTCGAAGTTAAATTTTCCCCATTTTTATTGGTGCAGTTTCCCCCCAAAATTATTTAACGAAGGTTTGGGGGCCAAAGTTTCAAATGACTTTTATTATTTTATAAAGGCATTGGGAGTTATTTTTCTATTAGCCAACATAAAAAATCCCCATTTTGTAACTAACATAAGTCTTGATAAAAATGGATAAGGGTTAGGGTTTCCATGGATATTGTATTGTAGCATTTGCAGCGGTATTGAGTTACAAGGATTGTTGGATAATAATATTGGACTCTTTGTTGGTAGACATAGCCCGAGTTTAGGTGAACCACGTTAAAAGGTGTCTCTCACTATTATTATATTTGTGTATTTTTTATTCCTCTATTTAATCTTTATTTGCATTTAATTGATATCTTCTGCATGTAATTCCTAACAATGTGGTAGTACAAAAGATAGGTGGTCATTTAGGGGGTGATTAAATAGGGAGGAGAATCCTAAGATTTTTACATCAAAAAGATCATTGGTTGATCAATCTTTGCACAATGGGAGGTCCCTTCACATTGGTGAGGCTCTATGTGAGAGGACAAGGAGGTAATATGTATCATTTCTCCAATTTAGATGAAATCATGAGATATAATGCTAATCTTCAAGGAGGTGGTTTTAGATGTGATATTTGTAGTGATTTTTTTAGTGGTGAATATTCACCAATTGACTAATAGTTGAAATTGGAGATTTGAAATTTGACTAATAGTACAATCTCTAAGGCAACTTGAATCACCACATTTTTACAAAATTTTATTTTATTCCTGGTTAAATCGCTAGAACATTTATTTTATTAAACTTTTAAACTCAAAGATTCACCATAATATTCTATACCTAATTAGATCAGATTCAACTAAATTTTATAAATTATAGTGGAAAATGAAATAATTCACCAATAACATTATTATATAATTATTGGTAACTTTAGGGCCATATCACCTATTTTTAATCACCACTATTGACATTATTTATAATTTAATGGTTGGTGTTGTATTCCATGGGTTAAAATGTACCCATGGAGCTCCAATGCCCATTGAACCTGAAATTGTATTTGGATCATTGATTTTAATTTATAAACTAATGGCTAGGGTTAAATTCTACAGACCAAAATATACCCAAAAAGCTCCAATGCCCACCAAAATTGCATTTGGGTTGTTGATCTCAATAAAGATCAATGACCCAAATGCAATTTCAGGCCCCATGGGCATTGGAGCTTCGTGGGTACATTTTGGCCCATGAAATAGAACCCAAACTATTGTAGGAGTCAATGACAACACTGAGAGGGGGGCTGAATCAATGTTGTGTAAATTCTTAACTTTTTGTAAACTTTACAAGACAAGTAGAAAGAAAGACATTAATGATCTGTTGAACTCATATGCACAAGACTGATAGTGAAAGATGTGAACCAAAAACTTATCAACAAAACACAAATATGCACACATAGAGACAAATTATAACATAGAAATTTCTGGAGTGGAAAACCCTCTCGAGGTAGAAAAACCACTCATGAAGTGCCTCACTGGCTTAACTTTAAAAACTTCTTACAAAGCCTCACTGGCTAAATATTATGTCTCACTGACAGTTGAAAGGTCTTACTGACCTACAAGCCTCACTGGCATACTGTGTGCCTACTGGCAACAATGTTTAGAAGCACTAGCTTCAAGGAGCACCAACCCCTAAAATATAACAAACTAAAAACAAGAATTTAGAGGGTTTCTCTGTTTCAATACAAAGCATTTCTTCTATCTCATGTGTCTGTCAAATGGCCATTCTTTTCATCAACCCAATTCATATACAAATTTAGATATTCAAAATCAATCTTGTATCCTGATCCACTCAACAACACTCCATATTTTGTATGTTTCACCTCTGTCTATTTATAAGGCTGCACCTGAAAGATTATTATAAATGATATGACTCTTGATGTTCCTCTTCTCTGCAAAATCAATTTCATTTTTTTATGACCTTTCATATTCTCTAACATTTCAATCAGTGTCCTATAGGAGAAAATGAAATTTCTTTCAAACTAAAAAATTAGTCTTTTCATCTTTATCTTAAATATTCTTTTCGTAATCTCCAATCTGCAAAGAAAATAAATCATCTCTCTAATCCTCTTCTGTTCAAAAAGAAAATAACCCTTTCTATGATCTACAAAAACTATTTTCCTGCAAGAACATAGATTTGTGCATAATTACTACAAAGACTTTTTAATCTTTTCAACAAGATCCTTCATCTCTTCAATGATGCTTCATATTCCTGCAAAAACACAATATCTAAATGCAAACAAAATCAATTTAATTTTCTTCTTTTCAATAAAAATTTTCATATATCTCAAATTTTCTTTCAATCTGCCTTTTTCATCTTCACCTTCCTCTACATCTTCTTTGTTCATCTGCATAAAGTCTTCACAAAAAAATCTTTTCTTTAATGTTTGCTCCTTAAAAAGAATTACTTTTCTAAAACTCCTTAAAAATAAGTTTCTTTCCTTAAAAAAAACTTTTATTTCCTTGCTTTTAAAGAAACTTTCTTGTTTTTTTTTATAAAAAGAAATAAAAGATCCTTTTGCTTTTAACACTTCGGGAGAACTCCTAAAAAATAGAAGAAGATCCCTCAAAAATAGTCACAAAAAAATCTGCCACTTAACATGCTAAAAATAACCTTTTTTTCAAACACCATAATTGCAGATGATGGCCATTCAAGTGTCAGAGTTAAAAAGCAGAGAGGAGGTCTTCGTTTGAACACCAACGGTTGATCCAAATATTCGCTCTCTCAAAACTTTTAAATATTACCGTTGATTGAGATTTGGCACTCAAGCAATTGTGAACAGACCGACAGAGCCGGTAGCACTGGAGGAAGGACCAGTTACCACCATGATTTGAGGACCCTTCAAGCGGTGAAATTTAAGTTGTAAACCTGCTACCCCAGGTCACCAATTGTTTAAAACATAAAGTGCAAATGGACGGCAACTGTCATTGCTGGGCAGAAAAGGACTTAAATCATTGAAGTTTTAAGCCTTTACTAGAGACCCATTCTCATATGAATGAATCATCCAATAGATACCATTTCCTTCGAAAGAGAACTTAATGATCAATATGTTAAATAACACATTGTTATGCCAAGCTCCTCTTAATTACATATATTTGTGCTCTCTTCACTAAAGCATATTTAATGTTTTATGCTCTCCTTAAAATGTCTGAAGCTCTTCTAATACAAATAAAACCTTCACATGTTTTTGGCAATCGAAGTTGAACATTTAACCTTGTAAACACTAAGTCAACATCACTTTATAAAATGAATTTACATGCAAGCCTTATAAACCATGCAACATTGAACATCAACTATGAAGATACCATAACTTTATAACTCATTACCAAACATCAATGTAATCAATGATCAATGAAGCTTGCAATAAGGCATCCTTCTTGTCATCACTGTATGAGCCTCATAATCTTATGATCAACTGAGATCATATGAACATTTTGAACAATCTCCTGACACATGAGCTTCTTTAAGTGAGATATGAAGAATACTAACATGATGAGAACCAACTCCTTGATGTCCTAACAGTTCAATCTGTATGTCACAACACTTTAACAACATATTGTAGACAGATACTAAACCCAACTTATATGAGAAAACTAATCAACTGACAAGAATCTTGATCAACAACCCACCAATACTGACACTAGCATGATTCAACATAGATCCTCTTGTCCAACCTTTGACAATTTCACATAGTACATGATGACATTACCTGATTTCAACATTACACATCTTGTTCTCACACATGATGCTAAGGCATCCTGAAATATGACCTGAGGACCAAACACCTTTTTGTCATCAATGATAACATGTCACCATCAACTATTAGATTATAAATAAAATCATTGGTGGTGAAAAAGAATTTAGGGCTGATTTAAAATATTCATTTTTTTATTTAAAATATTAAGGAATTATAGACACGAACACTACACCTTAAACTAGTCAATCATTGTCACCTTCAGGCCCTTACTTTTCCATAGGAATTTAATTGTTTTTAAAAACAAAGGATTTTCCATGGTAATTAATGCATTTGGCTATTTTTCATCAAGATTCACTAGGATTTTCTACAAATTTCTAGCCTCTTAAAAAAAATCACCAATAAAATTAATTTTTTTTTTTTTAAAAAGAAAGATTTGCCACTAAAAATTAATATTTTCTCCAAAAAAATGAAAGATTCAGCAGGGTTTTATATCTTTTTTCAGTGCAGATTTCTTAAAGTTATCACTAGATATTTGGGGTGATTTTCATAGGGTGGTGTTGGAAGTTTCTCAACTCTAGTTTTTGGTGCAAATAGCAATGGCTTATTCTTCTAGTGGAGGCAAAAGCAGTAGGTGGGGTTTGGGAGAAAATAAGAAATATAGATATGGATGTATCTAAGAAGGAACATTTTGGTGGAGTGGAACAATCAATAGTTTCACAAAATATTTGGAAAGAGAGATTTAAAACCTAGATTTGAGGATGTGGGTGTTGCAAATTTGGGATTTGGTAAAAATCATGGATATCTCCCAATGCATTGGCATTAGAGAGACTATTTCAAAAATTCTTCTAGATACCATCTAGTTGGTTAGGCATATAAAAGTTTTTGATGTTACTCAATCTGTAAGTTACTCATCAATGCTCTCTATAGTAGCAGCAACATACCTGCTCCACGATGATTTGGAAGGAGTTGAAAATCAAGTAGCTTGACCTTCTTCAATTGCCATCTAGGGCATTGTCATGGGATAATGGACAAGATGTAGAGGGTTCACAAAGTTGTGGTGAAAATTGCAATTGAACTAAAGGTAAAACTTAATATCAATGCTTGTGTTTATCCTTTCAAATGTTTTTATGATTTAGAGTTAGGTGAAGATCTAGTAGAAGTCCCCCCTTGTGTGAAGGAGGGATGATGGCCTAAGTCTAATTATATGTTGGGTGGGTAGGGGTCTTCAATAACTTTTCCCCATTCCCTAGTATATGTGTTTATGACTATAGCCATAAGGAGGTCGTGGTAATTTTCCTCCTTGTGAATTAAAATAATTTCCCTTTTTGGCCAAACTCTAAGAATAGTAGTGACTATTTTGTGGGTGGTCTTTATGGTGAATGACATTGTAGTCTAAATATAGTTGATATAAAAAATAAATATGAATATAGCAATATAGTAACTTCTACTATATTTGGTATTTTTTATTGGCATAATGGTCAACTTCTCTTTGAGACAATATGTGAAGGATTCTTGCGGTGCATAGTGGGTTTGGAGTTTCTATTGTTTTGAAAGAAATAGATTATCTTTTTTTATAAATGATATCTAATGAGCCTAGTTGCTACCAATATTTAGGCTTAATACTATTTTGTGTCTCCTACGTCCCTAGCCCAAGTTGCATAACAAAAATAACTCTTTAAATTAAAATATAGTATGAATAATATATATAAAATAAAATAATTATTTCGTAAAAAACATTATGTCTATAATACTACCACGCTAGAAAGAATTATTTCTTGAAGCCAGCGAAAAAAAGTAGGCCCTCCATGGCACAGTAACACTTGTAATAAGTCTAATTTCACAGCTAAGGTTCTAAACCCTCGCGACGCTCTGTGAAGGGATGTGAAGATTTTCCATGGGGGCTGGGCTCCCCCTCCACAGCACTATGAGGAACCAGGTTGGCAAATAGTGAAAAGTAGGAAGTCATAAAAGGTGGAGAGGACAATGGCGACATCCAGAGAGGAACTTAACCGGGCTAGGGCTTCAGGGGTTTGGGCCATCCCAATCACCTCCACAACTCCTGCATTCATGTCTAGAGCAAACTATATTGCCTTAGGCTAGGAAAGGATCTCTGGTGCCCGACAACCTTCTACCTCTTTCCCATCTCATCCAATGCGAAGGAATGCAGAGGTTTTTTTAAAACTGGCCCCCAGAAATTATCACTTGAAGATGAACCCTAATATAAACAAGAGAGTGGACTATATGGCTTCCCACCAGCAACCACTCCCCAAAAACCCTAGACTCAGGAATATGGTCTCTAATAGTCATGGGAAGGGCAACAACCAAGAAGCATTTCACGACCAAGGGAACCCTAGGCCTCCTTCGATAGCTTCGTAGAAGAACCCAATGTAATTTGCAAACTCTACAGCCATGGAGGAGGAAGTGGTGATAAATATTAGCAATATTTACATAGACGAATTGGGGAACCATTGCAGAACTCATGGTCTCTTTATCCGTTGGTGTGGATTTTGGTCGCCTGCGAGTGAAATTGCTGAATGGATCCAAGATCTCTACAAGGACCAAGTAAGTATTACTATCATATCTGAAGGAATTATATTCGTTGATTGTAAAAATTTGGACTTAAAAAAGGAGATCTTGAATAACAAAAACTTACACTATAAAGGGCACAATTTTGAATATCTAGAATGGCTCCCGAACTTTGACCCTAGTAAACTTAAACTCAAAATTATTAGATGGATTAAATTGCCTAACCTCCCAGTAGAGCTTATTCACAGTGAAATTCTAAGGGAGATAGGTAATCATTTGGGTGAGTTTGTAGGGATCAAAAAGGGATTCCTTTCTCAATCTGATGTTACCCTATTAGTAAAAATGGACATAAGTATACAAAACTTAAAATATTTTGATATCAAAACTAATTTTTCTAGTTACTGCATCAAGCCTGTATTTTGCCAAGGCCCTATCCATAACAACATTATCAATAAAATCTCAATAATACCTACTAAGAAAAATATAAAACCCCAATCTATGGACGTCAATATTAAATTCAATGGCAATAAAGGAGGATTTATTGTTGAATTTCTGAAGAATGACCCTCCACCATCATAGAATCACCTTAATGACAATAGGGACTCAGCTGGACCTAGTCAGCCCCCAAGTATGGTTCCATCTCTGTCCAAGATTTGCTCAAAATACACCCTAGGCAACAAAGGGAACACTAAGAGCCATAGCAATGACCTTACTTTACAAAATGAGAACCTGACACAAGAAAGATTGGGTAAAAATCTCTCCATAGTGAGCAAATCCTTTGAGAAGAACTATGAAGACATGGGAAGGATGGTATTAGAGGAAGGAGAATTGCCAAAAGGGGATATCAGTCACATCAACCCCATAGCAAGGGAAGAAAGTGCAGAACCAGAGGTATCAGAGACCCCTGACTGGGTCCCAAACACATATGAACCAGAGGAAAATCTTATAGACCCTAAGGACCACAAGAAAACCACAGATAAGATTAACCACATAGATCTAGCAGAAAACTGTAATGAGATCCTTGGGAAGGTGATTGAGGAAGTAGTAATAGAGGAAGCCAAGAAAGAAAAGGAAAATCTCATCACTAAGATACTGGAGCTTGAGGATTAGGAGAAAAAGTAGGTTGTTAATGCAGAGGACTTAATGGAACCAGGAAGCAGAGAGCTAGAGGTAGTAGAGCAAAGACTGGGAATTGCTTTAACTGATTTCAGCAAGGAAACCCTAGACTGCGCCAAAAATAATAAAAAAAGAGGAAGGAAATCACTATATAAACTAAGAGAGAAAGATGGTGAGGCAATAGATCAAACTAAGATCACTGGAATGTTTAATGCTGGGAAGGGTAAGTGCCTTCCCTTGGCACCATGAGAATCAATACCTGGAATGTTAGGGGAATAAATGTCCCTAACAAACAATGGATCTTTAAATGTTGTATCACTAACACTAAACATGTTATACTAATGATCCAAGAAACTAAACTTAAAATTGGAGAAGTTGATATTCTAAAAAAACAAATTAGGCATTTGGGAGCTAGTTGGTGTTCCAGCTGAAGGAGCCTCAGGGGGCCTAGGCGTAATTTGGGATCCCAGAGCTGTTTCATTTTCAGTAATAAGTAAAAAAAAGAACTGGATGAGTGGTTATGTCAAAAGCATTAGGAGGAATCTTCACTTCATACCTTTTAACATATATGGACCCACCTAGAACCAAGAGAAGAGAGTAGTTTGGAAAGAGATAGAATAGTTCATGGAGACTTTACAAGATTAGATCTGCATTTTGGGTGGAGATTTCAATGCCATCCTCGACCCTAAAGAAAAGTCAGGAGGTTCAGCAAGGTTATACACAATTGCATATGACTTTAAGAATTGGGTTCATAAAAATAATCTTATGGAAATTAAGACTGTACAGGAGGGTGTTACATGGAATAAGCAGAGAATGGACTTTAGCAACATAGTAGAAAAACTTGACAGATTTCTATTCAGAGGCAACTGGGCTCAACTTCCTTATAATCTTATGGTATAGATCCTATCACACTCAGGCTCTAACCATTATCTCGTCTAGCTGTGTATCTCAGAAGACAGCCATCCCAAACGATGGCCCTTTAAATTTGAGCAAATGTGACTTAAAGACAATAACCTTTTAGTTTTAATTGAGCAATGGTGGAAGGAAACTGTGGTGTCTAGTTCCAAGCTTTTCTGTTTAATCTCCAAAATGAAAACTATTAAAAGCAAACTTCTCAACTGGAATAAGAATAACTTTGGTAACATCTTTGAGATTAAAGTTAAGCTAGAATAAGAACTGGAAAACCTTAACAGAAATGTTATTGCAAATGGCATGGATGGAAATTCATACCTAAGAGAAAAAACAACTAAAATCTGAATATGAAGATATAATATCCAAAGAAGAAATCTTCTGGTGTCAGAAGTCCAGGGAAACCTAGCTTGAAGTTGGAGACAAGAACACAAAGTTTTTTCATAACAACACTAAAGTCTATAGGAATGTGAATATAATTACTAAAATTAAGGGTGATAACAATGCTTGGATCAAAGATCCACAACAAATTGTAGTGGAAATAGTCAGGTATTTCAAAAAAATTCTTAACAACCAAGAAGGATCCAACAGGATCCATCAACAAGCCATACTGCAAAACATCCCAAGGATCATAATAGAGGATCAAAACAAAGCCCTCAATGCAAAGTTTTCCTAAACTAAGATCAAACTGGAAGTCTCCCAAATGTAGCTGGATAAATCCCTAGGCCTAGATGGCTTCCCATACCTCTTTTTTCAGAAATGCTGGCATTTCATAGGAGACGAAGTTGTTGAAGCACTTGAAGGGGTGAGAAATTTTGGCAACCTCCTAAAAGAAGTAAATAACACATTCCTCACGCTTATCCCTATAAAAGGATAAGTCTGAGAGTTCTGGGGACCTGCGTCCTATCTCTCTATGCAACACTATATATAAAATACCCATGAAGACTATAGCTAATAGAATTCAGAAAGTACTACCAGACATTATTAGTGACAAACAAACTAGATTTGTTCCAGGCAGATCTATATATGGAGTAATTATAGTCCAAGAAGCCATCCACTCCATTTAGCACAACAAAAATCCTAGCATGTTAATCAAACTGGATATTAGTAAAGCTTATGATAAGGTTGATTAGTGTTTCCTTTGCAAAACCCTGGAGGCTTTTGGATTTGCGAAGCAATGGATAAATCTCATTTATGAGTGTATATCTAGTCCCAAGATCTTTGTCTTAATCAATGGGACCCCAAAATGTTTTTTAAGTATGTCGAGAGGACTAAGACAAGGAGATCCTATGTCTCCTTTCCTCTTTATTATAATGGTAGAAGCTTTAGGAAGGATGATTACCAATTATAGGGAAAAGGGTAAAATCCAAGGAATCAAAATTACTTCTGGTCTAGACCCCACAACCCACCAACAGTTTGTGGACGACACCATGCTCTATGGTAGAGGTAGTAGTGAAGAAACCAAGTCATTCAAAGAGATCCTAAATTCATATACCAAGGCCTCAAGCCAGGAGGTCAATGCTAATAAATCAAAAAATTTCTTCTACAACACAGACCCCAAAACAGAGAGAGAAATATGTTTCTGACCTTTAGAAGAGGGGAACTGCCCTACAAGTATTTAGGCCTACCATTAGACAAAAGCAACAAGAAAAAAGTGTTGCAAGTATGGGCCTACCCGGTATTGTCATTGATGTCAACATACTCTTGTTGCATTAATGATAAGGATTGGATGAGCTGTGTGCTGAGGATATTGAGAAAATTAGTTCTAATCAAGAATAGAGAAGAACAGTGAAGACAGTGAGCTAAAGATCCTAGCTAAGATGAATATCAAAGGATGCGGTTCAAAGGGTTTGTAGATATGTGTCTTAAGATGATCCTGTAAAGATATTAGAGGTCCATATGGTAATCTGAAGAAGTTGTGGTTGCTTAAGTAAAATTGATTTTGACAGGTGTTCAGAGGTGACAGAATGACACAGACAGGTCCAGTGAGATCCAGAAATGCAATATCTTGTTTTATGGATTTTAGGGAGTGTTTAGAAAGTCAATGTGAATTGACAACTCAATTGGTTCATGGTTTGAAGGTCCACAAGCATCTATTCCATTGTGACAGTGATGACAGACTGTGCTCTTGAGGTTCCGGATGAAGGAGATAAGGATTTTAGTAAGCAGATGTAGTATGGATGTTCTTGGTGATTCAAGCAAGCTTGTGGAGGTCTTTGGATCATGTCTAGTTTGTGTTGGTGATCTACATTGGAGTTTGAGCTTGCAATTAAAGGATTACTTCCAGATGATGGTGTTCTTCCTAATCCAGCCAACTGGATGAGTTACACATCCTGCGAATGATCTTGAAGATGTTATATGAAGATTCATGTGTTCCTAGAAGAAGATTGAAGTCTCAAATCTGTGTGGCTGACAGTGTATTGTTCCGCATGAAGTCTTTTGTAATTAGTCATGATGTATTCATGTATTTTCTCTGTAATGTTTGCCAACTTAGATGATCATTCCTAAGTCGATGTCTTGTATAAATAAGGAATTGTAAAGTCATTTCATAGTGTATCGAAGAGTGAAAGGCAGAGCAAAAATATTGGGCTTAAATGGAACTGACTCAAGCATGGTGAAGATGCTATTTTCCAGTTCAAGTATGTGATACTTATTATTTTGTAGACAGTGTGTCTCTTGTAGGCAGTGGGCCTCTTCTGAGCAGTGTGCTCTGGTAGTGAGCCCTAATTGGCATGTGCCATTTTGTTCTTTCTATTCTTCTAATAGAGAATACAATCTTGGGTTAATCACCCCGTGGTTTTTCCCTTAACTAGGTTTTCCACATCAAAATCATGGTGTCTTATGTGTTGATGTGTTTCTGCTCTTGATTTAATGTATTATGTTTCATGATTGATTTATTATTATGTTGCTAAATTACAAAGTGGATTTAAGTGTTTAGTCGGAAGAAATTTTTGGACAACTAATTCACCCCCCCTCTCAGTTGTCTGTCCTAAATCTAACAATTGGTATTAGAGCTAAGTTCCTCTAAAAGAGCTTAATTGCTTAAGGAGATCCAGGATGTCTTCTTACAAGAAGGATAGTTTAAAGTTTGATGGAACCAATTTTAATCTTTGGAAAAGTCGCATGCAATGTTACTTGCAATGTATGGGAATGCAGCACTTGACCATGGCTACAACAAAGTATACTCCCCCATAGAATGGCCCAAAAACTACAACTGAAATCACAGATGCTGAAAACAATCTGCAGACTAGGAAGCTCTTCTAAGTGCCTTGTCTGACTCAGAGATGACCAATGTTGTTGACCTACAAACCACTTTTGAGATTTGGGAAAAACTAAAACTTCTACATGAAGGAGACAAGTATGTTAAATGTGCAAGGTTACAGAGTCTAGAAGGAAAATTCAAAAATTTGAAGATGAGAGAAGATGAAAATATCATTACTTTTATGTCAAGAGTAAATGAGCTTCTTTGTGGCATTAGATGTGCTAGTGGAGTCTTGGATGAAGATGAGATTATTGGCAAAATTCTCAGATCCCTTCCTGCTTCTTATAAAATCAAGGTTGTTGCCATTGAAGAATCCATAGCCCATTCAAGTGTCACAAGAGATTAATTGGTTGGTAAATTGGCTGCATTTGAACTGACCGAGTTTGGATATGTCCCCCCCAAGACTGAATTTGCATTCAAAGCTAGTGCTTCTGTAAAAGGAAAACAAAGGTTTGATCTAGGAGAGAACTCTTCAAGGAAACTATCATGGTATGAAAAAGAAAGAAAAGACCTAGAAGAAGAAGCTGAAACTGCTCAACTTGAAGCCCTTATTACAAAAAGACTACCAAGAGGATCTGGTAAGTATGAAGGGAAATTACCTTTTAAGTGTTTTAACTGTATTAAGATTGGTCATTTTGCCTCAAGGTGTCCGGAAAGATTTTCAAGGCCAAATCCTAACAAATCAAGGTTCCAGAAGAATTATTACTATGTTCATGAAGATAATGAAGATGATGATAATGAAGGAGTAATAGATGATGAATCAGAGACAAGAAACAAATCCAGTAGTGATTGGGTGTTTATTGCCATCAAAGAAGAAGATCCAATGCCCTTTGAATCTATCAATCATAAAGTTGTAGAAAGAGCTCTGGCTGCCCAAGTTGAAGAAAAGGATGACTGGGTCATTGACAGTGGATGCTCTCACCATATGACAGGTGACAAAAATAAGTTCATAGATTTGGAAAGGTATGAAGGAGGAGTGGTAAAGTTTGGTGATAATTCCACTGGTAGAATCAGAGTAGAGGAACTATTTCTTTTGATGGAAGGAACAAAATAGGTAATGTACTGTATGTTGAAGGATTGAAGCACAACCTTCTCAGTGTTGGACAGTTGGTGGACAAAGGCTATGATCTTTGATTCAAGAATGGAAAATGCAAGATCTTTGAAAGTTCCAGAATAGAGATTGCATCTGGTACTCAAACAAAAGGTAATATCTTCCATTTAGTTGGTACTTGTAAAAGTTGTCTATTTGTGCAAATTGATCAGAGTTGGTTATGGCATAGGAGGATGTGTCATGTGAATTTTGATAATATCATCAAGAAGCAACACTCAGGTTGTAAGAGATCTTCCAAAACTGGTGAAACCTACAAATAGTTTGTGCAAAGAATGTCAGTTGGGGAAACAAAGCAAAGTCTCATTCAAAAGCAAGGAACAGTCTTCTATCGGATTATTGGACTTAGTTCCTACTGATTTATGTGGTCCGACAAGAATTAGAAGTGTGCAAGGTGATAGATACTTCATGCTATTAATTGATGACTACTCCCGGATGATGTGGGTTAATTTTCTAAAAGAGAAATTAGAAGCTCTTGAAAAATTCAAAATATTCAAGGCTATGGTAGAGAATGAAACCGGATTAAAATTAAAATGTCTGAGGTCTAATAGAGGTGGAGAATTCACATCTGGTGAGTTCATAGAATTCTGTGAGAAGCATGGAATCAAAAGACAATTGTCTACTTCTAGGACTCCACGGCAGAATGGAGTAGTGGAAAGAAAGAATCGGACCATCCAAGAAGCATCTAGAACCATGATGATGGAAGCAAATGTTCCTTAGATTTACTAGAGAGAAGCTATAAGCACTGCAGTCTACATTCTTCATTGAGTTCAAATCAGAAGCAATACCGGTAAGACTCCTTATGAACTTTGGTTTGGCATCACTCCCATAGTGAGGTATTTTAGAGTTTTTGGTAGCAAATGTTACATTAAAAGAGATGAAGATCTAGGCAAGTTTGATGCTAGAAGTGATGAAGGAATATTCTTGGGTTACTCTACTCAAAGCAAAGCATACCGATGTTATAATAAGAGACTGAGAAAGATTATAGAAAGCACAAATGTGAAGGTTGATGAAGGAATTGAAAAACCCACAAGGTATTATGAATATGATGAAGATGATCAGAATGGTGTCCTGATTCAAGGAGCCCAAGCCCCTTCTGAAATTCATATTCAAACTGATTAGGTAAATCAAAAAGAAGAGATTAGTTTGAATGAGCTTGATCAAGAATTAGAAGTGCAAGAACTTCCCAAAGTTCCCAGGTATGTAAGACTGAATCACTCTGAAGATCAGATCATAGGTGATAAAAAAAGTTATGCAAACAAGAAGAAGGATTGCTCAAAATTTAGAAGAGTATTGTCTGATTTCAAAGATTGAACCTAAAACAGTGAATGAAGCTTTCAATGATGATAACTAGACTAAAGCAATGGAGGAAGAGTTGATGTAAATTGAGAAAAATCACACTTGGGATCTTGTTCCCAGACCTAGAAACAAGAATGTGATTGGAACAAAATGGGTCTTCCAGAACAAACTAAATGAAGTTAGTGAAGTAATCAGAAATAAAGCCAGATTGGCCTGCAAGGGTTACTCTCAAATAAAAGGAGTTGATTTTGAAGAAACTTTTTCTCTGGTGGAAAGAATTGAAGCAGTTAGACTATTTCTTGCTTTTGCTACCTTCAAGGATTTTGAAGTATATCAGATGGATGTCAAGTCTGCCTTTCTGAATGGAGACTTGGAAGAAGTATACATTGAGTAACCAGATGGATTTCAATTGTCTGATCATGGTGATATGGTCTACAAGTTGAAGAAAGCATTGTATGGACTGAAGCAAGCCCCAAGAGCCTGGTATGAAAGATTGGATAAGCATCTTTTGAAGATTGGTTTTAACAAAGGTACTGCTAATAGTAATTTGTATTTCAAAATTGATTATGAAAATATCTTAATTGTTGAAGTATTTGTTGATGATATCATTTTTGGAGGAAGAGATAGTATGTGCAAAACTTTTGCAAATCAAATGAAAAGTGAATTTGAGATGTCCATGCTTCAGGAAATGAATTTCTTCTTGGGTCTGCAAATCATTCAAACTAAGAAAGAAATCTTCATTTATCAGACCAAATATGTGAAAGAATTGTTGAATAAATTTGGGATGGAAGACTCAAAACCAATGAGTACTCCCATGGCAACTGGATGTAAATTGAGTAAAGATGATGACTCTCCTAAGGCTAATCAGAAAAAGTGCAAGTCAATGATTGGAGTATTGTTGTATCTCACTCAAACTAGACCTGACATTATGAATGTTGTTGGTCTTGTTGCTAGATTTCAAGCTGATCCCAGAGAAGCTCATGTCATGGAAATCAAGAGGATTTTTAGATATCTAAAAGGGATAGTTGAGTATGGATTGTGGTATCCCAGAGATCATGATTTTTCTCTTCACTTATATATAGATGTGGATTGGGTAGGAGATGTGGATGACTGAAAAAGTACTAGTGGTGGAGCATTCTTTTTAGGGAAGAGATTGGTTTCTTGGCTAAGCAAGAAACAAGAGGCAATATCTCTGTCCACAGCTGAAGTAGAATATATTGCAGCAGCAGGTAGTTGCACTCAAGTCCTGTGGATGAAGCAGATGCTAAGAGACATCAGAGTGGAGTATGAGGAACCTATCACAATCTTCTGTGATAATTCAAGTGCAATAAATATATCTAAGAATCCAGTGTTGCATTCAAAGACTAAACATATATCCATCAAGTTTCACTTTTTGAGAGAGCAAGTGAACAAGAATGAAGTCAGATTGGAGTTTGTACCTTCCATAGATCAGATTGCAGATATCTTTACTAAACCTCTACCTAAGGACTCTTTTGAGTATCTCAGGGAGAAGTTAGGGGTTATTACCCCTCTAGTGATGAACTAAGGTGCATTAATGTGCATTAGTCTAGTGGATTTAACAGTCATATCTTGTGGTTTAGATTGATGATGGGGAGCTGCTACTTAGGGGAAGCAGCTGGTATGATTCTAAAGTGTTGGAGTTGTAAGTATGTGCCCTTTGCCATTGATGTCAAAGGGGGAGAGAAGACATGTGAAAAACAAGTGGTTGCTAATCAAAGGGAGAGAAGTAAAGGAAGAGAAGACATGTTAATGGTTGTCAGTGATAGGGGGAGTTGTGTTAGTAAAGGAAAGTTCTTGTCTTGATGGTCAAAATAGTTTTTCACATCATATGTTGCCATCAATAACAAAGGGGGAGAATGTTGCAAGTATGGGCCTAACCGGTATTGTCATTGATCTCAACATACTCCTGTTGCATTAATGATAAGGATTGGATGAGCTGTGTGCTGAGGATATTGAGAAAATTAGTTCTAGTCAGGAATAGAGAAGAATAGTGAAGACAGTGAGCTAAAGATCCCATCTAAGATGAATATCAGAGGATGTGGTTCAAAGGGTTTGTAGATATGTGTCTTAAGATGATCCAATAAAGATTTCAGAGGTTCGCATGGTAATTTGAAGAAGTTGTGGCCGCTCAAGTAGAACCAGTTCTGGTAGATATTTTAAGGTGACAGAGTGACACAGATAGGTCTGGTGAGATTTGAAAATGCAATATCCTGTTCTACAGATTTTAGGCAGTGTTTAGGAAGTCAATGTGAATTGACAACTTAATTGGTTTGTGGTCTGAAGGTTTGCAAGTATCTATTCCATTCTGACAGTGATGACAAACTGTGCTCTTGAGGTTCTGAATGAAGGAGTTAAAGATTTCAGTAAGCAGATGTAGTATGGATGTTCTTGGTGATTTAGGCAAGCTTGTGGAGGTCTTTGGGTCATGTCTAGTTCATGTTGGTGATCTGCATTGGAGTTTGAGCTCGCAATTGATGGATTGCTTCCGGATGACGGCGTTCTTCCTAAGTCCAGCCGATCGGATGAGTTACACATCTTACGAATGATCTTGAAGATGTTATATGAAGATTGGTGTGTTCCTAGAAGAAGATTGAAGTCTCTGATCTGTGTGGCTGACAGTGTATTGTTCCACATGAAGTCTTTTGTAATTAGTCATGATGTATTCATGTATTTGCTCTATAATGTTTGTCGACTTAGATGATCATTCCTAAGTCGATGTCTTGTATAAATAAGGAATTGTAAAGTCATTTCATAGTATTGTGGTGTTGAGAAAGTGATAGAGAGGAGAAGAGCGAAAGGTAGAGAAGAAATATTGGGCTTAAATGGAACTGACTCAAGCATGGTGAAGATGCTATTTTCTAGTTCAAGTATGTGATACTTATTATTTTGTAGACAGTGTGTCTCTTGTAGGTAGTGGGCCTCTTGTGAGTAGTGTGCTTAGGCAGTGACCCCTAATTGGCATGTGCCATTTTGTTCTTTCTATTCTTCTAATAGAGAATACAATCTTGGGTTAATCACCCTGTGGTTTTTCCCTTAACCGAGTTTTCTACGTCAAAACCTTGGTGTCTTATGTGTTGATGTGTTTCTGCTTTTGATTTAATGTATTATGTTTCATGATTGATTTATTATTATGTTGCTAAATTACAAAGTGGATTTAAGTGTTTAATTGGAAGAAAGTTTTGGACAACTGATTCACCCCTCCCCTCTCAGTTGTCTTTCCTGAATCTAACAAAAAGATTTATGGGATCATATTACTTCTAAGATTAGGAAGAAAGCTGAGTCTTGGAAGGGCAGATGGTTATCTTCAGCTGGAAAAGTCACAATGTTAAAATCTGTTCTCTTAGCCATACCAATATATCAGCTATCGTGCACAAACCTTCCAGTAGAGAAATGAGAAGAAATTAACAAAATCCTAAGAACACTCCTCTAGCAAGGAATGGAGGATAAAAAAAAGAATGGCATTAGTAGCTTGGGATAAAATATGTAGACCTAAAGAGGAGGGGGGCTTGGGTCTGAAAAACATCAAGGAACAAAGCAAAGCATTAGGAGCTAAACTAATATGGAGAATATATAAACAACCATACCTGAAATGGGTAAAAATCCTCAAAAACAAATATCTAAGAGGAAAGGAGTCTGCCTCTCTCTTTAGGATGGCCAACCCCCCTAAAGGGTCCCGGCTTTGGAATTTTATGTTGGATTGTAGGAAGCTCATCATGGATAAATTGACTTGGAGTTTACGTGACGACAATCAAGCACTTTTTTGGGATGACTCCTTAGGGGGATATGAGTCGATAAGTAGCCTTGTCAACCTGGAGGACGCAAAAAGAATCATTGAATCCCAATGGGGGAAACATGTGAGAGATTACATTAAATTCCCCAACAATGATGCAAACCTGGGATGGAAATGGAAATCACTGGAGAATTTAAACATCCCAGAAAATGATAAAAATAAATTACTTGATATCCTTAGCAAGAGGAGTGTATCCTTCAAAAAAGGTACTGATAGATTGGTATGAGATGGTGCCAAATCAAGAGAATACAACACAAGAGAGGGGTATAAAATTTTAATCAAACAACAACTCAGACCAAAAATGGCAATACCACTTAGACTGTGCTGGGATAAGAATTGTCTTCCAAAAGCTGGAATGTTTTCATGGTTAGCCTTACAGAAGAAAATACTAACGGCAGAAAGGTTTACTAAGATGGGATTTGAGAGACCTAGCAGATGCCCCCTATGTGAAGAGGAGCAGGGAACAACAGACCACATTCTACTCAATTGTCAATTCTCTTTCAAATGTTGGAATTGGTTATGCAGTAAACTGGGTTGGGTAATAACCCTTCTTAACAATATATTGAACCTATTTCAATGCTATCCAGACATTCATAAACAAAGCATTTATCATATACTATGGAAAGAAAGGAATAGAAGAATTTTCAAAGAGAAAAAGATGACTTATGAACAACTTATTATCAAGATTGAAGCTATTATTATAGAAATTATCAATAGAAGGGTTCTTAATAACCCTAGGAAAGAAAGCAAAATGTCATATTGGGATGAAAAGATGTGTGGTAGATGGGAAGGATTAAAATTGCCGCCCTTTGTGGGACCAGGTAACCACAAAACCACCAACAAAACACAAGAATGCAAATGGCAACCCCCTAAAAAAGGATGGTTCAAGCTAAATTTTGACAGAGCCTTCAAAAGCAACCTGGGAGTTGCAGGTATAGGCTATGTAATCCATGACTGGGAAATGAAGGAAGTTGCTGCTATCGTCAAACCCCTAGACAATGTAACAAAAAACATGGGAAAATTATCTACTCTGATTGAAGGACTAAGAATGTGCAAAGATTTAAAAATTGAAAAACTAGTAGTGGAAGGAGATTTCACGATTATTATTAACGCCCTAAGAAAGGGCATCATGCCTAACTGGAGACTCAACTCCCTCCTCTCCACTGCCATTGACATTACTGCTTCTTTTAGAAAATGCATATTTAATCATATCTTTAGAGAGGGTAATGATAAAGCAGACAACCTAGCTAACAAAGGTGTTGATGGCACATGTTAAACCATTAAATACAACTCTTAATTAAGAATGGAAGCCCCCCAAAACTTCTAACTGGTGTTTCCCCCAAATGAAGGAGGACACATTAGGCCTTTCTAGTCTTACTCACAGGTTGATTCATCCTAATCACCCATCATCTTCTGGTGCTTTTTCTCTATTTTTCTTTCCCTCTTATTTATAAATATATACATATATATACACAGACACACAAATATATATATATACACACACATATATATTTATATATATATATAATATATACATACATAAATATACATTATATATATACACTTACATGTATAGATATGTATATATATTTATATACACTTTTCCCTGTTTCAACATTTTTTACCCTTAGTCATATGTGTGCTTAATATATATTTAAATTCACAGTCCTTCACAGGCACATATTTTAATCACAACAATCTACTTATATTCATATTCATAATAAAGTTTATTAGAGCTTTTTCTTCAAAATGTCTATCTATAGCTAGACTGCTATAAGAACGGAGAATAGAATTATATGAGACCTTACAGGGTCTTTCCTAAAACATCTATACAGAGTACATTTTTTTACCATGCAACGTTTTCTTTTCTACCTTCTTTTTTGGCTTCTATATTCAAAATGAAGCTATTACAAGGCTTCTAATAAGCATACATTATGTAAATTTTAACAAAAAATAAGCTTTTTCAGACTTACTCCCTGTCATATTCAAGCAGCTGGAGTTTAAAATCTGTCACCCACTCAAATCCTTCTTCTGCAACCAACCCTAAGACTCTTTTGATAAAATTCAAAGCTACCCCCACCATCTCTTTGGCAATCATTAGGTTTGGCCCTTTGAGGTCAAGGATGAACGGGGAAAGCTTCACAATTGCATCTGGATCATTCAGGGCAGCCATATCCCTCAACCTGGGCATCCCAATACCTTCACTCACTACTTCTAGGATTATCCCCAAATCTCCCAGATGTTTAGGATAAAAGAGACCCCTCATAATCTGCTCTATCTGCACCTTGTCAACTTCCAATTCCAATAACATAGCTAGTACTCGAGAGGTGATGTCTATGTCAACTCGATACGTCTCAGCCTCCTCCATGAATTTCCTCCCAACTATCATCCTGATGGCTCCAACCATAAGCTCATCTGAACGACAAAGCATGCGTTGAAGATGAAGCAACGTCACAGGACCAAGAAAAGCCATCTGGCATTTGGTGTTGACCAATCTCACCAGGGTCTCCATTCCCCCACAAATGTTGGTTTCTGATGAAAAGATTACTATGAATCTAACTAGCATTGAAAATGTCGGGAGTTGAAAATAATTGATGTATTTAAAATTTTGGAACTTTCTTGACTTTCCTCTTCCAACTGATAACCCTTTGATGAGCATTATTTATCAATCCGATGGTCTTATCCTCTTTTTACCTATGCCAGCTTGCCCTAAATGTGTCACTTACACATTTTCTTATTTTTAATACCCATATATAGTTATCTTACTTAGCTCTTCTAGCTATCATAGACATTTTAACACTCAAATTTAGTACGGGGCTCCTCCTTTCTATGGTGGCCTAATATGTCTTTAAAAGGCAGTGGGATAATCACGTGCCTCATCATAATAGTCTAGTAGATGAAGATTGCACTATGATTATCTATCCTTCAGCAATTTTTAATAATGACACATTCTTCCGGGCAAGGAGTAGATCTGTTTCAGAAAGGCATGTTATAGAATCATAGAGATTAATGTCTACATGCGTGAGTTCATGATGCAAGATGATAGTGCACTTAAACTCCCACTGTAATAATGGGATTTTATGGCTTTTTCTCCTTACTTGATATTTGCTCACCGCTCATTTATTGTTCTGATATGACAGGTTAAGGTTCTTTTCCATGGTTTTGTTTAAGAGAAATGGATTTGTAAGCTAATGAACCAGTAGTTACTTTCTCTTGGATAGACATACTTATTTATAGGAAAATCTTATTTTCTAATCATATATATATATATATATATATATATATATATATATATATATATATATATATAATGTATTTGTATTTGTATATTTATAAAAAATAAAGAAAATGCAGGGATATATATTTACTTTAACCCTTTTAGGCTCTGATACTTTATGTAGTCATCATTTTTCTATGGTAATGTTGGAAGAATTCTCAAGTATTCTCAATTGGATTTAATTATCATTAGTATGATATGAGAAGCACTAACAAGTTTGTTCTAGAATTTTTGGCTAACATGAGAAGTAGTTTGGGAAGATATTGGTGTGTTTAACAGGAGCCTTCAAGAGCATTGCAGTAGCAGGAAAGGAAACATATTCCTTTTAGCAGGTGACTGTATGATCTAGAAAAGAAGGTTGCCCATGGTGATCAACATGAATTTGTTTAAAGTTACCTTGGGATGAAAGATCAAATGAAGGAACAATAGGCAATATAATTGAAGAATGGCTCATGTGAAGAGCAAGAACTACAATTGTAAATCTCTATCTTTGTAAAGGAGGATTTACCCTCATAATGAACTTTCTTGCATGCTGGTAATAAGATTTGTAAACTTAATTTTCTACTGCACTCGATGAGTCTCGGGCAAGACCAGAGGTTTTCTTTACTCTATTCTTTCCTACCAGTGCCCACACTGAATAGAGTTGTACTTTAAAATTTTTCTAATAAAATATATCACTGGCTACGGCCTCTTACCCATATTAAAAAAAAAAAAAAAAACATTATGTCTATATGTGTATGTAGTAAATAAAATATATTTAAATTAAAATAAAACAACTCTTAGCTAAATAAAATAGTTCTATATCTTTTTTTAAAATTTATCTACTTACATATAAATATTTGTCCACATGTAACATTAATAGTTTAAATAGATATTACACATACATGTATAGAAACATATATACATATACATACATACATACATATATCAAGAAATATCAATATTAGATACCTATTTATTCTGAATAACAAATTTAATAGAAATACTTAGAGAATAAAGGATTTTTATACAGATATACATAACTTTTATATGGTTACATGAATCAAAACCTTAAAAATAATTTTAAAACTATTTTTTCTTTTTAAAAGAATGAAATAATTAATATTATAGAGAAATAAAGTGCTAGATTTGGTAAGGTTTACATTCTATGTACTTTCTTAATGTTTATCACACTAAAAATATCTAATTTATAAAAGATTAATTGCATTCCTTATATCAATTGCATATTTTGAATAAAAATAGATATAAAATTATAAAATATTTTTTAATAAAAAGTATTTAAAATATTATGGAAATTTTAAAATAATTAAAATATATTATTAAAATTTTAATATTTAAAACAATAAAAAGTTGTAATTTATTTATTTATAATATTTTAAAAAAATCATAATATGTAGGGAGTAAAATCTCCTTTACATAAATCTAGAGTAAATAGATAAATGTACATTACACCTAGATTTTGGTGCATCAACTATGCTCAGTAGATCCAATTATTTATCAAAAAATTAATGTATTTATTTCAAAACAATAGAAACTCTAAACCCACTCACTAACACAAGAAGTCTTTATATACTATCTTGAAGACAAGATAACCACCATGCCAATTGAAAATACCAAATATAGTAGAAGTTACAATATTACTATATTCATATTTGTTGTTTATGTAAGCTATCTTGAGATTACTGTGTCATTCACCAAACATACCACACACAAAATAGTCACTACTAGTCTTAGAGTTCAACTAAAAAAGGAAAGCATTTTAGGTCATAAGGAGGAAAATTATCATGGACTGGGTGAGTGCGAGATCATGATGGGCCAAATAGTGGCAATGGAGAAAAAAATTGGTGGATGAAAAAATGTTAACATTTAGACTAATATTTAGATTTGGATGGAAATGGTGTTAATATTTCTAGCTCAAATATGGATTCCCTCCAAAAATTCCTTGGGATTACCTCATATTTAGGCAAGTGTGAGTCCCAAAACTTGGCAAAAAAATTGCAAAACCACCCATTTAGTGTTATCCTGAAATTTTCCACAATTTCATCCTTAAAGCTGACAGACTTTTTTGGAACTAAATTTAATCAAATGAAAAGGGTTTATAGAGGAAGAGATTAAGATTCTAAAAATATAATATACTTCTCATAATAATTTTAATAGGTAATTATTATTAATTTTCTACATATGCTATGTTTGATTTCTTAAACATCCATAAATTTCAACATATTAATCCTTTTTTAAATCCAAAAGATGTGTCACATTCTAGGATTTATTGGGTATACATTAAAATTTAAAATTTTTGATTTTCATATATTTTTTACCAAGTTAGGTTGGCTGGAAAATTAATTTTTAATATTTTAAAAAAGTTAGTAAAAAATTCATAAATAATTATTTATTTACTTAAAAAATTCAAAAAAATATGCATCACATCCGCTCATGTGTCCTTTACTTAAATCCAAATTATAGAGGAAAAATATTATCTTTTTTATCATACTTAGGCTGGCCGGAATGACACCTACTTTTTACATTTTTCTGAAAGTTTTAGTAGTGCTTCATTGAAATATCAGATTTCCACCTAACTATTGTTAAAAATTTCAAAAAAAAGGTAGTAGCCCATAAACTACACTCAATTTATTACAACTTTTATTACTACCTTATTTCTAGATTGTGTAGATAACTCATTCAATTTTCAAAATGAAGTTACTTAAGTCTATTTTTCACATTTACATCGCCACTTAGGGGTAGTGTTTGGCCGATCATGATCCTGCACTTACCTGACTCCTTATGCCAATAGCCACAAACAGGTACTAGAAAAGGGGGCAAATTACACAAGCCCCCCTATCCACCCAACATATAATTACACTTATGTCATTGTCCCTCGTTCACAGGAGGGAGGACTTCTACTATATCTTCATCCAAATCTAAATCACAACAACATTTGAAAGGACAACACAACCATCAATGTTAAGTTTTACCTTGAGTTTAGTTGCTATTTATGCCATAACTTTGTGAAACCTCTACACATTGCCTATCAACCCATGAAGATGCCCCAAATGATAATTGAGAAAGGCCTCCACGTGATTTTCAACCCCTTCCAAATCATCATGGAGTATGTATGCTCCTACTACCATAGAGAGCATGGACATGCAACCTAGAGATTGAGCGGTGTCAAAAACATTTTTATGCCCAACCGACTAGCTAGGATCTAGAAGCAATTTTGACATAGCCTCTCTAATGCCAACACATGGGGAGCCATCCATGCATTTTTCCAAATCCCAAATCTGCACTGTGCCCACATCCTTAAATCTAGGTTCAAAATCTCTCTTTTTAAATATTCAGTGAAATTGTCGATCATATCATCTCCATCAACATGTTCCTTCCTTCTTCTACCTCCCTCTCCATATTTACTTTTTTCTACTAAATCCAACCTCTTGTCTTTAGCTCCACCTAAAGAAGAAGCCAATTATTCACACCAAAAACTAGAGCCAATAAAATTCTAGCACCACCTTTTGAAAATCACCCCACATGTATCACATCAAAAACCACCCTCTAAAAGCTCAACATTATATCTAATGATTTCAGCTACATTGGAGAAACGATGCTCATTACCTCCTTGGCCTCCCACATAGAACCTCATCAATGTGAAGGGACCTTCCTCTATAAGAAGATCGATTATCTTTTGTACTACCACATGCCCCTTATCAAGCCAAGAGTTAATTTTATTTTATTTACTACATACATACATGAACACATAAATTTTAATCTTTATTTAAGTATTACTTTATTTTATCTACATTGTTTATTTGAAAAACTACTTTTTGGTAATACACTTGTTTTGTTTTTGTATGTAGCTATTAATTTTACTTTTGGAAAAATCACCATTTATTATTTTTGTAATTCTTTTGTTTTGTTTTTACTTTGAAGAGAGTATTAAATATTATATAGTTATATGTTTCTTTTAAATACTTTCATATTAATATATATTTTAAAATTTTGATGTCTTTATATTTAAATAATAAATGTCTTTCACATTTTCTTTCATGGTCACAACATGAGATGCTTGTCCCCTTACTGTCACTATAGATTATGCCTCCCAGTATAATTAATTTAAAATGAAATAAGATATTAAGTTAGAAATTGATAAATTAAAATGTTGTTTGATAGAAATTAAGTATAAAAGATAGGTTTACTTAGTTCACAATATAATGTTAAAATGTGGAGGTTGAAGATCTATACTAAGTTGATTTGTCATAGTATAAAAATTGATGTCCTTGATGTGCTCACTATTTAAAACTCAAAATGAACTAGGAATTCTTTGTGGGTTAATCTCAAGTGCCTCGAGATCAATCTTGAGTAGTGTGGCCTTGTTCTTTGACGCATAGATCTAATCTAGCTAACAACATACTTATGTAACCCAATTCACTATAAACTTTAATGTCTAAGTATGTGTAAGAACTATGGTATTTATAAATACCTTAAGGAGCATGTCATATTTGTGAGGGTCAAGTTATCCTTGATCAACCCCCTTGTCAAACAAACTTTACATCTTTACATCTTTGGTGGAATGTTTGAAGACAATAACTAAGCATGTGCAAGTGCCCTATATGTAGATTTTGATGCAATATATTCCTTTTATACTTCAAATCAAAATATTCCTAGAATGATTGTTCTTTGCAATTCTCTTCATTTTTGAATGATCTAGGATTATCTTTAATTGCACAAATAAATGTCTTTAAATATTAAGACATAAGGAATATTTGTACAACCATATACGAAGTCAACTTCCAACAATTAGTATGAAAAGAGTGAGAGGCAACAATTTAAATTTTTTTATAGAACTTGAATTTGGGGTAAATCCCACACTCCTTGGCACCACAAAATGACCCAAGGCAAATAAATACAAAATTTGAGACCAAAAACAATTACATGAAGGTCTAGACAAATTATTAAGTGAATATCGAGAAATAAATGCAAATAAAGCTAAAATAAAATTGATTGTATAGAAATGTGTATAAACAAGTATAGATATCTTAAATACATCTATCTAAAAAATATGAGAGATATCAATCAAGATTTCAATATATACCTAAGAGTTATGTTATTTACTTAAGACTTATTTTATTTTATTTTAAAATTATTTTATTATTATTACATTGTTTACTTCATTTTTTTTGAAAAAATAATTTTATTTACATAAGAGTTATTTTATAGTTTTAATTTGTTTTTAAATATATGTCAGCTGTATTTTTTTTTTTTATGCATATGGTTACAATTTGAAACCTCAGACCATAACAAGAACAAATAGGAACAAATAGAAATTGGAGAAAAAACCAACTTTAATATAAAAGTATTCCACTTCTTAATATATAATTATATTAAATCATTCTATCAATATAAACCCAAAACTAAATATAAATTAACATCACTAAACAAATTTCACCATTACAATATAATCATCGTTCTTATAAAAAAAATTGTATAAACTTTTTTTTAAATTCAATTATTAAATGTC
This sequence comes from Cunninghamia lanceolata, assembly GCA_027924645.1. Lineage (NCBI taxonomy): Eukaryota > Viridiplantae > Streptophyta > Pinopsida > Cupressales > Cupressaceae > Cunninghamia > Cunninghamia lanceolata. The sequence goes on along the minus strand of BSBN01001055.1, from coordinate 2,497,996 downwards.
AATATCAATCCAAATAAATATGTAAAATCTTGGGTTCTCCGTATAGTATTTTCTTGTGGATGGTTTATTTCAATGGCCGGTTACTTTTTCGTTTCTTTTAATTGTCCTCTTCTCTTTCAGTGGTATTCCCAAGGGCAGTGATTGTCGACTTCCACAATTTTCTATTGCATTAGATTAATGCTCGAATTTTTATCACCTTTCTTTTAAATTCTAGTTATTATACTCTGAAGTAGCTACACTTTCAAATAGAGATTTTAATTTTAATTTAAGTGGAGATTACAATAAAATTGAAAATTGAGTAATTGAGGGAAACAATAAGGAAATAATATAAAATTAAGACTAAATATTCCTCAACTAAAAGTGAATTAAAAATCTAATGATGGATGGTCAAAATGATCTAGGAAGGTCCCTTAAATACATCTAGACACAATGTACAAGCTAGAAAGAATTAACGGTAAACATAAACCCAAAAATAATGGGTATAAATGCAAACTAATTCAAAAATACAGAAACTTCAATAAGAAACCAATAATATTTTAGAATAATAAATTTAACATATTAAATGCTGGTTCAAAATTATAATCAATTATTATATTAATAATATGCATTGACTACATCCATGTAAAAATAGAACAAATATGTACAACTTTTTGGTATTGATGGTGTAAAATTACTATTGATAGAATAATGTTAGATTACACGAACATTACTAAATGGTTCTGTCTCATGTTGGTGTTGGTTCTTTAATCTGTGTTCTTGTCTCTTGTGGTTGTTGGCTATTCTTATTGTACAAGTTTTTTGGATCCATTACTAAACATATGAAATTCCGTGCCCTATCCAACTCATAGGTAAAAAATATATTACTAATCACCCCTACATTCAACTAACCAACAATCCTCCATGTTCTTCTTCCTATACTATTCTCTGATATTACTAAACATATGAAATTCCTTGCCCTATCCAATTCATAAGTAAGAAATATATTACTAATCACCCCTACATTCAACTAACCAACTTCCAACTCCTCCATGTTCTTCTTCCTCTACTATTCTCTGATGTTGTTGTTATGTTCTTATAATAATAAAGATATTCCCTCTCTCAATTGCTGGATAACAACAAAGCGTTAGGTTCTAAGCTATGAATTACCCTCAGATTTGTAGCTATAATTTGATAACAAAAAGATGTTTATTTTGCTAATCTAGTTGGTAACACTGCTTCCAGCTGAACTCAGTTTACAAAGGTTGCTGATAATTTTCTCAGTTTTGTTTGGCAATCTTGATATCTTTATTCACAAATTCTTGTATAAGAAAAGAGTTTTGTAGATATCAATGGACCTTCAACAAACCAGCACACCAGTCATTCTAATACCATTCAATTTTCTTGCTTTCCTACTCCCTCTCCTAATAATAATAATAGTATACAAGTTTAGGAAAGAAAGAACGAAAAACTTCCCTCCTGGAAGCCTAGGCCTCCCTCTGATTGGCCAGACACTTGAATATCTGAGTGCAAAAAATTCTAACAAAAGCAAGGAATGGGTTGAAGAGAAGGTTGCAAAATATGGCCCTATATTCAAAACGTCTTTGATGGGTTGTCCCACAGTGGTCATTACAGGCCAAGAAGGGAACAAATTTCTCTTGCAAAATGACTACAACATTATCATGAACAAGAAGCCCATCACATTAACGAGTATTGTGGGGAGAAAAAACATGTTTGAACTGGGTGTAGAAGATCACAAGCGGATGAGAGGTGCCATCATACAATTCATGAAACCTGACGCCTTACAGAAATTTGTGGGCAGAATGGAATCAGTTATTCTACAGGATTTTGTCAATTGTTGGGAAGGAAATGAGAATGTTACAGTGTGGCCATTGATGAAGAAGCTTACCTTCCAAGTTGCATGTAATCTGTTGTTTAGTTTGAAGAACAGTGAAGAAAGGGAGATATTGAGCAAGGAATTTAGTACAGCTGTGAAGGCTGTTTATTCTCTTCCCTTGAATTTCCCAGGGACTACTTTTAACAAGGCCTTAAAGGCTCGTTCTCGCATATATAAGCGCTTATCCTTGCTACTGGAAGCTAGGAGGAAGGAAATAGAGGGAGGAGAGGCCTCACCTTACCAAGACCTCATGTCATGCATGCTGACTATGAAGGATGAAAATAACAAGACTCTCACAGAGGAAGAGATCATCGACAATATGATGTTGGTCATGATAGCCGGTCATGACACTACCTCTGTTCTTCTCACACATCTCATAAGAATGTTAGCGCTACACCCAGATATATACCAAAACATTCTTCAAGGTATTTCCCTCCCCCCTTCAATCTGTTTTAATCTTTTCAATATTTTTCAATCTTTTCGTTTTCTGTGCGATCATCCTATTTGGCTTTGTTTTTCTCTCTGAACTTTATGTGGTGCAGAGAATAGAGAGATCCTGGCAGGGAAGCCACCAAATGAGCCCTTAAGATGGGAAGACATTCAAAAGATGAGATATACATGGAAGGTGGCCCTAGAAACGCTAAGGATGGTGCCTCCAGTTTTTGGTTTCTTTAGGAAGGCAATTAAAGATGTAGAATATGAAGGTTACACAATTCCTAAAGGATGGCAAGTAAGTTTCTTGTTTTTCTTCTGTAATTTATTAAGTTTTTTTGTTTTTTTATTAATATGTTGTGATCAATAAACTGATTGCTTATGTGGGGATTTGGATCCCCGGGTAAATAGTTAGTGTATTAAGCACAACACATCAATTATGTAAGATCTCTCTGTGACACACTTTTTGACATTGCAAGTATTTCATCATAACATTTAATGCAATTAAAATATTAACATTTTTATTGGACAGTTCCTTTGTGTTACAAGCACACATTGGAATGAGAAGGTTTTCAAGGAGCCACTCAAGTTTGATCCAGCTCATTTTGATGGGCGCATTCCATCACATAATTTCATAGCATTTGGTGGAGGGCCTCGCATTTGTCCAGGGTTTGATTTTTCAAAGATGGAGACTCTAATATTTCTACATCATTTAGTTTCCAAGTTCAAGTGGTCTTTGACAGTTAAAGATGAAAAAATAACTGGTAATCCCTTTCCCATTCCAACTATGGGATTGCCAATCAAGATTAAAGGGAAAGAAAAATGATTTATATTTGATGATTTTTCAACAAAGAATATGTATAATCTTTCAATGAGCTGGCTCATTTACAATAGGGACCACCTCTGATAATTATGTCATATGCTTGAGTGGAAGTGTTGTGTAAACATTGTTCATGCAAATTATTTTACACATAATTAAATGCATAATTATGTCAAGAAATGGTGATTTTTATGTTCCACTTTGGCAAGTATGGATGATGGTAATTGGTAATAATTCAGGGCTTAAATTTGACAGTTGTATAGTTGTATTTAGCCATTTTCGCTGTAAAATACAATCAAAATTTTTAAAAGACTGTATCATATGAAAGGAAAGATTTTGGACAAACTGTCAAAATTTACATAGGATTATGCTGATATATATATATATATATATATATATATATATATATATATATATATATATATATATATATATATATATATCTGATTTTTATATAAGCTACTTATACTAAAATAGGTCACAGTATTTTAAAGGCAACATTGAATAGATAACTGCAATAAAAAAATTGCTTGACAGGCAAGGTGATTGTCAAATTTAAGCCCTGGACTATGACTAGTATATTTATATTTAGAAAAATATATCTATGGTATGTCTAGAGATATTTTTGGAACTTTTTTGTGTTTTCCATAGCTTTTGTCATTTTCTCCACCTTCTTTTCCTCCAACCATTTCCAATTTCTTTTCCATGGTTTTTGTGATTTTCTCCACTTTTTTCTAATTTCTTTTTTCTATCCATAGTTGTTTTGATTTTCTTCAACATTTCCAATTTCTTTTTTGGTTATTTTTTAATTTATTCCAATTTCTTTACTGGTTTTTTTTTTAATTTATTTTTTTCTATATATTTACACAGAAAAATGAGTGCGCTTATCTCCACCCTGTCTCAACATAATTAGACATTGCATGTGACTTTATGTAGGGAAATAAAACACACATTATTGTATTGATTTATATGTTTAATTAGACAATTAAGCAATAAACACAAATCAGATGTAAATTACTAAGAGTTGAGAAAAAAATATGTAAATAACAATGGAAGGATTAGAAATTCCTAGCTACTATCAAAATTTCTCTTTGATTGGTTGATGTACTACAATTGATGCAACAAAACTAAGATCTAATGGTGAAATTATGTTTAGAACATAGAAAAAAGCATACTAATGTTTCTTACACCCTCTAAACTAATTTATGCACATCGTCTAGTCCTTCTAGTGTGGCACTATCCTCTAATGTTGTTGACCTATAAGATTTTTTCACCTCAGCCTATACCTACATCTAAAACATGGATTGTGTTAAAAATCATAATAGGGTCTATTATGTGTAGAGGGAAGATTAATCAAATTCTTTGATAACAAGTCAAACCCTTTTGTTGATAACACAAAATTGAATGCATACCAAGCAAACAATAAAATTCATATGATGTCAATGTTGATGTATGGGTTGATGTCAGTGTTGATGTATGGGTTGATGTAATGTTGGAGTATTGATGCAACTGTTTTATGATAATTCTATATGAATCTACCTATAATTTTCACTAATGACCTAAGAATTGAACTAGAAATAAAAGATCATACATACTCAACCCAATGTGTTTTGATGCACAAGTTAACCAAGGTAACAACCAAATTTTAAAAAGGACAGTTTTGAGGGCAAGAAATATGAAAAGTAAAATGTGGGAAAAAGACTATTGTGTGTTCTAATTCAAGGTACATAATCACATGCACAACCTAATCTAGGAGCATAGAGATCTTAGGGCATTCAAATTAGTCTTTTCTATGACAAGGATAGGTTTATTCTAAGTGACAACTTCAAGATTAGGGTTAGTTCATGTACCAAAAAAGAAATATTGAGTGCTACAACCATGTATTTACTATAGTACCAAAAGTAGGCATAAAACAAGGGAGTAAAATTGAAGATTATGCACTTTTATCCCACACTTCATGGTATGGTGATTAGGAAATATAAAGAACATGGGTCTCTTCATATTCAACAACTTAAAAATATAAATAGAACAAATTTAAAATATTTTCTATAGGCCATTAGTAGCACATAGAGGTATTATTCTTATAGTAGTACATGGAGGTGATTTTAATGGCATCATAGTTGTACATGGAGATGATTTTAATTGATCAGTACCTATAGAAAAGAAAACATGATGTTAATTTGGAACAATAAATAAGTCCCAAAATTTTAACATTTGCATTATTAATAAATAACATATCTTATTCTAATAAACTTGAAAGTTCTTATTGTTGAAAGGTGTACACCCTTGGTCTCCTTGTGTTGTACAGTGCAGTGCTTGGGTTCATGACAAGGATTAACCTCCTCCCATAGATTCATTAACTCTAGCGATTGTATCGGGCATTAACGGGTCGATCTTTTGGTGCAATAGCAATCGTCTTTGCAACAATTAGTATTAGAGCCTGGGTTATGGGTTTGAACCCCTCACTTGTTCTAGGGGCGATTGTTGCAAGGTGTGTACCCTTGGTCTTCTTGTACTATGCAATGTAGCACTTGGGTTTGTGACAAAGCTTGACCGCTGCCCATGGATTCATTAACTCTGGCGGTTGTATCAGGCATTAACAGGTCGATCTTTTGGTGCAATGGTAACCATCTTTGCAACACTTATATACAGTCTTAGGTGATAATTGGATTATGAATCTATTACATATTGCCATGTGTTTACTTATAAGGAGTTGGGATATCACATGTTCTGAGAAACCATATATTTAAATCATGCAACAAATATTCATAACTATACAAATAGGAATGTATAAGCACATGTCTATGGCATTTTTTAAACACTTCATAATATGTTGATACTTCTTGCCAGCCTTGTTGAATAGTACAACATAAAATTTACATGAGTTCATTTTATATAGATATTATTACTCATCAATCATGACATTTAAAAAAATCACTCTAATAAATTTTACTAGATAAACCAATTTGTTTCTCAAATAATGATATTTTGGTATATCTTTTAGATACATCTATTGATGATCTTAGGAAATAGAGATACCTAAAAAGTTTAATAAAAGACGGATTACAAGTCACCAAAATAGACGTTAATGTGTAGTGCATAACTAGTATTTATTTTATGCTCTCATACCTATCTAATTAAAAGTAAACAATCTACAATAAAGATGAATAGTTTCAAACCTCACTTATCTTTCCATTTATATGCACTACATTTCATATATGTGTAACATTAGAAATAGAATGATGGTAATTTGACTCGACTCTTTAAATCATTGATAAGTAGGACTTATTTTTCATAGCATGTCAAATTATGATATTTATTTTAGGATTCAACTACATAGTTTTTTAGTCAAACTCATTGACTCATATTTCATGAGCAGTGGTTCACAAGAACCCTTGTTTTATGAGAATGAATGGTCCACTTAGCACTCATTGTATCTAAGTGATGCTCATAGGGGTGAAGCATCGAGACTTCCTAGGAGGTCATCCATCCCAGTATTACTCCTACTCAAGCACACTTAACTATGAAGTTTACCACAATATCAAGCCCACTTAGCTTTCTACCCCATTGCAAATGTCAACAAGTGTTGATCCATATTTTCTATTTCAATTGTTTCTTTGTCTAAAGTGAGCCATTTGTTCTTGTGGTTTAGTGTTGAGCCTCATTTCCTATTTTAATTACTACTTTGTCAAAAGTGAGCCGTTGAGACTTGTGGATCATATAGATCATATCATTGCTTAGAGGTTTGTTGTTTGAGAAACTCTAATTAGTGAAGGAAAAGGAACAACCTTCTAGGTTGATTAAAATGTAATGTCCAAACATGGATCAATATAATTCTGGAGCTCAACAACTACAAATAGTGGTGAGTATGTTTATTTTGATCTAGTCTTGTAGATAATATTTATTGCTTCCATAAGAATTACATAAACTAATACTATCCCACTTCATACATCATAGATCATAGACCAAATTCATTCATTAAACAATTCATACCAAAACTTCACTATATAGTTTGTAATCATCAATGTCTCTATATGACTATCTTATATATATATACTCTAAGTTCATATGTACCTATTATGCATAGTGGTGAAAATGGTTGGTCATAAAAATGTGAATAGTAGAAATTAAATGGTAACTTTCATAGATTCATCCAAAAATGTATCTTTCTATAACATGAATAGCTCCGAATATTCAATTTATAAATCTAAATTTGTAATGCTCATTAAGATTTTTGAAATAATTATTTAGTTTGCATCATTAGTCTATTGTTGAAAGACAAATTTTTCAGTGATTATTATCTTAAAACATTTCTATAATATTTTTTCTTCAATATTACCATATATAATGGTATTGTAAGGAATCTAAGGTAGTGGAACAACTTCCTACACTAATCTTGAGGGGAGAGATATGCAACACAAATAGAAATCATATCACAACACAAAAATTATATGGGGAAACCCTTCTGGGAGAAAAACCCCACACTCCAAAGTTATTCAATATATTATTTAGGAATAGAGAAGATTACAATATACTTGCAGAGAAAGCTTTCATAGGAGTTTAACCAACTATAGATCTAGAGACAACTCAATATCTATAAGACTCTTACACACAACCTCCATCTCAAGCTTCTGATATATAGAAGATACAATACAATAAATTGTCAATGGTAATTACAAAACCATGGGCCAAAAACCACTCAAAAGTGGCACCCAAATTATCCCCAATCAAAGATGCCTTGTGATGTGCCAAATCACACACCAACATGTGTAACTCTCCCCTTTACAACTCTTTTAAGTGTCCAACACATTTTCACATTTCCCAATATAGGAGGCCCAACTTCTGGAGGCCATAACTTTTGATCTGAGTGTTTGATTGATAAATTGTTTGATGTGTTGGAAAGCTCATTAATAGATATATCAAGATGTACCTAGATTTTATAGATATGACAACTTTCAGGGTGTTTAGGGACCTCTAAGTTCCTCAAAACTAAGTTTGAAACTTTTTTGGGAGTTTCACAAAAATGAAAAACTTTAATATCTTGCAATCTAGTTATGATCTTGAGTTGAAACTCATATGAGATGTTTACTTGGTATTTCTACACCTTTTGGAAAAATTTTGGGTCCATCCAATCTCAAATATAGAGTTACTAAAAATAGTAAGTCCTTCCATGTTTAGCCCTTTTAGAAACTTTGAAAGTTCTAAACCATTCTTCAAGATAAAGGGTATTCAAATAGAACAAATTGGGAAGAATAGTAACCTTTTTTAGTTGCAAGGTTGAGAAACATTTCTTTATAGGTATTTCCTTAAATTATAGAACTCATCCAAATCAATCGACAAGAGTTATGCATCAATAATAAACTATTTATTTGATATGTTGTGCTTCATGACACTAGTAGAATTTTGGCAAATAAATGACTAAGTGACTAAAAATTTTAGTCACAACAACTAAAAATGACTAAATTCTACTAATTTTTTGCAACTTAGCTATAAATGTGTAAATAAATGACTAATTTGGTCATTGACTAAAAAATTATGTAGTCACAGAAATAAAAATGACTAAATAGTTAGTCATGCAAATACAAATTAGACAAAATTTTAAAAAAAGTTTTGGGGAAATTATTGGTGAGATGTATTGGCGCAATTCATTATTCACGTTCATTACAAAATTCCTCCTTCATTAGTTGGGAAGAAGAACATTGCTAATATAGGTGGCACTGAGCTCATTGAGTAGATCATTGTTGCAAACATCGGAGCTCACAATTATGAATTGGCAATGGACGTGCGCCATCTAGAAGCCCACAAACCCACCATAGCTATGGCCCATCACCATCACACTCTTCACTTGCAAGCACTCTAGCATGCTCTTCACACACTCAGCTTGGAATATCTCTAATCATTCAGAGCTACTTATGGTGGGCTTGCCAAAAAATAAATGGTCAGGAATGTAGAGATTAAAGTACTTTCCTAGAGCTACTTCGCACTGAGGCATTTTGAGTTATAGCAGCTACTTGCATGGGTGATAAAGAAGAGAGGACCTAGAGACTTTTGAAAAGGCAAACAAGGAATTTGGAGTTTGTTGCAACAAATTTGAAGTCGATGATGCCCTCTGCAAAGAAGTCAGATTTGGGGACACCCTCTACAGTGAATTCATAGGTAATTTGAAAGCCTCATTACATTTATAAACACAAAATCTATAGCTTTGTGATTGGTAATTTATAGTAGTTATAATCTACTACTCTTAATAATGTTCTTTTACAATCTTGCCACTGTTCTACTTCATAATGTGTTCAAGCTAAATATAATAAAATTTGGGTGTCAGTGCCAAAATATAATTTCCTCAAACAATTTTGATACATTTTCATTGCAAGCGCACACTATCCTTGTGCAAAGTAAACATGTGCTAGATTTACCCACACATCAAGCATCTAAACAAATTTGTTTCTGTCTGCATCTTCTTGTACTTATATAAAAATTTCCTTTGTAATATCAAATTGACCACTTTCAACTAGCACAATGGCTACCCCATTTGTAGCATAAACATTTCCTGGTCTCTGTGCCAACACTTTACAATACAGTTCTCTAGCCTTCTCAAGATGTTGTGCCTCCACCTTTGGATCCCTCCTCTCATTACAAAAAGTTGCAAAATAATTCCAATTTCCAAGTGAAATGTCAACTTAAGAATTCTTTGCACCTGATTCACTTTGTGCAGCTTTAGTTGTTTTTTTCACTTTAAGCCAGTCATATATTTTTAGTTCCATTTTTCCAAGCATAGATAAAGCATTTGATGAGTTTTTATTCACCTTAAGTGCATACCCAATCAATTATAGGCTTAGTTGGATCTCATTCTGAGCCTGAGCCATGGCTAGAAGATGTAGATATGAATTCACATAATCAAGAAACTTGAATAATATTAGCATGTATTAAATATTTTCTTTTTTAGTATCATGTAGTTGTTCAAACAACCTAGCAAGATTAAATAGTGTTGTGACTTTATCCCATGGTAGCTCAAGGAAAACACCACCTTCTTCTAGTCGATGGAAGAATTACATATCCTTAAAGAGCATGGGAAAAACTGTAGAATTGGTACTAGGGCTTTTATTTATGAATTTGAAACCCAAATGCCATTTCCTAATGCCTCCATAAAAGTTTGTTGAGCCAACTCTAGTTAATCATGCTCAAAATAAAGAACCCCAATCTTTTTTAACAATTGAATGGATACTTCTTGTCTGTTCTTCTTCACAAGAGACTTTGTTGTCATAAGAGAATCTAAGGCTACACTGGGGTCTGATGATATTAACAACTCACCCATCTTGATAAATGCATGGGCATCACGTGGATCTATGTGAATTATCTTTCTTAAAATTTCTAAAGCCTTCTCTATCTACCCTTGCTGAGCATATATATGCCCTACAACTTATAAGCTCTCATAGTTTTCAAGGTGGATATCCATAACCTTTTCAAAATTTGAGAGAGAAACCTTAAGCTCTGCCAGCTTCAATTCAAAATGTCCACAAAATCTTGTGGCCTCTATCTTTCCTTTATTGATGCCATGTAATAGTGGCCAGTGGTGTCATAATCACCTTTACTATGATAAGATCGTGCAATATTATAATATGAATGAGATTTCATGAGAGGGTGGTCAGTTGACACAAGAGCTATCTCAATCAACCATTCCATAATAAAATGCTACCCTATGAAGAAAAAATGGTTGGCTAAATGATTCAACATCATTGTACAGTATGGGTATAATTCAAAGGCTCTACGCATCTTTTCCATTCCTTCATGAACACTACCTTTTTCACTAATTGTGAGAATCCTACAAGTAAAAAATGCACAAAACTAACCATAAAGATTTATTTAGATGTAGAACATGATGCATAGGAAGGACTCACACACAATAACCTTGACACATCCCAAACAAAGTTTCAATACACTTGATGCAAATCTGCACCCTTGTTCATTCTTGACAATTTGCTCCTAAGCCTAAAACATGGAAACAACACCCTAGTGACACTCAATCATTGAAGACAACATGGAATATGGGCAACTTGGTTTATTCAGACCTATTACAACATATTCTATTGGTTTCCAAACATACATGACCTAACCAAGTGATTAACACAATGATTTATGCAATTTAGGTCTTGCTGCCACTAAGTGCATTCAAGGTGATGACTCCAAACAAAGGTAAGAACACTTTTCATATGAATTCCAAGGCTTTTGCAGGCCCTAACAACATGCCACTATTATTCTTCACCCCTCCATTGACATATAGTCCATAGATTATTCAAAGCAATAAAGAACCTAGGGTTTTAAGACTGTCTCGCAACAAATCTGTACACAGTGTCAATCATATCTTCTTCACATGTGTCAGTCACGAGTTGTCCTCTTGTAGGGATGTGGATATCCATGGTACAAAGCTTTCCACCAATTTTTAGGATTTTTGGATGGTGGAAATGTTACCCATGATCAAATTTTGTTGTCAGGAACCCCTGGGTAGGGTTTAGACCTACACTCACCAAAAATGTAATATCTTGCACAAAATTTGATGAATTTGTATCAAACCAAATGCATTCAAAAGCTAGATTTTTGTTGCTAATAGATTTTTGTTTCTATTTGTAGAACATTAAAGATGGATCAACATTGAAGGTTGACTATGGATCAACACCATGCATTTGATGAGAGAGTAGCCAATGAGAGGGACATGGACAAATATCCATGTCCATGTAAAGACTGTCTTGGTGGAAGGTGAGAAATAGAAACTTGATTCTTCATCATATGATAAGATATGGGCATAGTGGTATAAGCCCTTGCGATTACAATTATTATTAAGATATGATAGAATTGCAGAGTGTGAGAGATGAGGAGGCAACAAACATAGATGAAGTGGCACCAAACATAGATGAAGAGGCAACACATATAGGTGAAGTGGCACCAAGCATACATGAAGAGGAAACAAATATAGATGAAGTGGCACCAAACATATATGAAGAGGTAACAATGTTAGATGAAGGGTTTGAAGCTGATAGAATGTTGAATAAGGGTCTAGACAATGATTAGGCCAAGTTGATGGAGGATGCTTTAAAGCCTATGTATGCTAATTGCAAGTTAAATCATTTGACAACAATCCTTCAAATTCTTAACTTGCAAGTGGTGTATGGTTGGACAAATGAGAGTGTAGATTAGTTATTGGCATTATTAAGTTTCTTGTTACCACCTAACTCCACATTGCCAACAAAATGAAGTTAATGTAAAAAGCAAATCACTAGGCTAGGCTTAGGGTATAAAACATCCACACATGTGTGAATGGTTGTGAATTATTTTGCAATAATCTTGCAAGTGAGAGTGAATGTCCAAAATGTCATGAAGCGAGGTATAGACAAGGGTTGAAATCAGTTGTGGTTCCTAGAAAGGTTCTTTGCCACTTTCCAATAATCCCACGATTACTCTGATGTATAGTCTAGAGACATTGCTGAACTTATGCAATGACATGCCAAAATTAAGAGCACCAATGGAAAATAATGGCATGTGCTTGATTCTAAGACATGGATGGAATTTAATAACAGATGGCCTGATTTTTCTCAAGATCCTTGAAATATAAGGATGGGTTTGGCTCTATATGGGGTGAACCCATTCTCAAATCAAAGTACTAAATAGTCAACTTGGCCAGTGTTTTTAATAAATTATAACTTGCCTCGATGGTTAGCAACTAAACAATTTTTCTTAATGCTATCATTGATTATGCCAAAGAAAAGTGTGACTTCAGATACAATCGATGCTTATCTAGAGCCATTATATGATGAGCTAATGGAATTGTAAAAAAGGAATTGAAGCAATTCAATCTTTAAGGGATGGTCATTCAATCAAATTCACTTTAAGAGCTTCCTTATTGTTTACGATTCATGATCTTCCTGCATATGGCACATTGTTTGGTCTCGGTGTTCATGGATACCATGGATGTCCTTCTTGCAACTTTAAGGATTTTATGAGGCACTCAAGAAGTATGCGTAAGTGAATTTATTGTGGACATCATGCTTACCTTAAAATGGATCATCCATATCGTTGACAAAAAACATGTTTCCATGGTCAAGAAGCGAATCGTTAAGCACCATTGCTAATAACAAGTGATAACATTGTTGAGAATGGGAAAAAAAAGAATGTCATTTATTGAAAATAATGTGATTGCTCATAGTAGATATGATCCATGTAGTGAAAGTAGTGTAAAAGAGTTCTAAATATTCTATAAAGTGCCATACTTTAAGGATATAGCCATTAGGCATATTGTTGACTTTATGCATACAGAGAAAAATATAGCCTATGCTATTATAGAAATTCTTTTTGGTGCTTTTGATACTATTTCTATTGGAATTAGTCCTGACAAATGAGAGGGGGTGAATCAGTTTTCCCACAAATTTAAACTTTTTCTACTTTTAATCTTCTTTATCAACTTACAATTAGATTAATGATGTAAAGGTTAAAGCATAGATCAACAACACATGAGTAGAAATGAATTGAGCACACATAATACCAAAATTTTTATGTGGAAACTCGATTAAGGGAAAACCACTGTGGGGGTTAACCCACAAGATTCATACCCTATTAAAAGTACTTAAAAGAAATGAAAAGGCACTTGCCTTAAGGCTCACTACCCAGATCTCACTACCTACAAGATTTTATGTTTAATACAAAAATAATGAACTAAGAAATAGCATCTTCTTCATGTTTGGTTCAGTCCCATTGAAGGCTTACTAAACTACCCTCAAACTCTTCTTTATTGTCTCTTCATCCTTTACTGTCCTTGTTCTTTTGCTCCTCCTCTTCCCTGCTCTGCTTCTAAACCTTTCTTAGGATTTTAACATTTTCACACAAGGATGATTTTCCACAATTCAACTACATGCCTTTGTATGCTTCCTCAACCTTGGAATACACATCAAGGTAGGCATTACAAACATCTGACTTAATGTGAATCACTATGTTGTCAGCCAAACATAATTAAGACTCAATTATTCTTCAATCAACATACCATGATTCACAAAATTGCTCTTTGATTATCTGCAACATGCTTGAATCATCCGGTCGGCCAAGATTGGGAAGAACAACAACATCAAGGAAGAAACCTTCAACAATGAGCTCAAACTTCAATATGGACCTTCAATGCTGCATTCACACAATCTAGAGATCTCCACAAGCACTTTGAATTCAACAAAAACATCTGCAATCCTCCAAATCATCAGAATCACTTGCATCTTCATCTGGAACCTCAAGAACACTGTCTGTCATGTCTGTCATATTAGAAAGATTGCTTGCAGACCTCCAAACCATGAACCAAAAGAGTTGATGATACACACTGACTTCCTAATGATGCCTATAAATCCACAGATCATAATATTTCAATGCAGAGCAATTCAGACAAATTTACTATCAATCTGTCTCTTTTGATCATAGAAAAACCTAGTTCTACTCAGATGGCTATAGCTTCTTCAAATCTTCATGGAAACCTCTCAAATCTTAACTGGAGCTACTTCAAACAACCCTCTGTACTTCCATATGGTCCATATCCATTGATCTTCATTAATTTTCTCAATATCCTCAACATTCCAGTCTTCCAAATAGGCAACAAAATAGGATACAATTGACACCAATAGCAACAAGAATATGTTGACATCAATGACAACACCGATTAGTCACATATTCGCAACAATTTCCTCCTTTTTCATTGATAGAAACATATGATGTGAAAATTTGATTCAACCATCAAGACAAGAACTTCTCCCCCTTTCTCTTATCACTTCTGCAACTACTTTCTTCATTGCTCCCCCTTTCATTAGCAACTAGTTTTTCACATGATTTCTCTCCCACTTTGACATCAATGGCAAAGGGCACATATTTGCAGTCTTTTCTCCTTCTTTTTGTTTCAGACCAATCTCAAAAATTGTATGCTAGTTACTCCCCCTGAGTAGTACCTTCTTAACATCATTTTGGATCACAAGATATGACTGTGAATTCCACCAAACTGATGCACTCTAGTGCTTCTTAATTCTGATCAAGAGGGGTAATAACCCCCAACTTTTCTCTGAGATACTCAAAAGTATCCTTGGGAAGAGGCTTAGTGAAGATATCCACAATCTAATCCTTTGAAGAAACAAACTCCAATCTGACTTCATTCTCATTAACCTTCTCTCTCAAAAAGTGAAACTTGATTGATATGTGCTTTGTCTTTGAATGCAACACTAGATTCTTTGAGATGCATATTGCACTTGAATTATCATAGAAGATTGTGATAGGCTTCTCAAACATAATTCTAATATCCTTCAGCATTTACTTCATCCACAAAACTTGAGTGCAATTGTTTGTTGCTGCTATATACTCTGCCTCTGCTGTAGATAGAGATATTGCCTCTTGCTTTTTGCTTAGCCAAGAAACCAATCTTCTTCCCAAGAAGAATGCACCACCACTAGTGCTTTTTCTGTCATCCACATCTCCTGCCCAATCAGCATCTGTATATGTGTGAAGAGTGAAATCATTATCCTTTGGATACCATAAGCCACAATCAAGTGTCCCCTTGAGATATCTAAAAATTCTCTTGACTACTATGACATGGGATTCTTTAGGATCAACTCGAAATCTAGCAACAAGTCCAACTGCATTCATGATATCAGGTCTAGTCTGAGTAAGATAAAGTAGTCCTCCAATCATTGAGCTATACCTTTTTTGATCTATCTTAGGTAAATTATCATCTTTACTTAACTTGCATCTGGTTACCATAGGAGTACTTACTAGTTTTGACTCCTCCATTCCAAACTTTTTCAACAATTCTCTTACATACTTCGATTGAGATATGAAGATACCCTTATCTGACTGAGTGATTTGTAGACCTGGGAAGAAATTCATTTCACTAAACATGGACATCTCAAATTCACTCTACATCTGATCAGGAAATGTTTTGCAGATACTCTCATTTTCACCAAAAATGATATCATCAACAAATACCTCAACCATCAAAATATTCTCATGATCAATCTTGAAGTAAAGATTACTGTCAGTAGTGCCTTTGCTATAACCTAGCTTTAGCAGATTCTTATCTAATCTTGTATACCAGACTGTTGGGGCTTGTTTGAGTCCATACAATGCTTTCCTCAATCTGTAGACCATATCTCTCTGATCAGAGAACTAAAATCCTTCCTGTTGCTCAATGTAGACTTCTTCTAACTCCCCATTTAGGAATGCTGATTTGAAATCCATCTGATAGACCTTGAAATATTTATAAGCAGTAAATGCAAGAAATAATCAGACTGCCACTATTCTTGCCACTGGAGCAAAATTTTCTTCAAAATCAATTCCTTCCACTTGAGAATATACTTTGCATACCAACCTTGCTTTGTTTCTTATAACTTTACCATCTTCATTTAGTTTGTTTTGGAAGACCCATTTAGTTCCAATCACATTTTTGTCCTCGGGTCTAGAAACAAGATCTCAAGTGTGATTCTTTTCAATTTACATTAACTCTTCTTCCATTGCTTTTACCCATTTTTCATCATTGCAAGCTTCACTTATTGATTCTAGTTCAATCTTTGAAATCAAATAAATCTCTTCTTGATCTTTAGCAATTCTTCTCCTAGTTTGAACACCTTTATTTCTATCTCTGATGATCTGATTTTCAGGATGATTCATCCTTACATACCTAGGAGTTTTAGGATTTTCTTGAACTTCTATTTCTTGAACGTGTTCTTCAACTTCTGCATTATCCTTTTGAGTCACTGGATTTTCTAGATCAATTTGGATCTGAATATGAGTTTGTACTTCCCTTTCTTGACTTGGATTTTCATCTTGATCATCTAAATCATATCTGCAAGACCTGGTATGTCCTTCTTTGCTTTCATCAACTCTAACATTTGCACTTTCAACAATCTTTTTCAATCTTTTGTTAAAGCACCAGTATGCCTTGCTTTGAGTAGAGTAACCTAGAAATATTCCTTCATCACTTCTTGTTTCAAACTTGTCTAGATCCTCATCTCTTTTGATATAGCATTTACTACCAAAAAATCTAAAATATCTCATAGTAGGAGGATGACCAAACCATAGTTCATAAGGTGTCTTACCAAAATTGCCTTTGATCTGCACCTGGTTAAGAGTGTAGACAATAGTACTCATAGCTTCTCTCTAATAAACTTGAGGAACATTTTCTTCCAACATCATGGTCCTGGAAGCTTCTTAAATGGTCCAATCTTTTCTTTCCACAACTCCATTTTTCTAAGGAGTCCTAGGAGCAGATAACTATCTTTTATTCCATGCTTTTCATAGAATGTATCAAACTCATCAGTGGTAAACTCTCCACCTGTGTTAGATCTCAGACACTTTATCTTCATACCAATCTCATTTTCCACCATAATCTTGAACACCTTGAATTTGTCAAGAGCTTCTAATTTTTCTTTTAATAAAGTTATCCACATCATCCAAGAGTAATCATTAATCAGCAACATAAAATATCTATCTCCTTGCACACTCCTAATTCTAGTAGGACCACATAGATCAGTATGCACAAGTTCTAACCGTCCACTTGAAAATTGTTCTCTACCTTTAAATGAAGTTTTGTTCTATTTACCCAATTGACATTCTCTACAAATGTTATCAGGTTTCACAAGTTTCGGAAGATCTCTCATAGCCTAAGTAGAACTTATCTTGACAATATTATCAAAATTCACATGACACATCCTCTTATTCCATAACCAACTTTGATATGTCTGAGAAATCAAACAACTTTTTCCAGAACTACTTAAATGAAAGATGTTACCTCTAGTTTGAGTACCGGATGCAATTTCAGTTTTGGAGCTTTCCAAGATTCTACATTTTCCATCCTTGAATTGGAGATCATAACAATTGTCAACCAACTATCCAATACTAAGAAGATTATGCTTCAATCCTTCCACATACAGAACATCATTGGTATTATTCTTACCATCAAAAGAGATGGATCCTCTGCCACGGATTCTACTAACTGAGTTGTCTCCAAATTTCACAATTCCACATTCATATTTTTCAAAGCTTATAAACTTACTTTTAACACCAGTCATATGATAAGAACATCCACTATCAATCGCCCATTCATCCTTTTCAACAACCTGAGCAGCCAAGGCACTTTCCACATTTGCATAGCTAGCAGATTCAGTAGACATTGGATCTTCTTCTTTGATAGTAATGAACACACAATCACCTTCAGTGGAACCTCCATGATTAGATTCATCATCTGTGACTCCTTCTCTAGATTCTTAGACATAGTAACATTTCTTTTGACCTTTATATCTATTAGGGTTTGGCTTTGAAAATTTCTCCATACATCTTGAGGCAAAATCACCAATCTTATTACAAGCAAAACATTTGAATGACAACTTTCCTTCATACTTACCAGATCCTCTTAGCATTCTTTTAGCAATAAGAGCTTCAAGTTTTGTAGACTCAATTTCATCATCTTCAAGATCCTTCCTTGCCTTAGCAAATCTGTTTGATCTTCCTAAAGAGCTTTCACCCGGATCATATCTTTATTTTCCATATACACTAGCCTTAAATGCAGATTCAAACTTAGGAAGAGAATCACCAAACTCACTCATTTCAAATTCTAAGAGCTTACCAACTAATTGATCCCTTATAATAGTTGTCACTGTCCTTATCTCTTCAATGGTAGCAACTTTATGCTTGTATGCTGCAGGTAAGGATCTGAGCACTTGGGCAACAATATATGATTCTTCTAATACTCCACCAGCATTTATGATATCAGTCACAAGTACATTCACTTTTTGCATGTAGGAAATAATATTTTCATCTTCACTCATTACAAACCTTTCATATTTACCCTTCAGGCTCTGTAGCTTGGCACATTTGACATATTTGTCACCTTCATACAAATTTTGCAACTTTTTCCAGATTTCATGGGCAATTTTCAAATCCAGGACATTTGCCAATTATGTATCAGTCAGGGAACTCAATAATGCTTCTTTCGCTCCAATATTGTATTCATCTTCCATAAGTTTGTCTAGAGTAGTAGGGCCATTCTTCAGAATTATATACTCATTCATTGTTATCGACCAAAAGGCATCACCCATACATTCCAAATGACATTGCATGCATACCTTCCAAAGGGAGTAATTTATTCCATCAAATCTTAGACTTTCCTTCTTATAGGTCGACATATTGGATCTCCTCAAGCAGTCAAGCTTTTTTTAGAGGATCTGGCTCTAATACCAATTGTTGGAATTAGTCCAAACAACTGAGATGGGGAGTGAATTAGTTGTCCCACAAATTTAAACTTTTTATGTGTTTAATCCTCTTTATCAACTTACAATTAGATTAATGATGTAAACATTAAAGCATGAATCAACAACACATGAGCAGAAACAAATTGAGCACACATAACACTAGAATTTTTATGTGGAAACCCGGTTAAGAGAAAATAACGGTGGGGGTTAACCCACAAGATTTGTACCCTGTTAAAAGTACTTAAAAGAAATGAAAAGGAACTTGTCTTATGGCTCACTACCCAGAGCTCACTGCTCAAAGAGGCTCATTGCCTATAGGGGGCTCACTACCTACAAGATTTTATGTTTAATACAGAAAAATGAACTAAGATATAGCATCTTCTTCATCCCTGGTTCAATCCCATTGAAGGCTTACTAAACTTCTGCTCTACCCTCAAACTCTTCTTTATTGTCTCTTCATCCTTTACTATCCTTGTTCTTTTTCTCCTCCTCTTCTCTTCTCTACTTCTAAACCTTTCTTAGGATTTCAACATTTTCACACAAGGATGATTTTCCACAATTCAACTACATGCCTTTATATGCTTCATCAACCTTGGAATACACATCAAGGTTGGCATTACAAACATCTGACTTAATATGAATCACTATGTTATCAGCCAAACATACCTGGGACTTAATTCTTCTTCAATCAACATTGCTTCACAAAATTGCACTTTGATTATCCACAACACGCTTGAATCATCCAGTTGGCCAAGACTAGGAAGAACAACAACATTAAGCAAGAAACCTTCAACAATGAGCTCAAACTTTAATGTGGATCTTCAACGCCATAGTCACACAATCCAGAGATCTCCAGATGCACTTTGAATTCAACAAGAATATCTACACTCCTCCAAATCATCAGAATCACTTGCATCTTCATCTGGAACCTCAAGAACACTATCTTCCATGTCTGTCATATTAGAAAGATTGCTTGCAGACCTCCAGACCACAAACCACAAGAGTTGATGATACACACTGACTTCCCAATGATGCCTATAGATCCACAAATCATAATATTTCAATGTGAAGCAATCCAAACCAATTTACTATCAATCTGTCTCTTTTGATCATAGCAAAACCTGGTTCTACTTAGATGGCTATAACTTCTTCAAATCTTCATGCGGACCTCTCAAATATTAACTGGAGCTACTTCAGACAACCCTCTATACTTCTGTATGGTCTGCATCCATTGATCTTCATTATTTTTCTCATATATCCTCAACATTCCAGTCTTCTAAACAGGCAAAAAAATAAATAAGTTGACACCAATGGTAACAAGAATATGTTGACATCAATGACAACACCGATTAAGCACATATTTGCAATAGTTTCATCATGTGAAGACTTTCAACATCTAAAGATTCATTGAAATCTTTGGGTTGAAAAATGTGCTGATGAAAAATATAGAAAACCTAGTGATCCTTATGTCTAGACAAAGGAACAACATGCACAATTCTTACAGTTGTTGTCTTAGATTCACTTTCCCAGTGCATATGTATGTAGTAGTATTAGAAGACAAACTGACATTAATGGCTTAAGAGGCCTCAAGACCCGTGACTATCATGTCATAATTGAGAATATTTTACCTATTGTGGTAGATATATCAAGTTTGGCAAAGCAGCCAAGATTGGTAGTTATAAGGTTGGGCCTAATATTAAAGAGAATGAGTTTACATGTATTAGATCCTTCAAACTTTGATAGTTTGAGGGAGGAGGTTGTTGAAGTCCTTTGTCTATTGGAATGGGAATTTCCACCAACAATCTTTAACATTTCTATGCATCTTCTAATACATCTAAAATATGAACTAGAACATTGTGGCCTAGTAAGAATGAGATGGATGTATGCTATAGAATAATATATGAAGGTTTTGAAAAAAATTGTTCGTACTAGGGCAAAATTAGAAGGCAACATATCTGAGGGATATTCAATGCAAGAGGCCATAGGATTTTGCACAGAATATATGAAGGATTTTAAAAATGTCAATCAACATGTATGGGATGATGATGAAGATGAAAGAGTTGCAGGTGAAGTATTAGAAGGCAATGGATGTCGCTTCAAGATATCAGATCAAGAAAGAAGTGTGATACATGCCTATATTCTTCTAAACACAACTTCGTTCAATAAGTGGCATAGGTAAAAAAAATTACACAAAAAAATTATTTACTCAATTATATTTACACATTTATATTTTTAATCTTACTATTTGTACGTTAATATTCTATGTAGAAAATATGAAGAAGAGAATCAAACTTGGATGCAACATCAACCTCAAAAGCGTAGATGTCATGATTTGATTAGAGGTGATTTTTTTTCAAAATTTGAAGAATGGATTGCTAATGTAGTCAATGATGCAAAAGGAGATGGTCAATATGTAACAATGGAGGAAAGTGAGGTTTCACAATCTCCACATATATGGGCTATGTGTTTTAGTGGAATGTGGGCCTATGGTAGTCATTTAAGAGTGGAAGAAAAAGACAAAGAAAAGACAAATTGTGATTGTGTTGTTAGTGCTGAATTTCTTCACGCAACTAAGAAATTTTATGTTGGATTCATCCAAGAAATTATTGAAGTGGATTTTGGTGAAAATAGTCCTATATTATTAAAATGTAAGTGGATCCAACCATCCGTAATACAGTTTGATGAGTATCGATTTGTACACACAAATATAAGGAAATTTTTGTCAGAGATGGATGAGCCCTATTTTTCCCCTCTTCAAATTAACCAATCATTTATAATTGATGATGTAAGAAGCCTAGGATGGTCGTATGTCATTCAAATAGAGTTTCGTTCTAGATGAAAATTCATGGAAGTTGTTGATATAATGCCTAATGGGCATTATGTTAATTTACAAGAAACATTTGAAGAAGTGGATGAAGATGGTGATGGAGTGTTTGAAGAAGGGATTTTGATTACCAATGAAGAGATTGGGAGAGAGAATGAGAAGCATGTCACAGATGAGGATGAGGAAGAAAATCAAGTAGATGTAGACACAAGTGATCAAGATTCTGATCTTGCTAGTAATGCAGATGATTATGATGATGTTTTGTCACCTTAACTAGCCTATCACCTTAAGAGGTTAGCTTGTCATCTAAACTTTGGTTATATGTATGGTGTAATTTATTACTTAATGTAATAAATATCTGAGTATAGGTATGCTTATTCACTATTGTTTTACTGATACATTTATGAATGTAATCATCATTATTCTGCTGGTACATTATATACAAAACCTAAGATGTTCACTATTGATTTGAAGTGCATTTAAAGTTAGGTTCAATCATACTTCTTAGTTTTCTTACTTTGGTTGAAATTAATTTTGTTTAGTTAGAATATAATTTCCTGTATGTCCTATATGTTTTCTAGATGCTAGGCTTTTCTTGTATGTCCTAGATGATAGCTTTAGTTTGTAATATAGATTCTAGCCTCCACATGCAATCAATATGCTTGTGTGAAGGAAACAATAATGAACATCTGTGATTTAATAATACATATAGATATCTTAACATTAGGTGAACTAAGCCTCCTCATTACAAACAAAGAAATGATCTCTTAGATAACTTAACCAGAATTTGAGCACCAAATTAAATCTTTTTCTCCATTGATTGCTTCAAATAGATATTAAAATATAACAGAAGTCTCCTAATTTATGTTTCTATTGTTGGAATTAAGGAACACTAAGAGGGGGGTGAATCAGTGTTCCGCAAAACTTCTTCGATTGTTCCTTAATTAATTTGCCACATACATTAAAAAAAAGAAGCATGAACATAAGAACAAAAACAACAAGATCATAACACATGAACACCAAGGGAAAAACCACGGTTGGAGTTAACCCACAAGAAATTATACTCTGTTAAAAGTATTACAAATGGGGAAGGCACATGCCTTCAGGGCACACTGCCCAGAGCTCACTGCTCCAAGAGGCTCACTGCCTACAAAAATGATTACAAGAAGATTATAGAATGTCTGAACTAATGAATAGCATCTAGTAATGCAAAAATTTAGTTCCAATTAAGCGTAGAATATTGATTTTACACACTTCATCCTTACTCTGCCATATTTCACTCTTTGGCCATAATCCAAGCTTAGATCTTCACCTTCTCACTTCTTTCTACCTTTTTCATACATACTCCATCATCACACACTACACACACTTCTAAAACACTCAAATCCATCAGCTACATATATCTACATCAAGAAATTCAATCAACTGTAGTCAACTTTAGAACATTTGTTAAGAACTCTGCTCTGTCGGCTGAATCCATGCACAAACAACAATGTGGACCAAAAACTTGTGTTCTCAATCATCAATCATGTTGGCCAATACCACTAGTTATCACAAATTACATAACCAAGAGATTTTCTTCATCCGGTTCAAGATTAAATACTAGGTTGGCATGTTCTTCTTCTGACTGTACTAACTAAATAGAACCTGATACTTAGATGCTTATAACTTTTGAATCCTTCACCACCAGAGGCTAAATTCCTAGATTTAGATTGTCCTAACAATCCTTATCACTCCCTCAAATCTGCATCACATTGTGATTTACCACTAGAGAGATCCAAACCAAGGTACTAGACTCTGTCACAGGCTCTATTTCTAACTACCTGGACTTAGACAAATATTCACTCTGACTTCCAGTATGAACAAATTATGTTATGCAGATGTGTGGGATAGACTTAGTTTCCATCAATGACAACACTTGTCCTACATAGCAGTGTCTCTTGCCAACAATCTTCCCCTTTGGCATTGATGGCAACACTTAGTGAAAAATGACTAAGTGTTGGAACAACTCCCCCTTTGTACACTTATGCTTTTCACTGTTCTCCAGTGCTCCCCCTTTGCTGGATTCCTCATTTTTCACTGCTCTTCACTCCCCCTTTGACATCAATGGCAAAGGCTGGAGTTTTTGGATGTAACAATTCCATAATCTCACACTCCTCCACAATGAAGTGTATATGCAATACATTGTTATAGCCAGGAGTGAATATTACCTTGTGGTCCAGTAGTTCCAATATTTGTAATTAAGCATCAAACTCAACAAAATCCGCATACTAAAATTCACCAAAAATTTTATGTACATGGGCATATATAAAAACAACACTGGATTATTTACATAAGTTTGAACACATCACCAAAGATATTCTTCAACAGCACCAACTCATTGTCCCAACTCTTCTTCATACTATTCAAAACTAAGATGTGACCACTGAATAGGAATGCTTGAGACTCTACTTTCTGCAAGTCGATAGGATCACTTGACTTAGTAGCAGCTTGGGCTTCTGTCATGGTATTGAATATTGCTTCCAACTTGGGGGAAATTAGTCCCCGAAGCTCATTTAGTCTTGCCTCAATGCTCTCCTTTTATTTTGTTAATTTCTTTATTTCTTCAATCAAGTTGATTGCCTGACACTCCTATCTTGCTATAGATACTATCATAGGATCAAAAGATTTGGATACACTTGATAGTTTTTGCTTAGACTCCTTTATTTTATCTTCAATATCCTCTATAACTTTGGGACAATATAAGCAAAATTTATATACATTTCTTCCTGTAAAAGAATTTTGAATGCTCTTTACATTGGTATCTAGCACAATTCTATCTACTCCTACTCCAATCATCCCTTTTAGAGCATCAAATCTTTTATCATTGAATTCATTTTGAACCTTGACTGCTGAAGACTTCTCTAGAGATTCAAAATGAGAACTTACCGAGTTTATTAGATTTTACAATTGGCCAGAGGGGGATGCTGATGAGTCCTTCTAGTATGTTAGGAAAATTTTCTCCAAAATTCCTGAAGCCAGACCAAGTAGCTCACTATCTTCCATGTGACATTTCAAAATGTCTTCTCTTACCTTAGCTTGTGCCAGAGAGGCCCATGTTATCTTCTGAACTGGTGAAAGACTATCCAAATTTATTGGACCTTTCAACTCTTTTGCAACTAGTTTATCACTTTCCAAAATTTCTATCACTGCTTCTATAGTGTCTCTTGCCCAAGATGCCAATACATCTATTTGATCCTTATTGGTATTGTCAAATGGATTGTCCTACTTGGGCTCTTCATCAACCTTTGAATCTCTTCTTCTTTTTCAAGTTTGTCCTTGGCCTTTTCTACTTCTTGGTCCTTAGCTTCTTCTGTTTCATGCTCTTTATTCTTCAATAAATTATCTTTAGTTTGATCATTTGTTTCAACATTCATCTTTGTATCTTCTTTGCCAGATTGATCCGAAGGAGTTTGAATACCTCCTGCATCATCAGTTTTATCTATCATCTTTTCATCATCTTTGTTTATTGCTTCCTCTTCTAGAATAGAGGAGTCATCTATCTCAGTTTGCTTCTCATCGAACTTCAATCGGAATTGAGGAATCAATCCCATCATCAATCTCTTTTTCAACAATGGGAAGATTATGCCTTTTTAATGCACTTAGAAGAATCTCCTATGTATCTTTGACTATCTCATCAATTTCACCAAGCATGAGTTTATTCATTCTTTTCTTACTCCTCAAGTCATCTTTCACTTCCTTGAATATCATGTTCACTTGTTCTAGAGTAATCTGAGGGCACAATTTTATCAGTACATGCTCCCTAAGCTCAATGTCTTTACTTTTTGCATTTTCTTTTCTTAATTCTAGAATATCTGCAAGACTTTTTGGAATTTCAGAAGTTATTTCAATTAAAGCCTTATTGTAGATATTTAGATATTTGACTGTTGCTTCCTCTAGAACCTCTTATCAGCATCACTGTAATGATCAAAAAATTTAGTCATGTTGGCCTTAAGTTCCTATCTACAGTAACTGATTTGATGATGTCATCCATAGAAAGAGTAAGCCTTTCAGCATATGTTTCAGTCTTTTTCCTCTTGCTTTCCCTTTTGCTTCTCGAGGGCTTCTCCTTAGATACCTTGGCTACTTTTGTACCTGAGGCCTTCAACTCTTTGATCTTAACATCATAATCAGTTTCTTCTTCATCATTTTTCATACTTTTATATGTCTGGGAAACCTTAGTTTTCACTCTTTTCCCTTCTTTTCTGGATGATTTGCCTTCCAGTTTCTCAAGATTGGCAGGTTTTGGGGGAACAACGGTAGAAGCAGAGCTCCTAGTAGTCCTTGGTGTGGAGGAGGATTATACCAGAGAACTTTCTTGTTTCTTATCATGCTTCTCCCTCTTAGCCTTTTCAGTTCTATCCCTAAATTACCTCACAGCTTCCTTGGTGAGGCCTAGATTCTCGGCCAACTAATCAACTTATTTTCTTGTTTTCCTATTGATTTGAAGTTTTCTGAGCTTAACATGCAGTTTCACACTTAGCTCCTCATATGTCCCAAATCTTTCACTATTGTGTCCTTTGGCTTGCTCAAAAGGTGTTGAGCATACATATTCAAAATTTTCTCATCTACCTCATACCCCATGGGCATGATCCAAATAGTTCTGGGTTCTATTGCTTCCATTAAGCACTGATCAATATCCACCATGAAACAAATTTCATTCTTGTACTTCTCAACAACTGGTTTAGGGATTCTTTCCCTAGAATGCACCATATTCTAAAAATTCTTGAATATCCCCAGATTGTAGTTCTATGTGTTGTGTAGATGATCTCTTATCTGAATAGAAACTGGCTCATCATTAGTCCAGTGCACACCCTTTATTCCAAGTACCTCATTCATGAAGTAAAAAAATAGACATAGAACCAATGTACCATATTTAAAGGTGTTTTTCTTGTCTTTCTTGATTTTGTTCAAGTTCTCAATTAGTTGGTTCTGCAGTAACTCACACAGGTCACAATCTGCATTTTCTTTTAACATTTGGTATGTAGCATATATGGCCATTCCAGAAATAGAGTTCTCCTTGCTAGAGTGATAAATTTTGTAACCAATTACCATTGAAGCAAACATAATGTCCGGATCACTAATGTCATTAATAGTCATTGCCCTTTTGTCAAATTTGGCACTGGTTGCATCAGTCACAATTTGATTCTTTATAGCCTTCAACATTGGTAGTCCACCAGATAAGTTTAACCTTGTCACAACCTTGATGGCGTCCATGGTAATCTTGAAGGGTTTCATTAGCCATATAAACTCATCATGCATTCAACTTAAAACATACTAGACCCATTCATCTTCATCGAAGGTTGGAAACCCCATAATCTGAATGAAATGTTTATCGTGCAGTTCCTTATACTTAGGTTTAAGACCATGAATTTCATCCCTTAGATGATTCTCAAACAAATCTACAAACCTTGAGTCTCCAAATTCATCTATGCTCACATGAATATAGACCCTAATATCTTCAACATGTAATACACTATATGGAACACTTGAAAATGCACCTAACGGGTCGACTTATATTGATTTGTGTTGATACTTCTTGAATTTGGGTTGGGGCCTTTCAATAATATCAACAATCAATGGTGTAGCCATTGCAAAAGATTACAAGTTCAAAGCTTTGCAGAAAAATTCATTTTTCTTTCATGGAATTAGGATTAGCTGATGAATTCACTGGTCGCACCTCAAATCCTTGAAATCTTAGCTTAGATGCTCTTTTTCTCACTCTCTTCGAATGCAAAGTGATCCAAATGATGAAAGGATGACCTTTTTTGCTTCGCAAAACCTAATTCTCTATTCTAATAAATGTGTTGCCCTAACTTCATCCAGTTACTTTATTTCTTGATGCAATTTCTCATGAATCATTATGCAAATTGTCATATCCATTTCCTTTCTTTCGAAAATCCTTTCAAATGATCTGTAATAACCCAAATTATCTTCTCTCATCATGCTAGATTTAGGCACCCACTTATTGGCTGGGGGAATTTGATTTTCAATGTAGCTCCCCCTGAGCCAGAGCTCCTAATTCAATTTCTAAAGGAATTACCAGCACCAGATTTTGGTGTGGACCCATTGTCAATATTCATTTCACCTTTCTTCACCCATGTTTTGTTCATTTCATTCTGGATCTCATTTACATTAACTTTGCCCTTGCCTTTGTCTAGTCTCTACTTATCCAGTTTTCTATTTACCGAACCTCTTCTTTCATTATTCCTACTTCTGCACAATCTTGCAATATGACCAGATTAGTTACAACTAAAGCACACAACATTTTTTTTCCCATTTGATTGATTTCCTCTTGATTTGCACTGATTAGCCATATGTCCAAATCTATTGCATGCAAAGCATTTTCCATTGAAGGAATTGCCATTTCCTCTATTGTTAGAGTTATTCATTATCATACTTCTACATTCACTGGATCTATGACCATACATTGACCAGAGAAGGATGGACCACTTTTATTTACTCTACTTCTTCACTGAGTAGCTCTATGACCAAATTTATTGCAATTAAAATAATTTCCATTGAAAGATGGATACCTTTGAGCTTTAGGTTGTCTTACTAGAGGTCTTCTAGGTCTGTTTCTCCCATTCCTTGATTGACAATTTCTTTGTACAGATCTGGAGCTTTCACCTTTCTCATACCCAAGACCATGTTTATCATTAGCCTTCTTCTGACTCTCAAGCAACACTTCAAGTTTAGCTGAGCTTATCTTGAACTTCTCCTTGTATTCATTTGTAACTTCTAGGTCATGTTTGACAATAACATTTTTTCCTTTCAAGTTCTTCCTCATTGTCTCTTCTTTCATGTAGATTAGACTCTAGATGGCCAGCTATTCTCTCCAATCTGCAGCATTCTTCTATTCTTTCTTTCAGAGATTGATTCATTTTTTGTTCAGCTTTCTTCCTTTCTTCAATTTCCTTAGTTAGCCTCATCACCCTGGATTCCATCTCATATTTTAGGACAACTTCTTTAGCAAACTTCTCACATTCCTTTGACTTCTCTTTCAGGGCCTTATCCTTGTCATTGTCTTCATTCTAATTTCCTAGTTGAAGAAGTAGCTTCTTCCTCTTTTCATTGGATTTGCTCAATTTTTTGTTTAAGGTCTCAATGAAGTCTTTAGCATTTTCAAGGTTCTCTTGAAGTTCTTTGACTTCTACTCTGGACTGATCAAGAGCTTTTGAAGTAAGTTTAATTTGTTCCTGGAGGTTGTATGCATCCATTTTATTACCTTCCCAGATCTTCCTCAAGCTGTTAAACTTCTTCCAAGGAACCTTGCTATGATACCAATTGTTGGAATTAAGGAACACTGAGAGGAGGGTGAATAAGTGTTCCACAAAACTTCTTTGATTTTTCCTTAATTAATTTGCCACATACATTCAAAATAAAGAAGCATCAACATAAGAACAGAAACAACAAGATCATAACACATGAACACCAAGATTTTTACGTGGAAACCCGATTAAGGAAAAAACCATGGTGGGGGTTAACCCACAAGAAATTATACTCTATTAAAAGTATTACAAATGGGGAAGCCACATGCCTTCAGGGCGCACTACCCAGAGCTCACTACTCCAAGAGGCTCACTTCCTACATAAATGATTACAAGAAGATTACAAAATGTCTGAACTAATGAATAGCATCTACCAATGCAAAAATTTAGTTACGGTTAAGTACAGAATACTAATTTTACACACTTCATCCTTACTCTGCCTTGTTTCACTCTTCAACCATAATATGAGATTAGATCTTCACCTTTGCACTTCTTTCTACCTTTTTCACACTTACTCCATCATCGCACACTACACACTTCCAAAACACTTGAATCCATCAGCTATATATATTTGCATCAAGAAATTCAATCAACTGTACTTGACTTTAGATCATTTGTTAAGAACTCTGCTCTGTTGGCTGAATCCATGCACAAACAACAATGTGGACCAAAAACTTGTGTTCTCAATCATCAATAATGTCATCCAATACCACTAGTTATCACAAATTACTTGACCAACAACTTTTCTTCATCTGGACCAAGATCAAATACTTGGTTGGCATGTTCTTCTTCTAACTATACTGACTAATTGGAACCTGATACTCAGATGCTTATAACTTTTGAATCCTTCACCACCGGAGGCTAAATTCCTGGATTTAGATAGTCCTGACAATCCTTATCACTCCCTCAGATCCATATCACACTATGATTTACCACTGGAGAGATCCGAACCAAGATACTAGACTCTATCACATGCTCTATTTTTTACTACCTAGACTTAGAGAAATCTTCACTCTGACTTCAGGTATGAACAAATTATGTTATGCAGATGTGTGGGATAGACTTAGTTGCCATCAATGACAACACTTGTCCTATGTAGCAGTGTCTCTTGCCAACATCTATAAATGCCTATGATGATGATATCAAAATTCAGTCTTCGTTTCTCTTTTAAAAGAGTCTAAGCAACAAATTTTAGACTGTTAGAAAATATGGCATCTTTTCAAAATTCATGCCTCTTCGTATAAACTAAACATTAATTTGGCTTAAAACATAATTAAGAGAAAACAAAGAAAGTAGACAATATTTATTGGAAGCCTGCAACACTTGCAATACACTTGTAGTCCATTAATCAACATATGAGACCCATGATCATCCTGATCTGGCAAATTCTACCTCTCGATGATAGAGTGTTTGAAGGCTTGGTTCTTCCACTACAACATCTTCAAGGCCCTATTCTTCTAGAGGAGTCAAATACTCTTACTCCCATCATTATACTGTGCTGTCATGAGACCATGATGCTCATTGCTCCCCTACACATATAACATGTCTATTCATCAGCTGTAAGATACTTCTGCTACCATTGAAACACAACATAATCAATAGGTCACTTATAATCTTGAATTTGGAGCAAGTTGGGTTGGTGATCCTTCCACCTTTTGTCTAGCAATGCTTTGGCATCAATTACAAACTTTGTATATCCAACATCCAAAGAAATTACTCTGTCTAGAATGATGTTGAAGTTGTGAATATTGATATCTTCATCCTTTTTCAAAAATTCCATGACCTTAGAAACTATATGACCAAATTCATCTTAACACACATCAAAATCCTTGATCTTTTCATCCTCTATTAGGATTGATAGAATGAACTGGTGTTTGAAAGTGGCAAATGAATCAATCTTTACTTGCATTATTTCATTCTCACCATTCACATATCCATACTCATCCAATATCATCTTGATCATTTTCTCTATTAGATTTAGAGCTGCAAGACCATCTTGATTCCATTCTAGAACTTTACACAGAGTGATCAATGTGTGATGTGTTGACTACCATCTTTGATACAAGGGATCTAAAACAAAAAAAAATTACTTTGAACTATTCCATGGCATGAGACAAGGAAGAATGGCATTCATTCAGATCTCTCAACTTGTCAACAACCATTTTCACTCTATATTCCAAAATTTTCTCAAACACTTCAAGAATTTTCAATTTTGCCTTATTCTTTGTTTTCTCATTTGGGCTTTTCAATTCCTCAATTTATTTTTCCAACTTCAATTTCAAAACATTCAATTGTTTAGCAGTCACTATGGTATCACCAATCTCTTGTGGCATGGTGTTTGAAATGGCACAATGGCTTGAATCTAAGAAGAACTCTCACCCTTTAGTTCTTCTTTCAGCTTTACATTTTCAAGATACAATCTATTTACCTCATCATTCATCTCCATATGAGTTCTCTCATAATCAAACAATCTTTGCTCTAGATTTTTAATAGCAGCTTGTGTAAATATTGCAGTATGCACAGTGAGGGTAGCTACTTTAGTTATTGATGTGTCCTGAAATTTCTTGACCACAACTATTCCCCTTATTTCTTGGACCACATCAAGTAATCTTGGTTTGCTAGTGTTCTTTTTTGTTTCCCATATTTCCAAAGTCTTTTTTTTGGATTGAAACCACAACCACTAACACCTTCCTCATAGTCAAATTTAGAAACTAGCATGGGGTCATCTTGATTCCTGACTTGGTGTAACAAAAACATTTTCTTCAACTCAAGACTGGGAATGATCAACATTTTGCTCCTTAATACCATGTGTCTAGCCTCATCAGGGTTGACACTTATTTCATCTATTTTCATTCCTATGATTGCATTCTTGTCCACAGCCACTAATGGTGACCCATTTGGTAGTCTGACTATTTTGGTGGCTGAGTGATAGTGTTGTGCCAATGTTCTAATCAAATCAACATCAACAAATACATTTGGCACCACAAGATTTGCCAAATCCAAATTCCATGGGTTTTCAATTGGTCCCTATCCATCTTTCTTTCCACAAAAATACCAAGAAAGGTTCCATCCAGAGATAGGGATTGTAGCATCCTAACATCCTTCTGCAACATCCTTGAACAATTTCTTGGACCACTTGTCAACTAAATTTGGCAAGATGTCCAACAATGATTGTTGAAGTGATTGTTTCTTGGGAGTAGGGGGTCAGTGCTCTTACTCACAGACTTAGTTTTTTAGGTTCCATATTTTAGTGCCTCTACAAACTAGGGTTTTCATATTTTACTTGCTTTATCAAACTAGTTGAAAACAAAGCACAAACCAAACACCAACTTTTATGCAAAGAGTGATGGGGCAGACTTACCTAGTCAAAAAATGCCTGACGAGAGCACACAAACCTTGAATTCACCTTCTACAATCAACCCTGAATTCACTAGAATGAAGAAATACACAGAAATCCCAAGTTTTATTGTGCCATGAAGCTAGTCATTTCACCATTAACTTCGATTTGTGCCAAAAAATCAACAGATCTCAGCATTCAATTCTTTTCAAACACGAACCATTGATTTGATCCAATCTAATGGATGGGCAAGTATTTCAAGATTTATAGTCCTTTCCTCAAAAACTAGAATGCCATAGTCATCAATGATAACCATTACGGGGCAGCACTAAAGTCATTTCGACATTTAATTACTTACTGCATCACTGCAAGACCAACTTAGGGAAATCGCAAGACTGTGGGACCTCTTGGATAGTTATGTTCATCTTCACCACTTACTGCCACCCTGCAAGCCTTGTTGCACACCACTATGGGATGGTGGGATACATGTTATCCCTTATGTTTTTTACCACGCCACTACCAATCTTTGCCTACCATCACGGGGCCATGGGAACCTTTGGTCTCCCATTCGTTGTTTACTGCATTACCGCCAATCAAAGTTATTAGCATCGCGGGGCTGCGATATGTAGCATTACCGGTCACTTGAACTCCTTATACTACAACACCGTGGGCTCAACTTGAAACCATCGTGAGGGTATGGTGAACACTTTATCCCAACTCCTTACTGCATTGCTTTCGATCATCTGCTTACCTACCGCGAGGGGGTGGTAACATATTATGTGCCAATTAAGTTTATACCAGAACACTACAACTAAATTTTCTGCATGTTGTGGGGAAGTGGTAACTGTGTATTCACATCCTCTAATTCCTACACACTTGCTAAGGTTGTTTACATGTGTTGTGGGGCTATGGTAAGAGACAAAAACACATCAATGGTTAAAAATATAAATTTCTTTCACATAGACCTGATATGATATGCTCATAAATGACTCCTGGAACAATTCTAAAAGGAATATCCCTAATTATGGATATATGGAAGGAAAATATATGAAATAGAGTGGGACTATGTGAAATTTTAAATGGTTCTAACACACCTCATGATGAAATAGACTATGTTTTTCCTTCATCCTGCTTGTGTTATGTTTTTATGAGTTCTTTTCTTGTGAATATATCCCTAAGGAAACTTTGTCTGATACTTGTAATTATAAACATCTTCTTGGTTTTTGACTGCAAAGTCTTTTTAA
Organism: Cunninghamia lanceolata; assembly: GCA_027924645.1. Taxonomy (NCBI): domain Eukaryota; kingdom Viridiplantae; phylum Streptophyta; class Pinopsida; order Cupressales; family Cupressaceae; genus Cunninghamia; species Cunninghamia lanceolata. Next base: position 2,463,904 of record BSBN01001055.1, on the reverse strand, counting down.
TCTGTAAACTGAATTCTATTTTAAGTTTTCATTTGCAATTATCAGCAGATTGGAAAGTCAATAGTTATCAACTTATGAACTCAATAAAGTTTTACTGATTCAAGTTGTTGATTTATACATTATTGTTTATTTGGACTTTAGGAAATGAAGAGAAGGGCTGTAAGGCACAAATTAGATGATACCAATCATAATGTTGAAACTTGACTGACATATTATGAGCACCTTCCTAGAGAAAAAGTGGCCAAGAATAATGAATATTTATTAATACTTGGTTTGACAAATAGGCAAGTTGTAAATCCACTAAGTAGTATATTATTTGTTTAATAGTGTTTAATGAAATTTTATAGGCAAGACCTTTATGTGCATAAGACATAATATGATATTATTAATTTTTTTATAAGCAACAAAAAGAGTGCAAAGAAAATGTAGAGAAAAAAAAAGGAAAGAAAAGATATAGTGCCGCCATCTTGTAGAAGCCACAGCTTTTGTGATTCAACAAATGCAGTTGGTGAAAACAATAGTTGCAATGATGATCATATGCAGCTTGATATAGCATATGCTGATGTGTAGCCTGATATAGCACATGGTGATCATGTGCAACCTGATATAGCAAATGGTGATGTGCAATGTTGTGATGATCTCTTAGAACAAAGTCTAAGAGAGATTATTGAAAACATCAGAGCATTAAAGGAATAGCAGGTCTATAGATGATTTATTCAAGATTAAAGGATGTGTTTGAAGTGAAAACTGCAGAGATTGGTACTCATGATCTACCTACTGACGCGACACCTAATGTGGCCAAGTAGCATGAAGTTTCGGTTAATGAAAGTCATGAAGAGAGACTTCTTGCATCTGTTGTGCCTTAGAGTGCACCATTGCATCTAGAACTTTTGATGGAACTATTGGATCAACTAGAAATACTTGTAGTGGTTTAATAGAAGATATGGTGATTTTGTTAATAGACAAAGATTGAGTCAAGATTTGTATAGATCTACAAAGAGGAATGCAAATGTAAGAAAATTAGAAGGCATGAAGCCATTATTGCTTGAGGTATCAAGAGATGGTGAGCCCATTGGGCCAAATGTTGCATAGTGGGCCTCCAAGTTGGGTGTAAGATGTAGGGCCCATTTGGATATTTACAAATCAAGTTTTGAAAAGCAAGATCCATGATCTGTGGAAAATGTTATACAGAAAATGGAAAATGCTTTTGAGACTATTGGTGGACAAATCTCTAGAAAATATTACAAGCAAAAGATGTGAATTTTGATGAACAATTTTCGATACAATTGCAGAAAAGCAATCATGGAGGGAAAAGAGAGGTTAGACTCCGCTCAATGTCCCAAACAGTGGGAGGCATTGAAAGAAAGTATGCATTGTTAAGAATATTTGGCAAAGAGTAACAAAGGCAAGAGAGCAAGAGATAATGTGAGGGCTAGATATACATTTGGCCAAGGCAGGTTGCAGGCCAAAATGGACAAATTTGGGGTAAGTGTATGGCTTTTTGGTTCAATTTACATTGTGTTATTGATGAAGGGGGTGAATCAAAAAACACACAACAATAGAGAATGGCACATAGAAAATAGAATATTTCTTTATTGATTTGGACAACTCATTACATTATAGAAGCTCATTTACAAAGGAATCAATTCCCCACAGGCTGCAACACTTTACAGCTACACATCACTAGGATCTAGAATCTTTAGCCTTCTACAACCCCAAATCAACTACGATTTTTATTTTCCCACCTATTCTTGACTCTACACTTTCCCCCCTTAACTCTACTACCCCCAAGGGTTCCCAAAACTGGTCATATATAGCCCTTTTTGGTGGCCACTAGCTTAATTTCAAAATTTGCATCTCCCTCCAAAAATAGGTCAACTTTGCAGGGCCATAACTTTCGATCCGACCATTGGATTTTAAATTATAATACCTTTTCAGAAATCTCTTGAAAAGACGATGGTGCAAAAGTAGTACCTAAAGGTAGACTACTTGGGTTTCCCACCAAATTTCGGGCCCATCCAGAGCCTCTAAGTGCCTCAATTTTAACTTTAAATATTTCAATAGGATTTTTAGAATTTCAAATTCTAATATCTCACAAATGACAAATGATATTGAAGTGATTTCTTCACCATTAGCTTCAATTCACCATTCTGGAGGTCCGTGTAAGATTTTGTATCCAATCGTGCACAAATACAAACTTACTAAAAATAGTAACCTTGCTGAATTTAGCCCTTATTGAAAAGAAACAACACATCTTTTTTTTGGTTGATGTAAGATTGCTCTTACACCCTGGATGCTCTTGCATCAGTTATTTATTTTGATTTTTTATTTAACTGACTATATGTTGAAATTGACATTATATTTTAGGTAGAAAACAGTAATATAGAAGTAGGTGTAGAAGATATTGTCAATTATATGGCAACACTAGATCCTAGTAAATTTAAGAGTAGGATGAAGTGGACATCTAGTTCATCAACAGATATTTCACAACCATTTGTTACATGCCCAGTAGGATCAGCCTCTCCAGAGCATGTCAACTCAAATGAAGGGTACCGACATGTACTGAATTGCATATACGTTCTCAGTCAACAAGTTTTACAATTGGTTGCCTCTGTTAACCCTATAGTTTTTGCATGGAATGAACATAAATCCATAGATTCAGATGAGGTAAGAGGCTCTATTGATCTCATTTCTTCTTGTTTAGAAATTCTATATATAAATGCCTCTTAGTATGTAGATTATTGAAATCTAAGCCTAGGAGAATCCAACCCTGTTTCTTTATTGTTGGAGTGATCCAGAAAATGTTCTTTTGGACAAATTTATATCTTACATTCTTTACTTGACTATTGAATTATTTGTATATTCTTTTGCATGATGGTTAAACCACATGCAGAGCATTTTTTTCAAAGTGGTAGGAAAGAAAAAATGCCTTCATGATGTCAACAGAGCTACTGATATTGATAGTAGTGATCATGATGAATTGGACAAGAATGTGCAGCACAGTCATCATAGTTATGTTGAAGCTGAGGTAATATAATAGTTGTCAGTTATCTATCCCAATGTTTTGTCATTTTTTATGCTTAAAATGTTCTTTTGGACAAAAAATTATAGCTTTTACATTCTTTAAGTTGTAAGTTAATCTGTCCCAATGTTTTGTCATTAATTCTTCATGCTTAGAGTGTTCTTTTGGACAAAAATTATAGCTTTTGCATTCTTTACTTGACTTATATTAATTTTTGCATGATGATTAAACCACATGTAGAGCAATTATATGAAAGCAGAATGAAAAGAAAAAGGCCATGTCAATAGAGCTCTCTACAATACTATACAACTTCATGTCAATGTTGATAGTGATAATTATGATGATGAACTCGATGAACATGCACATGATAATCATAGTAGTAGTCATGTTGAACTTGAGGTGAGTGCTATGAAACCATGAAAGTAATTACTATTCAAGTAAGTAATGGTTGTTTTATTATGTAAATAAGGGTAATCATTACCTATTTGATAAAGGTTGGTTAGAATAGTAGTGAAGTGCAATTAGCTAGTATACATAGATTATGGAAATAAGGGAGAACATATAAATTACATATGGAAGCTTAGAGCTTAGTTGTAGTAGAGTGCATACATAGATTTTGAGTATGCATTAGTGCATTGTGTTCGGGGATGTCATGGTCCTCAGTTGGGGGGACTTCATTGCCAATTTGGTGCAGTCATGGTCGGAGGGTCCACAAAGTGAACTATCTGGACCATGCAACAAGAGTAAACACAACGGAAATAGATCAAAGATATAAAGTAATTGCAGATTCAGTCATTCAATATGTCATATAATTCCAACACAAATTAGATGGCAACAGACATGCACACAATTCAGCTCACAAGCCTGATTACAGAATATGCTCAAGATCCAATGTTGGTGCTCTTTTCGCACAAATTCAAACTATCAGCTATCAATCTATCCAATTCTTGTTAACTACTTTCCTAAGAATCTATTACATCAATATATATATATATATATATGTATGTATGTATGTATATATATATATATATATATGTATGTATATATATATATGTATGTATGTAAATATATATGTATGTATGTATGTATGTATATATATATGTATGTATGTATGTATGTATATATATATATATATATATATATATATATATATATATATATATTGGACCAATAGGTCCCTCCATGTTGGCCAAGGAAGGTCACAAACTCCAATGAAGAGCTGCAATGTGCAAACAAGGATAGGTCAGACCTAAATGCTTAGAACTCCTCCGTAAATGCAAGGAATGAAGTGTGGATCCCCAAGGAAGGTCAGCCATGAACCTAACAACAAGGAATGATGTGTCACTAAGCTCTGCAAGTTGAAGAAATGCTCCACAAGTTTCTCCTTTGATTGTTTGAGACTCTCAAAATGCTTTGTTTTGAGAAAACAGCCAATCTTCTAATAGTGATAACTTTCCAATAAAGTAATATGGACCTCTAAATAATGGATATGATGTAGATGAATGATTGTAGATGCTAAACCTAGCTTCACAAGGTCTAGAATGCAACTGCCAAAGAATGCGGATCAAAACACAGGAACTGCTACTGATTGAACTACCTAAACTAAACTGGAGAAATAAAAAGAATCAAACTAAACTGAAACAAATTGAAATGCAAATGTTTTTGGTTGATGCAAGATTTCCCTTGAACCAGGGATGCTCCTGCATTAGACATCCAGGGTTATTAAAAAAGTGAGTCCCTCACTTTGCTGGGGCAAGAGGAAAACCAAGATGGTCCACCTCGGCCTGAGAAATCCAAGATGAATCTTCTTATGGTTTGCCTTTCCACTTCACAAGATACTCTTTGTATTGTTTGCCTCTACTGCTGCGTCCAATCCTAGTGTCCAAAATGTCTTCAATCTGCTCTAGTACTGAATGTGGCAACTGCTGCTTCAAGCTTTCTTCCATGTTGTCATTGAACTCTACTTCATGATACTAATACAAGTCTGCAATGTTGAAAATAGGTGATATACCCAATGTTTTTGGTAACTCCACTTCATATGCATTTCTTAAATCAAATTTTTTGAGAATCTTACAAGGACCAAACTTCTTCATCTTCAACTTGTTATATGTTCCAACTGGAAATCTTTCTTTTCTCAAATACACCATCACTTCATCTCTAACTTCAAATTCTTTATGTCTTCTCTTCTCATCTGTCTTTTCCTTATACTTATTGTTCATATCCTCCAAATTCTTCTTAACCTAATCATGCATTGATGTTACATCCCCAATTTTTTTCTTTCTATACTTTTACTTTTTACTTGGACATAAGTAAATTTGTTGTGATGTTTAGATTAATGACAAGGAAAAACATGGTTTTTATTGAATGTCATTTATTGAAATCATGGGAATGATTATGTTATTATCGATTTAATATTTGTATTATGAGATTTGATTTATTAGTTGAATTAATTGAATAATGATGCATTGATCACATATTGTTTGGTGACAAGTTATCAAATTACTCTCAGAGAGAGAGAGAGAGAGTATCTTTCCAGGAGAGAGAGATATAGACCTTAGGTTATGAGTGGTTTATTTGCCAAACCAAGTTATAAGTGTATAATGAAAATGTGAACTAGTGTGTCATAAGAGGTAAGCTTTGTCTTGTTAGTTTACTTCTAAACTTAATCGACAAGTAGTCAATATTGTTTTCAAATCTTTCCAAGTCGTATTAAGTCATCTTAGTCATTAATAATGTTAACAGTGTTGTTTGAGTTTGATTTATGACTATTTACGTTTAACGTAAATATTACGATGTTATTGTCATAAAATGGTTTTCATATTATTATTTACTTGACGTATTATAAATGATTCTTAACATTAAGATGATATAGTCAAGTTAAGAATACATAAATTGTGTCGACGAATTATGATGGGGAGACAAGATCAACCCAATCACAATAACCGTAATTCATTGTTCAATAATATCTTTTTATTGAATAAACTATATCTATCTAATGTATAGGCAATGTCATGAGAATTATAATTGATGTAATCAATATGTAGATGCCCTAGCATTGAATGAGGAGGTGTACTGTTTAATGTTTGAGTAAGCCAAAGGCTTATTTGTAGGATAGTCTTCAATAGTATTAGTGGTAGATCAAACCGCTCATTGTGCAGCATTTAAAGATTAGTTGTGTTTAAGTGATGTGTCGGCCACATCTTAGAAAGAGGACTGTGGTTTTAACTGCCACAACTGACGAGTCATGGAGCTGATGTCTCCCATCAACATGTGGGATTTACACTTAAATATTGGTCTTCATTTTTTATTTAAGCACTGTGGACTGTTAAGCTTTGATTAAAAGTTTGTAACCAAACGTAGAGGAGGTGGGAAATGAGGTGACTCTATAGGAGTCATGCCTCTATCATTATGACTAATAACTCATATGAGCCGATGTTATTTTATATTAAGAAAGTTAAAAACTTGTAGAAGACACAGGCATGATTTAAAAAAGAGATACATAATAGAATATAGTGTTGGATTAGGTCTGGACAATTGAGAGGGGGGGTGAATCAGTTGTCACACATTTACAAATTTTTCTTTTCTTAATCTATTTTTACAACTGATAATCAAATTTATGAAATAAACATTTTAGCATCACATTAGGAGAAATATAAATAACACACTTGATACCAATATTTTTGACGTGGAAACCCAGTTAAGGGAAAAACCACGGTGGGGGTTAACCCACAAGAATTAATACCCTGTTAAAAGTATTTTACAAATTGAAATGCACATGAATTCAGGCTCACTGCCCTGAGCTCACTGCCTACAAAAAGGATTACAAGAGATTTACAAATATTTTGAACTGGTAAGATGCATCTGCCAATGCTAGAGATCAGTCCCGGTTAAGTGTAAATACTGACTTTGTACACTTCATCTTTATTCTACTCTTTTCTCTATTCTGCCTTCATTCAGATATCAGATTTCTTCTCCTTTCACACATGAACCATTTCTTTAATACATACTCACAAAATATCCACAATCATCGACTATATATATCCTTATCTTGGATTGCAATCACTTGCCAGTCGGCAATAACAACACTTTGAACTTTTTAAGAAAGGTTCATTCTATCAGCTAGATCCATGCACCAATATTGATGCGTACCAAAAATAACACATGTAGATCATCATACATGTTGGCCACTAACATTCTATCTCATACATAGTTCATCAAAATACTTCTATTGGGTCCGCACAAGAATTAACATCAATTTGCCTATTCTTCACTAAACTGTTCTGTCATAATAGGATCCAGTATTCAGATGCTCATAACTTTTGTTCACTTTATCACCAGAGGCTAAAAACTTGGATTTAGATTGTCCTAGTGTCCCTTTACACTTATTTAGATCTATAACACATAATGATTAACTAGAGAGATCCACTGACCAAAGTATTGGACTCTGCTATATGCTCTATTGCAGGCTCCCAAACTTAGATGGATTATCATTCTGACTTCCGGTATGATCAGATACTGCACTACGGATGTGTGGAACAATCTTAGTTGCCATCAATGACAACACCTATTAATGCTGTGTAGTGTCTCTTGCCAACAATCTCCCCCTTTGGCATTGATGGAAACACTTAGTGAAAAATGACTAAGTGTCTTAAAGAGCTACTCCCCCTTTGTTTGTGCATACATGTCTTTCACTTAATTCAGTGCTCCCCCTAAGCTGCATGCCTCATTTTTCACTTCCCTTCACTGCCCCTTTGACATCAATGGTAGAGGGTGGGATCCACAAATCAAAAAAAATTCAAAAAATTTGTATACATTGCCGCATATGTACAAGTAGCTATTAAGTTCCATTCACATGAACTTGAGGATATCTACAAAACTAGCTTGTATTTGCATATGTTCAAAGGCCCAAGTACTCTTCATTCCATCCAAAATTGAAATGTTCCCATTTAACACAAATGAGTATGCTTTTGCCTTTGACAGATCTGATGGAACACTGGTTTGAACTGCAGTTTGAGCTTCAAATAAAGCATTATACATTATTTCTAACTTAGGGGCAATTAATCCCCAGAGTTCACACATTCTCTTCATGATGTTACTTTTCTCTTTGACAAGTTTCTTTACTTCCTCGGTCAAGTCAATTACTTGACATTCTTGACTTATGGGTGAAATTGTTAGAGGATCAAAATTTTGAGAGAGTTTTGACAAATTTTGTTCTTGCTCCTTTATCCTGTTCTCAATACCCTTATTAACTTTGGTCCATGATAGATAGAATTTGTACATATCACTTCCATCATTTAGAGCATTCTGAATACTCTTTATGCTAATACCCAATATTCTTCTATCATTTACCATTAGGTTCTTTATTTCACAAAATTTCTTATCCAAGAATTCTTTCTGAACTTTTACCTCCGCAGACTTCTCAAGGGACTCAAAATGTGAATTTACTGAACTTACAAGGTCCTTTAGATGACCGGAGGGGGAATCATTTTGATTCTTCTGATAGTTTGGCATTAATTTCTTGAAAACTCTAGTTGCAAGTCCCAGTAGCTCATTCTCCTCCAAGTGGAACTTTAACATCTTATCTCTAGCCTTTACTTGGGTGAATGATGCTATCTTCATTAGTTGAATTGGAGAAAGGACATCTAGATTGGCTAGACCTTGGAGTAGTTCAAGTTCATCAAGTTCAATCACTTCTTTTCCAAGAAAAACTTCTATTGCATCTGCAGTGTCTCTTGCACTTATTTCAGAATCAACCTTTTGATCTATTGATTTCTTAGTCTATGCTTTAGGTGCTTCAATGTTTGCACCATCTTCTTCTATTTTCTTTTTCTTTTCTCTTTCTTCCTCTAGCTTTGCTTTACCCTCTTCTGTGTTCTCTGCAGAGGAATTTTTTCTTGTTTGTTCATCACTTTCTATCTAATCAGGAGGGCTCTGAGAAATAGCAACATTATCCCCTTTCCTTGTATCAGATGGATTGGGAGTATCTTCTGCATCAAATATTTTATCCAACATTTCTGTATCCTCCTGAATTGCCTATTGTACTTCTGGAATAGAGGCTTCCCCAAACTCAGATTGTTGCTTCATAATGTTCTCTTCTTCACCATTTGGCACTTCTTTTGTGACTATGTGAAAACTATACTTCTTTAATGCTTTCAAAAGAATCTCTTGAGTTTCTTCAACTATTTCACTTGTTTCTTCAAGCATGAGTTTGTTCATCCTCCTCTTGTGTCTAAAGTCATCTTTGACTTCCTTGAGTATCATATCTATTTGATCAGGAGAAATTTGAGGACACAGATTTATTAGCTCATGTACCTTGATCTCTATGTCCTTGCACTTGGCATTTTCTTTTCTCAATTCCAAGATGTTTTCCAGACTTTGTGGTATCTCAGAAGTTATCTCAATTAGTGCCTTGTTGTAGATATTGAGATATCTGACCATTGCTTCCTCTAACACCCTTTTAGCCATGTCATTGTATTCATTGTAGAATTCAATCGTGGGTTTTAGATTACCATCCACAGTGACTGATTTTATCACATCTTCTAGGGAGAGTGTGGGCTTCTCAACATATTCTTCATACTCTTCAGTCTTTTTCCTTTTGCTAGTCCTTTTGCTTCCGTAGGACTTTTCTTTGGTTAACTTTGCAGCTTTTGTTCCAGTGACTTTTAGTTCCTTGATCTCAATGTCAGATTCTATATCTATTTCATCTTCTCTTATGTTTTCATAGGTCCGGGAAGCTTTTGTTTTCTTCCTTTTCTCATGTTTTCCAGATGATTCTGCTCCTGGCTTTGCAGTTTTGGAAGGAGCAAAGGCAGTAGTAGAACTTATAGTAGTTATTGAAATGGAAGAGGGTTCCACCAGATCACTTGTTTGTCTCTTTTCTTGTTTCTCTTTCTCATCCTTTCCTATTCTTTCTTTGAATTTCTTCACAGCTTCCTTTGTTAGGCCAAGATTTTCAGCTAGTTGCTTAACTTCTTTTCTTACTCTCCTATTTGTTTTAGGTTCTCTAAGCTCAGTATGCAACTTTAAACCCAACTCCTTAGATGTTCCAAATCTCTCAACCATTATGTCTTTGGGCTTGCTTAGCAGATGTTGAGCATACATATCAAAGATCCTTTCATCTACTTCATACACCATGGGCATGATCCAAACAAATTTGGGTTTCACTGCTTCCGTTAAACACTGATCAGTATCAACCATGAAGCATATATCATCTTTGTATTTGTTAATAATTGACTTTGGAATTCTTTCCCTAGAGTGCATCATATTCTAAAAATTCTTGAAGTAACCCCATATTGTCATTTTTTGAGTATTGAAATCACCAATGCTGTGAAGATGATTTCTGATTTGAATGGCAACTGGCTCATCCTTAGTCTAGTGTACACCTTTTACCCCAAGTACTTCATTCATAAAGTAAAAGAAAAGACATAGAGTCAGTGTACCATACTTGAAGGTGTTCTTCTTATCCCTTTTGATCTTGTTCAACTTTTCAATCAATTGATTTTGCAATAGTTCACACAAGTCATAATCAACATTTTCTTTTAGCATCTTATATGCAGCAAAAATAGTTGTTCTAGAAACAAAATTTTCTCTGCTTGAGTGGTAAATCTTGTATCCAATTACCATAGAGGCAAATTTGACATCCAGCTCTATAACATCATGTATGGTAATTGCTCTTCTGTCAAACTTCACTTCGGTAGCATCACTTACTATCTGGTTTTTCACATCTTTCAGCATGGGCAATCCTCCAGTTGAGTTTAAACCGATTACATTTCTGATAGCATCCCTAGTAATCTTGAATGGTTTTAACAACCAAATGAATTCATCATGTATCTAACTTAAGATGTATTAGACCCATTCATCCTCATCAAATGTTAGAAACCCCATAACCTAAGCAAAGTGTTTATCCTGTAGTGCCTTATTTTGGGCTTAAGTTCTTCATTTTCATCCATGAATTGTTTTTCAAATAGATCCACTTACCTTGAATCTTCAAATTCACCTATATTTGCATGAATGTAAACCCTAATGTCTTCTACATGTAGCATGCCATACGAAACACTTGAAAAAGCACCTAATGGATTGAATTGAATTGATTTGTGAGGATGCTTCTTAAATTTGGGTTGATGCCTTTCGGTAATGTCAATAACATGAGAGGTAGCCATTTCAAATGGATTTTAGATTCAAATATTTACAGAGAGGTACCTTTTTCTTTCACAGTGTTAGAGTTGATCAATTACTGATTGAATTCGTTCTCTGCCTCAGTCTCTGGACTAATAGTTCAAATGCTCTTCTTCTTGTTTACTTCGAATGCAAGGTGATTCAAATAAGTGATCAAGTGACCATTTAAAGCTCTGCATTACCTAATTTTCCTTTATAATAAATGTATTGCCCTAATTGTATCCAGTGACATTATTTTTGTAGTTCTTCTTGTTTCAATTTGCAAGATTTCATCTCAACAAATTTTCTTCTAGAAATCCTTCTATACGTTCTAGACCAATTTAGAGTATTTTCTATTTATGTGCCAGATTCAGGCATCCACTTACTGACTAGGGGAATTTGATGTTCTATGTGTTAGATTTAGGATAGACAACTGAGAGGGGGGGTGAATCAGTTATCCAAAACTTTCTTCCAATTAATCACTTAAATCCACTTTGTAATTCAGCAACATAATAATAAATCAATCATGGAAACATAATGCATTAAATCAAGAGTAGAAACACGTTAACACATAAGACACCAAGATTTTAACATGAAAAACCCGATTAAGGGAAAAACCATGGGGTGACTAACCCAAGATTGTATTCTCTGTTAAAAGAATAAGAACAAAATGGCACATGCCAATTAGGGCTCACTGCCTGGGCACACTGCTCACAAGAGGCCCACTACCTACAAGAGATAAACTATCTACAGAATAATAGATATTACATACTTGAACTAAATAATAGCATCTTCACCATGCTTGAGTCAATTCCATTTAAGCCCAATACTTCTACTCTACCTTTTGCTCTGCTCCTCTCTACCATACACTCATCTCCACAAGATACATTTGAAATGACTTCACAACCTCTTATTTATACAAGACATTTGTCTTTAGGATAATCATGCAAGTTGGCATACATTACAGAGAAAATACATAAATACAACATGACTAATTACAAAAAGACTTCACGTGGATCAACATGTTGTCGGCCACATAGATCTGAGACTTCAATCTTCCTTTAAGAACATGCCATTCTTCATAGAACATCTTCAAGATCATCCACAGGGTGTGTAACTCATCCAGTCAGGAAAACTTAGGAAGAACATCATCATCCAGAAGTAATTCCCCAATTACAAGCTCAATCATCAAGGCGGACCACTAACACGAATTAGACACAATCCAAAGACCTCCACAAGCTTGCCTAAATCACCAAGAGCATCCACATTACTTCTGCTTACTGAAATCTTTCTCTCCTTTATTCAGAACCTCAAGAACACAGTCTGTCATCACTGCCATATTGGAATAGATGCTTATAGACCTCCAAACCATGAACCAATTGAGTTGTCAATTCACATTGACTTCCTAAACACTCCACCAAATCTGCAGAACAAGATATTGCATTTTTCGATATCACCAGACCTATTTGTGTCATTCTGTCACCTCTGAACATCTACCAGAACTGGTTTTACTCAAGAAGCCATAACTTCTTTAAATCTTCATGTGGACCTCTCAAATCTTTACTGGATCATCTTAAGACACATACCTACAAACCCTTTGAAGCACATCCTCTGATCTTCATCTTAGCTGGGATCTTTACCTTCCTGTCTTCACTATTCTTCTCTGTTCCTGATAGGACTAATTTTCTCAATATCCTTAGCATACAATTCATTCAGTCCTCATCGTCAATGCAACAGGAGTATGTTGACATCAATGACAACACCAGTTGGACCCATACTTGCAAAAATCTCCCCCTTTGTCATTGATGGAAACATATGATGTAAAAAACTGTTTTAACCATCAAGACAAGAACTTCCCCTCATAACTTCCCCTAACATTCACATGTCTTCTCTTTCTTTACTGCTCCCCCTTTGATTAGCAACCACTTTTTGTTTTTCACATCTCTTCTCTCCCCCTTTGACATCAATGGCAAAGGGCACATATTTGCATCAATACCAGTTGTTCCTTCGGAATCATACCAGCTGTTCCCCCTGAGTAGCAGCTACCCAACATCAATCTAGACCACAAGATATGACTATGAGATCCACTAGATTGATGCACATTAGTGCACCTTAATTCAGAACCAGAGGGGTAATAACCCCTAACTTCTCCCTGAGATACTCAAAAGAGTCCTTAGGTAGAGGTTTAGTAAAAGTATCTGTAATCTGATCCTTGGAAGGCACAAACTCCAATCTGACTTCATTCTTGTTCACTTGCTCTCTCAAAAAGTGAAACTTGATGGATATATGTTTTGTCTTTGAATGCAACACTAGATTCTTTGATATATTTATTGCACTTGAATTATCACAGAAGATTGTGATAGGTTCCTCATACTCCACTCTAATGTCTCTTAGCATTTGCTTCATCCACAATACTTGGGTGCAACTACCGACTGCTGCAATATATTCTACTTCTGTAGTGGACAAAGATAGTGCCTCTTATTTCTTTCTCAGCCAAGAAACCAATATCTTTCCCAAAAAGAATGCAACACCACTGGTACTCTTCCGGTCATCCACATCAACTGCCCAATCCGCATCTGTATATGCATGAAGAGAGAAATCATGATCTCTAGGATACCATAAGCCCTACTCAACTGTCCCTTTTAGATATCTAAGAATCCTTTTGATTTTCATGACATGAGATTCTCTAGGATCAGCTTGGAATCTAGCAACAAGACCAACAACATTCATAATGTTAGGTCTAGTTTGAGTAAGATACAATAGTCCTCCAATCAATGACCTGTACTTTTTCTGATCAGCCTTAGGAGAGTCATCATCTTTTCTCAATTTACATCTGGTTGTCATGGGAGTACTCATTGGTTTTGAGTCTTCCATCCTAAATTTCTTCAACAATTCTTTCACATATTTGGTATGTGAAATGAAGATTCATTTCTTTGTTTGAGTGATTTGTAGACCCAAGAAGAAATTCATTTCCCCAAACATCGACATCTCAAATTCACTTTTCATTTGATTTGCAAAGGTTTTGCACATACTATCTCTTCCTCCAAAAATGATATCATCAACAAACACTTCAACAATTAAGATATTTTCATGATCAATTTTGAAATACAAGTTACTATCCGTAGTACCTTTGTTGAAACCAATCTTCAAAAGATGCTTATCCAACCTTTCATACCAATCCCTTGGGGCTTGTTTGAGTCCATATAGTGCTTTCTTCAATTTGCAAACCATATCACCATGATCATATAATTGAAATCCATTTGGTTGCTCAATGTAAACTTCTTCTTCCAAGTCACCATTCAGGAAGGCAGACTTGACATCCATCTGATATACTTTGAAGTCCTTGAAGGCAGCAAAGGCAAGAAATAATCTGACTACTTCAATTCTTGCCACTGTAGTAAAAGTTTCTTCAAAATCAACTCCTTCTACTTGAGAGTAGCCCTTGTAGACCAATCTGGCTTTGTTTCTGGATACTTCACCATCTTCATTCAGTTTATTCTGGAAGACCCATTTGGTTCCAATCACATTTTTGTTTTTAGGTCTGGGAACAAGATCCCAAGTGTGATTTTTATCAATTTGCATCAGCTCTTCCTCCATTGATTTAGTCCAACTTTCATCATTGCAAGCTTCATTTACTGACTTTGGTTCAATCTTTGAAATCAGACAATACTCTTTTGAGTCTTGAGCGATCTTTCTTCTTGTTTGAACACCTTTGCTTTTATCACCTATGATCTGATCTTCAAAATGATTCAATCTTACATACCTGGGAATTTTAGGAATTTCTTGCACTTATGTTTCTTGAACAGGTTCATTCAAACTTATCTCTTCTTCTTGATTCACCAGATGAGTCTGAATTTGAATTTTAGAAGGGGCTTGGACTTCTTGGACCAAAACATCATTCTGATCATCTTCATCATATTCATAAAACCTTGAGGGTTTTTCAATACCTTCATCAACCTTCACATTTGTACTTTCTACAATCTTCCTTAATCTCTTATTATAACACCAAATATTCAGTTTCTCTTGTAGAGGATTACTAATGTGCAGATCTCTCATATTTACCGTGAGGGTAACGGAGTTGCAGATGCTTGTGCTAAACTTGGGCAGCGATTTTCAAATTGGAGGGTTTGGCACCAATTTGATCATCTTCCTTTAAATCTTAGGAATCTCATTCTTAAAGATGTGGCCGGGTCTGGATGAGTCAAATGTGTTCGAAAGCCATCTCATTCTATCAGCTCCTTGGGAGGGGGCTAACGTGTCTTTTGAAGTACAAGTCCTCTCGTACTTTCTCTACTGTCAAATCCGCTCATTTTTCTCATAAGGTGAGCGGATGGCCGGATCATCATGGCCTGTGCTGGGTAATTATGGTTAAGCATGAGATTGGGGTTTGTAAGGCTTCCTATTATTATGAGTTTGTGTGCGATGTTATTATTAGCCTTGTTAATGTTAGTAATTTTCCTATTAAGACGACTAAGGAGACTGAGGGTTTCTGTGGCATGCGATGTAATTCCGCTATGGGAGGAGACAGAATTCAAATTGAGCCCATCTTGTGCTGTGAATTCAAAGACAATCTGGTAGCTTGGCATTACTACAAAGAGGGCGGGATTAGCCCCTATTTGGAGAGGCTCAATGGATTTAATGAAGCTCTTTCTGAACAATTTGCGCGGTCTTGGCAGAACAAATGGGTTTCGGTGGGTGGAATCAGATTTGAAGTTTCTGAATGCACGATCACTTTGGCCACTGGTATGTCTACTCAGGGCTTGAAGCTGCAATCAAAAACTAAAATCACCTACCTCTCTAGTCAGCAGCTCTTCCTTGGGGCTGGCGAAGAATTAGTCCCTTACCAGGGTAGTTTTGACAGAGCCAAGTTGTCGGAGCCGTGGGACACTATGTGTTTTATCCTCATGAAGTACTTCACCCTCAAAGGGTGCTTTACCAAGTTTTATAACTACCATCTCCCCCTGTTAAATCATTTTCATCGCAATGCTAAAATTAGTTTTCTATTTTATTTGCTTTCCTCCCTGGAGCATTCCGTCCTTAGGGTTTGGGTGAAATTGGCTAAAAACACTGCTATGAAGCCTATCCCTCTTCACCAGGGCCTCATTCTCTGTTTGTATAATCATCATCTTGCCCTCAAACCCTCCAAAACCATTCCCGCTAATAGTGGGGACGGGGAGCCCTCCTCAAACCCTAAGAATATTCCTGATGTTGCTGAACCTGGGCCCTCCCCTATTCCTATCAAAACTGTTGAAGTCTCCTCTTGCACTCCTGTGGAAAATCTTGTTGATACCCCGGGCCCTACTGCCTCTAAGAAGGGTAAAAAGTAGAAGGTTGCTGGTGATTTGAGCACTGGGAAGGCAATGGTTGGGACCCCCAAAACCCTTAGTAGGACCCCGGTGGGACAGAGAAAGGATTCTTTGGTGAAGATTTGTAGGGAGGGGCTTTCCTCTGGTGTTCGGCGGTCGGGGTGAATTGCAGGCAAACCAGCTCCTTCAGTGAAGCTCATTGACTATTCTGAGAGCGGCTCAGATGAATCCACCCAAGGAGAGGACGACAGGGATGTGGAGATTCAAGACATTTCTGGTGATGATGAAGACAAGCAGGAGACGCATGATACAGGGGCTACCACGGAGGATGCTGCTGACTCTACTGGAAATGCTGACACAGTGGATGCCATGTTTGTGGAAGAGACTGAGGATGCTATGGAGACTGATGATGGTCTGGGGGCTGATCTTGCTGGTTTGCGCGATCGCATTGTGAAGCTGGAGCAGAATTTCTCCATTGTGCTTAGGACCTCTATACTCCTCAACCTCTCTGTGCTGAAGAATCTGGGGGTTACTGTTAATACTGACAGTGATGATCTGGCTAAAAAATTGGATGATATTATTAAATCTATGGTCTAGAAAGGAGAGCTGTTGTCTCCTTCATCTTTGTTGTTATACTGCTGATACTCTGTTTCTCAGTTTTTTGACTTTCATCTTAGCGGCTAGTTTTGCTGGTATTTTGTTATGGTTGTATATGTTGTTTCTGGACTAAGGCACTGTTGATGCTTGCTGCCTTTGGGCCTCTCTATTTTTTGTAAGGGTTCAGCCCCTTGTTTAACCGCCTTATATTATCAATAACACCGGTAGGCTTTGCTTTGAGTAGAATAACCCAAGAATATTCCTTCATCACTTCTAGCATCAAATTTGGCTAGATCTTCATCTCTTTTAATGTAACATTTACTACCAAAGACTCTGAAATACTTCAGAGTGGGAGTGATGCCAAACTAAAGTTCATAAGGAGTCTTACCGGTATTGCTCCTGATTTGTACTCGATTAAGAGTATAGACTGCAATTCTTACAACTTCTCTCCAGTAGATATGAGGAACATTTGCTTCCATTATCATGGCTCTAGATGCCTCCTAGATGGTCTGGTTCTTTCTCTCCACTACTCCATTCTACTGTGGTGTCCTTGGAGCAGACAACTATCTTTTTATCCCATGTTTCTCACAGAATTCTATGAACTCACCGGATGTGAATTCTCCACCTCTATCAGACCTTAGACATTTTATGTTCAATCCAGTTTCATTTTTTACCATAGCCTTGAATATTTTGAATTTCTCAAGGGCCTCAGATTTCTCTTTCAAAAAAGTCACCCACATCATCTGGGAGTGACCATCAATTAATAACATGAAGTATCTGTCACCTTGTACACTCCTGATTCTTGTCGGACCACATAGATCAGTATGAACTAAGTCCAATAATCTGGTAGAAGACTATTCCTTACTTTTGAATGAGACTCTGCTTTGCTTACCCAACTAACATTCTTTGCACAAACTATTAGTAGGTTTCACCAGTCTTGGAGGATCTTTTATAGCCTGAGTGTTGCTTATCTTGATGATATTATCAAAATTCACATGACACATTCTTCTATGCCACAACCAACTCTGATCAATTTGAACAAATAAACAACTTTTGCCAGTACCAACCAAGTGGAAGATATTACCTTTTGTTTCAGTATCAGATGCAATCTCTATTCCAGAGCTTTCAAAGATCTTGCATTTTCCATTTTTGAATTGGAGATCATAGCCTTTGTCCCCCAACTATCCAACACTGAGAAGATTGTGCTTTAGACCTTCAACATACAGTACATTACTAGTTTTGTTCTTTCCATCAAAATAAATAGTTCCTCTATGTCTGATTCTACTAGTAGAATTATCACCAAATTTTACCACTCCTCCTTCATATCTTTCCAAATCTATGAACTTATTTTTGTCACCTGTCATATGGTGGGAGCATACATTGTCAATGACCCATTCATGCTTTTCTTCAACTTGGACAGTTAGAGCTCTCTCTACCATGTTATAATTGACTGATTCAGAGGGCATTGGATCTTTTTCCTTAATGGCAATAAACACCCAGTCACTTTTAGATTTGTTTCCTGTCTCTGATTCATCATCTATTACTCCATCATCATCATCATCTTCATGAACATAGTAAAATTTCTTTTGGAATCTTGATCTGTTAGGATTTGGTCTTGAAAATCTTTTCGAACACCTTGAGGCAAAATGACCAATCTTATTGCAGTTAAAACATTTAAAAGGCAATTTCCCTTCATACTTACCAGATCCTCTTGGCAATCTTTTTGTAATAAGGGCTTCAAGTTGAGTAGTTTCTGCTTCATCTTCTTCCATAACTTTTCTTGCTTTTTCATACCATGATAGTTTCTTTGAAGAGTTCTCTCCTAGATCAAACTTTTGTTTACCTTTTACAGAGGCACTAGCTTTGAATGCAGATTCTGTCTTGGGTGGTGCATCTCCAAACTCGGACAATTCAAATGTAGCTAATTTACCAGCCAATTGATCTCTTGTGATATTTGAAAAGGATATGAATTCTTCAATAGCAGCAACCTTGTATTTGTAAGAATTAGGAATGGATATGAGAATTTTGGCAACAATCTCATCTTCATCCAAGACTTCACCAACACATCTAATGCCACAAACAAGTTCATTTACTCTTGGCATAAATGTAGTGATATTTTCATCTTCTCTCATCTTCAAGTTTTCAAATTTTCCTTTCAGACTCTGTAGCTTGGCACATTTGACATACTTATCTCCTTCATGCAAAAATTCTAGTTTTTCCCAAATCTCAAATGCAGTTTTTAGATCAATAACAATTTTCAGTTCTAAATTAGATAAGGCACTTAGTAGAGCTTCTTTAGCCTGAAGATTGTTTTCAGCATCTTTGATTTCATCTAAAGTTCTCATACCATTATGTGGAGGAACATACTTCTTTGAAGTTATGATCCAATATTGCATTCCCATACATTACAAGTGACATTCCATGCAGCTTTTCCAAAGAGTGTAATTGGTTCCATCAAACCTCGGACTATCCTTCTTGTACGACAACATCCTGGATTTACTCAAGCGGTTAAGCTCTTTTAGAGGAACTTAGCTCTGATACCAATTGTTAGATTCAAGACAGACAATTAAGAGGGGGGGTGAATCAGTTGTCTAAAACTTTCTTCCAATTAATCACTTAAATCCACTTTGTAATTCAGCAGCATAATAATAAATCAATCATGAAAACATAATGCATTAAATCAAGAGTAGAAACATGTTAACACATAAGACACCAAGATTTTAACGTGGAAAACCTGGTTAAGGGAAAAACCACGAGGTGACTAACCCAAGATTGTATTCTCTATTAAAAGAATAAGAAGAACAAAATGGCACATGCCAATTAGGGCTCACTGTCTGAGCACAATGCTCACAAGAGGCCCACTACCTACAAGAGACACACTATCTACAGAATAATAGATATTACATACTTGAACTAAAGAATATCATCTTCACCATGCTTGAGTTAGTTCTATTTAAGCCTGATACTTTTGCTCTGACTTTCACTCTGCTCCTCTCTACCACACACTCATCTCCACAAGATACATTTGAAATGACTTCACAACCTCTTATTTATCTAAGACATTTGACTTTAGGATAATCATCCAAGTCGGCATACATTAGAGAGCAAATACATAAATACATAACTAATTACAAAAAGACTTCACGCAGATCAACACACTGTCGGCCACACATGTAACATCTCGCTACATAACCCCAAAGGGTAAGAGCCAAAAGGGGACAAGATAATTTTTTTCCTTTTTACATAAGTAAACAACATACACAGATTTAGTTGTCAATTCGATAGATTGATACCATTCATTTTAAACACCAAAAGAAATGTTCCTAATCTCATCTGATAAAAACATGAATCCATATGCATAAAATACAAGTGGATCTGATACTCACACCAGAATCCATAAAGTAATAAAGGAACATCACATTTCTTCTCATTAAATACAATGATTACAACCTCTCTTCTAAGAGAGTTGAATTTCATAACTGCATATACAATTACAATGATATATTCCAAAATATGATACAAGTACATAACATAGTCATGAGTATGATACAAAGACTAAATAGGTACAATAACTAAATGAAGTGATGGAGAGAGAGATCATCTCAAACTAGTGCTCCAAACTTGTTCGCCGGTCCCCAATGGTGGTTGCAATGCCTCCCAACCATGTGGACTCCTAAGAGACCACCCCACCGTGCTCGAAGATAGTCACAAGGCCCAAACAGATGAACAACAACAAGGGGATACAAGATGGCCAACACTCACATCAGACACATAGCAGACACGGAGAACAGTGCATTCAGCCAAAGTCATAATATAGGTGTACTCATCTAAGTCATAAGTCGGGTACTACTCACGACTCCTAAGGTGCTAGATACTAGAGTGTAATCATATGGATTGTCATCATATGTGCTCGAAGGGATGGCACACATGGGACCAAATACCTCTCATACGGAGGAGGAGACTCAATCATGCCCGAATCCACGTCCCGCAGATGGATGACTCAACGCCCCGTAGATGAATAGGCCTTCTCGTTGCATCCTTAGCCTTTACAAGCACTCAAGGCTATGCACGAGGTTTAATTATCTTATTAGTGTTTTTACCCCAATGTTTTAGTTTTATTTATCACTTATTAATGTAACTCTGCTACTAGTTCCCCTGGTAGCCACTTGCGGGCCCCGAACCCGTAGGGAGCCACTCCAGACGACCATTCTAATGCCTAGACCTTGTTCATCTCATTTGACTAAACGAGGCATTCAAAAGACTACAAGCACTGAGTTATAAATTTAAATAGTAAAGGTGAAAAATATGATCCATGAGTCATTCCTACCTAGAGAAAAGCAATTAGACTCTTAATGAATAATGCTAAAAAAAATCTATTAACACAGTAGAAAACCACATTTAAAATTTATTCCTTTATTTGCATAGGTTTTCTAGTCATCAATCCATGTTGAATAATCATAAGGTTTTGTTCTTTTTTTTTGTTTCCATATAGGTTTCATTTGTTGAGCTCTATAGGTGTCTTTAGTTGTATTCAATGGTAGGAAACTCCACTAGCAATGAGTGACAGAGTAGGCTTAATTATACAGATCAGCCATCAAATTAAATTGGTCTCAAAGTCTATAGGAAAACATAGCATAGATGAGACCATGACAATCAACAGGTTTCGGGTGAGTGGGGGAGTAGGCATGAGGACATGGTTAAAGAAGTCCTAGACTTAAGAGTCAAGAATCTATTTACTAGGTACGAGGTCTTGAATAAAATAGATTTCATGAGGTTTTTGAGTCCACTACGCAAACAAGCTTCTAAACACTTCATAATATAGATGAGAGGAGCAAGTAAATTCTTGATTAATAGAAGCTGTGGGTTTCATGTGGTGTAAATCTCTTCATTTTCTATATTTACATTACAGTTTTCTATATATGGTTTCCTTTAGTATTTTCTCTATACCATCATAATATTTTCTAAACATCAAACCCCTGTTTTCTCTGTCAGAAACTTATAAATCAGAAACAATGCCCCCTTTTTTTTAACACTCTTTCCTCTCAAGAATTCAAGAATAGTTCTGTATTTTAAATTGACTCCAAGTAAAGAGGCGACGTAAAAATCTTGCATTGAAACAAATTTCTGGCAAAAATAATCGATTCAGGGAAATGGGTAGTGTAAACATCATGCATTGAAATAAACCCTTGGCATATTATTTTTAAACACAACAGGGTTTTCTTATAGTTTTTATTATGCTTAAATAAATTGCAGCAAGCAGACTTCAATTTATGTGCCGGAAAAACAAAGAACGAACTGATTTAAATACCTTCACTAATCGGACCCCCTTCAGTGCACCTCTGAGTTTCAAAATAATATGCTTGACTCCGTATTTTCCTTTCTCCTATGTGCTTCCCTCTTTTTCCTGTATTCTATCCTCTCCAACAAAGAGACTCACCCTTTCTTTTCATGCCATCCTCCTCCTTTTCTAAGATAATTTCTTCTTGCATTTAACATTCCACCCGCCTCTCCAAACTGCATTGACTCTCCTCCTCTGATTAGATTTTTTTTTTTCTTCTCCCTATCCTCACTTCGTCGCTCACTGACTCAGAAGATATTTCTTCCTCGCATTAACTATGTCTTCAGATATTTTCTGTAGCTATAAACAGTTTTACCTACTCCTCTCAAGAGCCATCGTATATGGCACGAGGAAAGAAAAGATTAAAAAAAAGAACTAACTTTCTTTATGCCCCCACGCAGATTTTTCTTCTCATACGAATGAGTGATGTAATGATATCAAATCAGTCCTACAGCTGGGTAGCCAGCTCCTATTTCTCCTTCCACCAACTCACCACCGGACAATAGAGAGTGATGTTACATCCTACCCCCTTAGAAAAAGGCTTACTCCTGGAAGCCTGCAAATGCTAAGATGCAGCCAATGCACACACTAGGCCAAGAAACTCAATACCATCAAAGGAAGCCAAGGAGAAAAGTCTCAACAAATGAATTGGAAAACTACACATGACCATAAGGGCAATCTAGACATTACTATTAGGTAATCGGAAGATAAGAGAACAACGAGGTAACACAACACTGACAAGGTATAGTGGGCTAGGGTATAGGGAACATGGCATGTGACTATCTCTAGTAACCACCATCGAGGATAATAAGAGTATGCTCAGGCCTATGAATCTAGGCGGAGTTGATACTCAGTACCTGCAACACTCCAAGCACATGTCAAGGTACCTGGGCATATATATACATCATATAGCCAAAGCAACAACAATCATATAAGCATGAAATCCATCATAAGTAATAATAATGTCCACATCATAATAGTATCGAGATTGCACATCACCAGTGCCAATACAAAATAATAACAAGATGCGTAATCCAAAATAAAGTATACAGTCATCCAAGTCCATCAAGATAAGAAAAACATAATATGAACACAGGGTCATTAAATCCCCTAGAAGTCTACAAAAAGATAAGGATAAAGGTCTCTCATCCTCGTTGCATCTTCCCAAGATCCTGAGGACTCACCATCAGGATCCATTGGACCCTTAACTGCTCTATGTCCCAACCCCTGAGGGTTAACCTCCAATGCTAAAGGATGCGTATGGGTTCCAAAGAAAGCTGCCCGTCTGCCTCGACCTGCAAAGTAGTCCAATCAAGAACATGGGTCACATCAGGAATATATTGTCTAAGAACTAAAACATGGAACACATCATGGATGCGTGATAGACTCGGTGGTAATGCAAGGTGATAGGCAACAGAACCAATCCTCTCAAGGATCTCAAAAGGTCCAACAAAATGAGGTGCCAGCTTCAAGCCTTTCCCATAATGGATGGGGCTCTTCCATGGACAAACTCTCAAAAACACACAGTCACCTACCGAGAAGTGGTGATCCAACCTATGGGCATCGGCATACTTCCTCTGCCGATCCTGAGCTGTAGCCAAATGCTCTCTAATCCACACTACCTACTGCTCCATATCCTGAAACATCTCTAGACCCAAAATAACTCGATCCTCTAAGCGATCCCAACTCAACGGAGTGTGACATGGCCTACCATACAAGGCCTGGAAGGGAGACATACTGAGAGAACTATGATACCCATTGTTATAAGCAAACTCAACTAGGTACAAATAGTCCTCCCAACGAGACTGTCAATCCATAACATACATCTGAAGCATATCCTCTAAGACCTGATTAACCCGCTATGTCTGTCCATCAGTCACGGGATGGTATGCACAGCTAAAATTAAGCTTAGCTCCCAAAGCATGCTGAAGAGAAGTCCACAAAGTTGAAGTGAACACTAGATCATGATCAGAAATGATCCTACGAGGAATACCATGTAGGCGTACAATATCCTCCATAAACACTCGAGCTACAGATGTTGTAGTGTAGGAAGATCTCATGGGTGAGAAGTGTGCCACCTTGGACAACTTGTCCACTGTGACCATAATAAGCATCATGACGATGTAAAGACATAGGTAGCCCCACTATAAAATCCAGAGATATCATATCCCACTTCCATCCAAGGATGGAATGAGGCTGCAACAATCCTGCTGGGTGCTGATGCTCTGCCTTCACCCATTGACACTCAAGACATCGAGCCACAAAGTTGGCAATATCTCATCACAAACCTGCCCAATGATACAACTGTCGAAGATCGGCATGCATCTTCATGACACCCAGATGAGCTGAATAGGGTGCATGATGGGCTTCTGATAAAACCAAGGAACGAAGATCACCAGAATTTGGAACATAAATACAACCCAGATGTCGTAAAAGTCCATCAGGCTCAAAAGAGAACCCTGCAAACCTGCCCTCAAGGACTCTCCCAGACTCAATCTCCACTCTCACCTCCTGATACCAAGTATCACTAGGAAGTCACTCCAAAATACGGTTCTAAAAATCCACTCCAAGAGACAAAACTGAAATCTCATGTCTCCTCCTGCTCAAGGCATCCGCAACAACATTCTCCTTACCCTGAATGTAGCGAACCTTAAAGTTGTACTCATAGAGGAACTCCATCCAACGACACTACCGAGCATTCAAATTTGGCTGAGTGAAGATATATTGCAAACTGCGATGATCACTGTGCAACTCAAACTAATGTCCCAAAAGGAATGTCTCCAACACACAAGCGCATGGATGATAGCCGCTAACTCCAAATCATGGGTGGGGTAGTTTAGCTCATGATCCTTGAGCTTACGGGACTCATATGCAATCACTCATCCCTCCTGCATGAGAACTGCCCCCACACCCTCCAATGAAGCATCGGTGCACACTACAAAATCACCTATAGGATCTGGCACTACTAGGATAGGGGCACTCGTTAGCTGCTCCTTAAGAGCCTAAAATGCTAACTCACACTAATCTAACCACACAAACTTCTTCCCTTTCCGCTGAAGAGAAGTGATGGGATGGGCTACCCAAGAGAAATCTCTCACAAATCAGCGATAGTAACCCGCCAATCCCATGAAACTGTGAACCTCAGTCACATTCGTTGGTGCTGGCCAATCCACAATAGCCTAAATCTTAGAAGGATCCACTGAGATACTGTCTCTTGAGATGATGTGGCCTAAATATCTCACCTCAGTCTGGAAGAACTCACATTTGGCCAAATTGCCAAACAACTGATTATCCCGCAAGCACTGCAACACTTGCTGCAAATGGCCTTCATGCTCCTCCATAGTCCTTGAATAAATCAAAATATCATCGAGGAACACAAGAACAAACTGATCAAGATAGGTGCGAAACACCCCATTCATCAAACTCATGAAAATTGATGGAGCATTGGTCAACCCAAAAGGGACAACCGTGAACTCATAATGCCCATAACGTGTACGAAATGCTGTTCAATGAATGACTGCCTCATGAATACGAAGTTGATGATATCCTGACTTAAGATCTATCTTGGACAACACCTTGGCTCCCCTCATTTGATCGAACAAATCATCTATTCGAGGCAACAGGTATCGATTCTTCACTATCACTTTGTTTAACTGGTGATAATCAATGCACAAGTGAAGAGATCCGTCCTTCTTCTTCATGAAGATGACAAGTGCACCCCAAGGGGATACACTAGGATGAATGAAACCCTTCTCCAGTAAATCCTCTAACTGCAACCGCAACTCACCCAACTCCTGAGTAGTCATGCGATATGGTGCCCGAGAAATAGGCTCTGCACCAGGAATGAGATCGATACGGAAGTCTATGTCGCGCTTAGGTGGCATACCTGGAATATCACTTGGAAAGACATCTGCAAACTCCTAAAGAACCGGATGATCATGAAGAGATACCTCCTGAATCCCACCCTCAGCAAGATCACTAACTAAAATAGCGAACATTTGATAACCTTTCCGCATGGCACGCTTCAGCTGCATAGCTGAAATCACATGGAGAGAAATGGGTCTCTGAACCCCAACTAACTCAACATGCTCTCCAACATCATCAACACACTAAACTGACTTACACCGACAATCTATACTGGCTAGATGGGTCTCCAACCAATCCATGCCTAAAATAGTCCCATAGGACCCCAAAGGCAACACACGGAGATCCACTGTGGTAGTGAAGATGCCCAAATCCAACACACAACCATGAACAAGGGAGTCTATAGCCACCTTGGATCCAGTAGCTAACTCAACCTGCCAACCAATGTCTTGCCTTGCCACCATGAGTCCACAACGCTCCACGAGAAAAGGAGAAATGAAAGAATCTGAAGCTTCTGAATCAAACAAGATAGATGCGGTAATCCCACATAACACACCTGAATACTCGACTACAGTGCCCTGATGCTCAGTTTCATGGTTATCAACTGCTGCAAAAGCTCTATGTGATCTACCAGCCTCACCTACTGTAGGCTCTAAAGTAGCCTGTCTCTGACTACCTCCAGCCACTAATCTCTGAGGACACTGAGCAACTATATGACCATGCTGCCCATAAGCATAACAACCACCCCTGCCGAAACCTCAGCCTGAAAATGGTGTACGTGGCTGCTGGGATCCACCACCCCTAGAACTCTGCTGAGCACTCTAAAAAATCTGTGATGGACCACTCTGCTGCCTACTCTGAGAGCGATGACGTGAACGATCTCTAGCAAACAAAGTACCAAGATTCTGCCCACTCTGCTGAGACTGAGCAAGCCTATGCCTCTGTCAGTGACCATGTCTAGGAGGTGCAATATCTGATCTAGATGGTCTAGCTCCCTGAGACTGTGTACCCTGAGCAACTGATCTTGAAGGAGGGGCACTACCAATCTAAACACCAGCCTGACCACCGAAACCTCTAGTCAAATTCTCCTCTATCAACCTCACCTTCTCCATGGCAACCTCTATGGTCTTCAACTCAAACACACAGACACCACCACTGATACAGGCATTCAATCCTCTGATAAAATGTTGTACTAACATTGGCTCATCATAAAAAATGCTAGCATATTTCTTCAGCTCAAAGAAGCGGTGCTCATACTGATCTACTGTCATAGTCAATTGATGAAGTTCGTGGAACTCATCGACACATCTCTGTCGATAGTAGTTTGAAAGAAATCATGCACAGAACCTCTCTAAGAATAGTCCCCATGACACGGAAGCAATGTCTAGGTGAAGCTTTTGCTCCTCTACTCTCCACCATGTAGATGCAAATCTTCTGAGATGCATAATGGCACATCGAGCTCTAGTATTGCTACTATAAGTATGCATAGCAAAGCATTGATCGAGATCGATCAACCAAGTCTTTGCCTTGGTACCTGTACCAGAACCATCAAAAGTAGGGGGATGAGTACTAAGAAGATCCCTCATGTGACCTGCAGTAACACTATCTCCATCCACCCTATCCCTCACAACAACTACTCTTGAATGATCTGGACTACGAGAATGCTCATGCTTAGCTCCAACATCCTGACCATCCTAACGAGAACGGTGTGACTCTGCCTCATGAGATACCTTCTGATGAGGTCCTAATGGGTCCAAAATCTGCTGTAAAATAGCTAAAACATGAGCACCCCTGAGCCCTTCGGCTTGATTCTCAACACGCGGTTCCTCCTGACGCTCACCTTGATTACCCTGATTACCCTGATTACCCTGATTATCCTGATTATCCTGATCAGCATCATGCTGGGTGCTACATTGAAGAACAGTGGCTATACCTCTAATTCTACATCTGGCTCTACCCCTAGGAGGCATCCTAAAGGAACAAAGAACACATCAAAATAGATCATCACAAAGATGACCTATAAACCATACTAAGGCATGAAAGCATAACAACATGACTATAGAACAATATAACAAGCTCACGCCACACACGCCAAACACAACAAAACATAGAAGGCTCAAGTACGCCAGAGCTCCTAGTGTGTGAACATGGGCTCTGATACCAAATGTAACATCCCGCTACGTAACCCCGAAGGGTAAGAGCCAAAAGGGGACAAGATAATTTTTTTTTTTACATAAGTAAACAACATACACAGATTTAGCTGTCAATTTGATAGATTGATACCATTCATTTTAAACACCAAAAGAAATGTTCCTAATCTCATCTGATAAAAACATGAATTCATAAGCATAAAATACTAGTGGATCCGATACCCACATTGGAATCCATAAAGCAATAAAGGAACATCACATTTCTTCTCATTAAATACAATGATTACAACCTCTTTTCTAAGAGAGTTCAATTTCATAACTGCATATATAATTACAATGATATATTCCAAAATATGATACAAGTACATAACATAGTCCTGAGTATGATACAAAGACTAAATAGGTACAATAAATGAATGAAGTGATGGAGAGAGAGATCATCTCAAACTGGTGCTCCAAACCTGTTTGCAGGTCCCCAATGGTGGTGGCAACGCCTCCCAACCATGTGGACTCCTAAGAGACCACCCCACCATGCTCGGAGATAGTCACAAGGACCAAACGAATGAACAACAACAAGGGGATACAAGATGGCCAACACTCACATCAAACACAGAGCCAAAGTCATAATATAGGTGTACTCATCTAAGTCATAAGTCGGGTACTACTCACGACTCCTAAGGTGCTAGATACTAGAGTGTAATCATATGGAGTGTCATCATATGTGCTCGAAGGGATGGCACACATGGGACCAAGTACCTCTCATATGGAGGAGGAGACTCAATCGTGCCCGAATCCACGTCCCACAGATGGATGACTCAACGCCCCGCAGATGGATAGGCCTTCTCATTGCATCCTTAGCCTTTACAAGCGCACAAGGCTATGCATGAGGTTTAATTATCTTATTAGTGTTTTTACCTCAATGTTTTAGTTTTAGTTATCACTTATTAATGTAACTCTACTACTAGTTCCCCTGGCAGCCACTTACAGGCCTCGGGCCCGTAGAGAGCCACTTCAGATGACCATTCTAATGCCTAGACCTTGTTCATCTCGTTTGACTAAATGAGGCATTCAAAAGACTACAAGCACTAAGTTATAAATGTAAAATAGTAAAGGTGAAAAATATGATCCACGAGTCATTCCTACCTAGAGAAAAGCAATTAGACTCTTAATGAATAATGCTAAAAAAACTCTATTAACACAGTAGAAAATCACATTAAAATTTATTCCTTTATTTGCATAGGTTTTCTAGTCATCAATCCATGTTGAATAATCATAAGGTTTCCTTTTTTTTTTGTTTCCATATAGGTTCCATTTGTTGAGATCTATAGGTGTCTTTAGTTGTATTCAATGGTAGGAGACTCCACTAGAAATGAGTGACAGAGTACGCTTAATTATATAGATCAGCCATCAAATTAAATTGGTTTCAAAGTCTACATGACAACATAACATAGATGAGACCATGAAAATCAACAAGTTTCAGGTGAGTGGGGGGGTAGGCATGAGGACATGGTTAAAGAAGTCCTAGACTTAAGAGTCAAGAATCTATTTACTAGATGTGAGGTCTTGAATAAAATAGATTTCATGAGGTTTTTGAGTCCACTACGCAAACAAGCTTCTAAACACTTCATAATATAGATGAGAGGAGAAAGTAAATTCTTGATTAATAGAAGCCGTGGGTTTCATGTGGTTTAAATCTCTTCATTTTCTATATTTACATTACAGTTTTCTATATATGGTTTCCTTTAGTATTTTCTCTATACCATCATAATATTTTCTAAACATCAAACCCCTATTTTCTCTGTCAGAAACTTATAAATCAAAAACAATGCCCCTTTTTTTTTAACACTCTTTCCTGTCAAGAATTCAGGAATAGTTCTGTATTTTAAATTGACTCCAAGTAAAGAGGCGACGTAAAAATCTTGCATTGAAACAAATTTCTGGCATAAATAATTGATTCAGGGAAATGGGTAGTGTAGACATCATGCATTGAAATAAACCCTTGGCATATTATTTTTAAATGCAACAGGGTTTTCTTATAGTTTTTATTATGCTTAAATAAATTATAGCAAGCAAACTTCAGTTTATGTGCTGGAAAAACAAAGAACGAGCTGATTTAAATACCTTCACTAATCACACCCCCTTCAGCACACCTTTGAGTTGCAAAATAATATGCTTGACTCTGTATTTTCCTTTCTCCTACGTGCATCCCTCTTTTTCTTGTATTCTATCCTCTCCAACAAAGAGACTCACCATTTCTTTTCACACCATCCTCCTCCTTTTCTAAGATAATTTCTTCTTGCATTTAACATTCCACCCACCTCTCCAAACTGCGTTGACTTTCTTCCTCTGATCAGATATTTTTTTTTTCTTCTCCCTATCCTCACTTCGTTGCTCACCGACTCAGAAGATATTTCTTCCTCGCATTAACTATGTCTTCAGATATTTTCTGTAGCTATAAATAGTTTTACCTACTCCTCCCAAGAGCCATCGTATATGGCATGGGGAAAGAAAAGATTAAAAAAAAGAACTAACTTTCTTTATGCCCCCTCGCAAATTTTTCTTCTCATACGAATGAGTGACGTAATGATATCAAATCACTCTTACAGTTGGGCAGCCAGCTCCTATTTCTCCTTCCACCAACTCACCACTAGACAATAGAGAGTGATGTTACAACATAGATTTGAGACTTCAATCTTCCTTTAGGAACATGCCATTCTTCACAGAACATCTTCAATATCATCCTCAGGGTGTGTAACTCATCCAATCGGCCAGACTTAGGAAGAAGATCATCATCTGGAAGTAATTCCTCAATTACAAGCTCAATCTTCAATGTGGACGACCAACATGAACTGGACACAATCCAAAGACCTCCACAAGCTTGCCTGAATCACCAAGAGCATCCACATTGCTTCTGCTTACTGAAATCTTTCTCTCCTTTATTCGGAACCTCAAGAACACAATCTGTCATCACTGTCATATTGGAATAGATGCTTGTGGACCTCCAGACCATGAACTAATTGAGTTGTCAATTCACATTGACTTCCCAAACACTCCACAAAATTTGTAGAACAAGATATTGCATTTTCAGATCTCACCGGACCTATTTGTGTCACTCTGTCACCTCTGAATATCTGCTAGAACCAGTTTTACTCAAGAAGCCATAACTTCCTCAGATCTTCATGTGGACCTCTCAACTCTTTACTGGATCATCTTAAGACACATACCGACAAACCCTTTGAAGCTCATCCTCTGATCTTCATCTTAGCTGGGATCTTTACCTTGTTGTCTTCACTATTCTTCTTTGTTCCTGATAGGACTAATTTTCTCAATATCCTCAGCATACAATTCATCCAATCCTCTTCATCAATGCAACAAGAGTATTTTGACATCAATAACAACATCGGTTAGGCCCATACTTGCAACACTATGCTACTCCCCCTAAGTTAGAGTTTCTAACTTAATTTCTGGAGGAATTGTCAACACCGGATTCTAGTACTGACACATTATCATTGTTTGTTGTATCTTTCTTTATCCAAATCTTGTTCATTTCACTCTGTATATCATCCACATCAATTTTCTTTTTGCCTCTACCTTGTTTCTTCTCATCCAGTTTTCTATTTTCTGGACCTTTTCTTCCATTGTCTTTACTTCTGTAGAATCTTGTAATATGACCAGATTTATTGCAGTTAAAGCATAAAACATTTCTTTTCTTATAAACCTAATTTTCTCTTGATTTGCATTGATTAGCCATATGTCCAAACCCATTACAAACAAAGCAGTAACCATTGAAGGAATTCCTAATTCTTCTATTATTAGAATTATTCATTTTCATACTTTTGCATTCATTTGATTTATGACCATGCCTTTTACACTTGAAGCATTGACCGGAGAAGGATGAACCGTTTTGATTTATTCTGTTTCTACACTGAGTAGCTTTATGACCAAATTTGTTGTAGTTGAAATAGTTTCCATTGAATGAAGGATATCTTTGAGCAATTGGCTATCTTACCAGAGGTTTTCTAGGTCAGTTTCTCCCATTCTTAGGTTGAGAATTTATCTGTCTGAATCTGGAGCTTTCACCTTTCTCATACCTAAAATTATGCTTATCAACATCCTTTTTTGCCCTTCAATGTGTGCTTCAAGTTTAGTTGAGCTTATCTTGATCTTCTCCTTATACTCATTTGCAACTTCTAGGTCATGTCTGAGTGTGATAATCTGTCTCTCAAGTTCTCTTTCATTTTCTCTACTTTCTTGTAGATTAGATTCTACAACACCATCTATTGTACCCAATATGTAGCATTCTTCAAAACTCTTCTTCAGCTTTCTTCTTATCTTTAATTTCCTTGGTTAGTCTCATCACCCCAGTTTCCATCTCATGTTTTAGAATAGTAACTTCTTTAGCTAACTTTTCACATTCCTTTATTTTCTCATCCAGATCCATGTCTTCATAAGGTTTTCCCAGTTGAAATGGTTTCTCCTTTCCCTTTGCATTAGATTTTCTCAATTTCTCTTTTAAAATTTCAATGAAGTCTTCTTCCTTTTTGAGATTGTCCTGCAGTTCTTGAACTTCTTCCTTGGAGTGCTCAAGATCATCTAGGGCAAGATTAAGTTTCCCTTGAAGATCATACTCATCTATTATGTTGTCTTCCTAGGTCTTCCTTAAGCTGTTAAACTTTTTCAAAGGAACTGGCTCTGATACCAATTGTTGGATTAGGCCTGGACAACTAAGAAGGGGGGTGAATCAGTTGTCACACATTTACAAATTTTTGTTTTCTTAATCTATTTTTACAACTGATAATCAAATTTATGAAATAAATATTTTAGCATCACATAAGTAGAAATATAAATAACACACTTGACACCAATATTTTTGATGTGGATACTCGGTTAAGGGAAAACCCATGGTGGGGGTTAACCCACAAGAATTAATACCCTATTAAAAGTATTTTACAAATGGGAATGCACATGCATTCAGGCTCATTGCCCTGAGCTCACTGCTCAAGTGGAGTCTCACTACCTATAGAAAGGATTACAAGAGATTTACAGAGATTTTGAACTAGTAAGATGCATCTACCAATGCTAGAGATCAGTTTCGATTAAGTACAAATACTGACTTTGTACACTTCATCTTTATTCTATTCTTCTCTCTATTCTTCCTTCATTCAGATATCAGATTTCTACTCCTTTCACACATACACCATTTCTCGCATACATACACACAAAATATCCACAATCATCGGCTATATATATCCTTATCTTGAATTGCAATCACTTGCCAATTGGCAATAACAATACTTTTAATTTTTTAAGAAAGGTTTGGTCTGTCAACTAGATCCATGCACCAATATTGATGTGTACCAAAAATAACACATGTAGATCATCATACATGTCAGCCACTAACATTCTATCTCATACACAGTTCATCAAAATACTTCTATTGGGTCCACACAAGGATTAACATCAGTCTGCCTATTCTTCACTGAACTATTCTATCATAATAGGATCTTGTATTCAGATGCTCATAACTTTTGATCACTTTATCACCGGAGGCTAAAAACATGGATTTAGATTGTCCTGGTGTCCCTTTATACTTCTTTAAATCTGCAACAAATAATGATTAATTGGAGAGATCCACTAACCAAAATACTAGACTCTACTATATGCTCTGTTTCAGGCTCCTGAACTTAGATGGATTATCATTCTGACTTCCGGTATGATTAGATACTGCACTGCACATGTGTGGAACAATCTTTGTTGGCATCAATGACAATACCTACCAATGCTATGTAGTGTCTCTTGCCTACATATAGTAGTTGTGACAGTAGCTGAATACACAGTCTAGTGGCGTCAACCTTGTGGATTATTCACACATCTCAACCAGTTCAAAATTGTATACTTCCAGGCATTCCTTAGTTCATGTGTTATTAAAACCATGAGGAAATCAATTAGTTCATCTAAGACTGTATATCGTAGTAATATAGGTAATTGTATGAGTTTGTTGATAAGGATTAACCTTCTCAATTTATGATGTGATAGTCAAAAACTATTAAGTATCAACATAGGAAAGTTTCGTTAACATTTTTAAGTAAACTATTTTGAGCTATTTTCCTGTAGTCGATGAAGACAATGAATGATATTTACATGGTTGATATTTGGTCATCCCAGTGAGTGTACTGTTATAGTAGATTGAATCAACCATATTCTTAGTGATTTTTAAACTGTTGATCATACCCAATCAGACAATGAATGATAATGAATATCTTAGAAGGAGATTGTCATAAGTTGTCATAAGTTGTCATAAGCTTGAATAAATAGTCTCCTTATTGAATTAAGTTGTTAGTAAGCCAATATAGAGATAGAGAATAACCATACGATAGACTCTCGAATGGAAGAACCATGTTTCCATACTCTCTTTTTGAACCATAAAGTAATGAGGTTATAATGATTTAATTGTCTTGTCTAGGATATACATATATGCATAGCGGATAATTTTATTTAACTAAGAGTACTAGATTTATAAGAATTGTTAGTAAACTTTGTATCATAATCAATGGTAGTAACTTAGAGATATTATGGAAGATGGGATAAAGTTATTATGAGAATCCCATTTAAGACTAATTGTCTTTATTATACATGAAGAGACCCAATTCAATGGAGTAGGTTAAGTATAATAGAGAATGACCTTGTAGGGATATTTATACTTAGGATATGTTTTGATTATAAACATTATCAAAGTTATTCTATGTTCCTTTGTATAGGAGACATTATTTATTTGAGAACTATAGTATTCCTAATCTTGGTTAAAGTTAATCAAGACTTATTTGCAAATCTAGAACTCCTAGATATAAGATATGGTTTTATTGTATTAACAAGGGATATTAGGATAACACTAGAGTTGATTACCAACCAATTGAATGGTATGTCATATAGACTTACTCAAGTCAAAAGGTATTATTATTGTGATTCATAGATTAAACTATTGCATGAATAGGGTTCGTAAGAGATTGAAATAGCGAGAATAGGATAGTATCCAAGTTGAGGAGGGGTGGGTGAACACAATGACTATGTTCATTATGAATGATCTTGATATTAAAAATTTTGGCCAAAGTAATTCATTTGTTTTCTACATGCGTTGTTGGTTCACTGTGTTCAGATTGCTCATCCTATCAGAAATCATACTTAGCTAGAGGGTATCTAGGGTTGTATGGTTGATAGAGTTGAGTAGAATACAACACTATGTACTCGAAAAGGCAAATTACCACTGGTCACCTAAGGTCTATATTCCTTGTCAAGGGTAGGGCCACTTCCTATGTGGAAGATGTGTGGGAGACCGCTGGTCTATGGATGGAGGTAAATCACTAGAAAGATGCTCTCTCTCTCCAAGTAGGAAACATGCCAGGACTTGTGATAAAGATGTCAGAAATTCAGATGCAGTATTTATTCCAAGTTTGTATATGTAATGGATTTACATTTGTAAACATTGTAAATGAGAAAGACATATGGTTTATTGTATTTTGTAAAAGAAATCTTGTAATTGTAGTTACTTGATTATTTGTTGAATAAATATTTTTTTCTTAAACTCATTTTTACCTTGTTGAATTACTCTATGGTAAATTTTTGGTTTTACTATGATTGTAGAATGTGGATGTTACATATGGTATCAGAGCTACCAGGTTTAGCACTAGGGCTTATGATACCACTATGCTTGCATGTAGTCAACATTATGCGGTTAGCTAATGTTTGAAAAATTCTATGCCAGGATGGTATGTTTTAAGAAGACAGCAAGAATGTTTGTTAATTTGAGTCAACATTTCCTTAAAGCAAAAAGAGAATGTGAGGCCATTATCAAAACCTTTGAGGGAACCAATGATGAGTGTGACATTTGGTTAAGTGATATGAAAACTCTAGTGACTGCCTTAAGTCGAATCAAGTAACTGAGAAAGGAGTACTTGGAAAGGGTTAAAGATGAGGAAATAACTATGGTTAGGTGAGATCCCTACATACCCTCAACCATTGAGATCATAGAAGTTAGGTCCGATAGTGAGTCAGAGGGTTATATACCTTGAGATTATGTATTTGAAAATGAGTCTGAGGGATATACTCATCTTGAGCGTGACTTTTGAAGTCATTTCTTGTATAAAGAAGAATACTCTTTACTTTTGAAAAGAAATAAACAGATAAAAAGGTTTGTTTTTGTGCCGAACTATTGTTTAAATTGAGTATTATGTTTAGATTTAATGGGTTACATTATAATATTGAACTAATGGACAACTCAATATTCTCAATAGTGAGAAATCGATAAACATGGTGTGGACAAGAACTAACCAAGGAGAAAGTAAGGAGGAAAACCACTCGCCAAATAATAAGATGGATCAAATCATAACCATGCTAGATGAAACTAAAAAAGATTGGGTTATTCAGAAAAGAAGGTGGATGATAAAGGTAATACTGAGGGAGGAGGTGAAAACTCTCATGGTGAAAGCAAAGAAAATCATGAAGATCACAGTAAGAGTACCAAACCTCATAAAGAGGCAAGGGATAGATTGACCTTGGAGCTCTCAAAGGATATGAAGAAGGTTGTTCCACCAAAATTTGATGGGATAGAGACTGGAGATGCTACAGAAGCTTGGTTAACAAAGATGGAAAAGTACTTCAAGATAAGAAATTACTCAAAGCTAACCAAGGCAGTATGGGGAGCATTCCAACTAGCAAGAGAAGCATCCACTTGGTGGATGAATAAAAAGATGGAATTTGAATTTTATCTCTCTAAAGGTAACTTGGGATGAGTTCGTGGAACTCTTTCATAAGAGTTGGTTACCACAACTCTATTTTGATTAGAAACTGACTGATTTTTAGAACCTTCGACAAGGAGATATGACAGTAGTAGAATATGGAGAAAAATTCACTCAACTCCTGAAATATGTTCCACAGTATCAAAAGGATGAGAGATTCAGGATTAGAAAATTCATCATGGGCTTAAATGCTCAAATTGGTGGTGAAGTGGATGTACATGGTCCCACAACAATGGATCAAGTGTACGAGAAGGCAATCAATCAAGAGAAAAAGCTTAAATCTATCTCACCTTATCATGATAGAAGTTGCAAGAGGTTTAATGGAACTCCTAACAATCAACCCTACAATGAAAGATATGAAAAGAGCTACAATAACAAGAGAAAAGATAAAGGACCTCAAAAGAGCAAAGGTGGATCTGGCAATGAGAACAAGAATGACAACTACAAAAGAAATGAGGATAACAATGGGAAGACTTTATATAAGAAAGGACCCATTGGAGGATGTTTTACTTTTGGGGGCAACTAGTATGCAAATTGTTGCCCTAACAAGAATCAAAATGGACAACAAAGAGGTACTGCACTACCTACTCAACAAGAAGCATTCCAGTAAAGGATTCATGCATCTCTCAACAATCATCAAGCAAAGTATCAAATCACATCCATTGAGAGGACAAGTACTTTGTTTGGAGTCCCTATATCTATTTTGATTGATACAAGAGCCACATAAAACTTTGTTTCTCCTAGAATTTTGAATAAATTTTCTAGCAAAGCTAGTTAAATGTCCAAACCCTGGTCAATAGAATATGCTAACCAATCTAAGGCTTAGGTAGAGCAATGTTTATTTGAAGCCAAAGTTGACCTTCCTAGTTTCTCAACTGATGTAAATTTGTATGTAGCTCCCTTAGGTTCCTATGATGTGATCCTAGGAATGAATTGGTTATGGAAACATAGAGCTAAGGTTGACTATTTCTCAAAAATAGTGGAATGCTTAGATGATTTGAGAAATCCGACCCAATTCCAAGGGATTCAAAGAGAAGCTAAAACAGAACTATCTCTACCAAGCAATTAAAAAGGGCTAGAAGGAAAGGTTTTTGGTTGTTCATAGTCAAAATGGAACAAGTGGAGGAATCGGTAGAAAACCCTAGTTAATCTTTTAGGGAAAAGTATTCTTTTCTTTGGGAATTTCAGGATGTGTTTCCAAAAGAACTACCAGGATTGCCTTCCAAAAGGGTTTTTAATTTTTCTATTAACATTAAACTAGGATCGAAGCCAATATCAAAAGCACCCTACCATATGACAACAACGGAGTTAATGGAATTGAAAGCACAATTAAAAGAATTGTTGGCAAAAGGTTTAATCATACCTAGTGTTTCACCTTGGGGTGCTCCGGTTATTTTTCTTAAGAAGGATGGAACCCTTCATTTGTGTATAGATTACTATATGCTTAATATAGAAATGGTAAAGAACAAATATCCTTTGCCATGTATTGATGATCTTTTTGATCAGATGTGAGAAGCTACTATGTTTTCAAAGATTGATTTGCAATTAGGATATCATTAGTTAAAATAGAAAGATGAAGATATTCATAAAACATCATTCAGAACCAGATGTGGACATTATGAGTTCACAGTGTTGCCATTTGTTTTAACAAATACACCTACTACATTCATGAATCTCATGAATAGTATATTTAGAGATTGTTTGGATAAGTTTGTTTTAGTCTTTCTAGATGATATACTAGTTTATTCTAAGAATGAGGAAGAACATCAACATCACCTATAAATTGTTTTGCAAAGATTAAGAGAACATAAGTTATATGGGAAATTATCTAAGTGCACATTCTTTCAAAAGGAGATTCAATACATAGGTCATATTATATTAGCTAAAGGAATATCTATTGATCCTGCAAAAATCACAGCTATTATGGATTGGCCTAGACCAACAAATGTGCATGAGGTGCATAGTTTCATGGGCCTAGCTAGCTATTATAGAAAGTTTGTTCTAAATTTTTCTAGTATTGCTAGTCCAATCACTTCCCTACAGAGGAAAGGAAAGAGATTTGAATGGATAGACAAATGTCAGGAAGCATTTGATCTCTTAAAGGAAAAGATAACTACAGCTCTAATCTTGAATGTTCCTAACCCCGAAGGACAATTTGAGGTAATTACAAATGCCTCAGGAGAAGGATTAGGAGGAGTGCTTATGCAAGAGGGAAGAGTCATTGCATATGAGTCAAGGAAATTGAAATATTATGAGAAAAATTATGCATCGCATGATCTAGAATTAGCAGCAGTAACGCATGCCTTACAAATGTGGAGACATTATTCATTGGGAAAGACTTTTGTACTTAAATCAGACCATCAAAGTCTTAAATATATTTTCTTATAACCACATATGAATGCTCGACTATGGAGATGGTTAGAATTGATATCTAACTATGATTTTGAGATAAACTACATCAAAGGAAAAGAGATTACAGTAGCTAATGCTTTGAGTTGTAGAAGACATATAACTTCTATTATTTCTATTCATGGAAATTTCAAGGATTTGGTATTGCAAAATTTGTTTGGTGATGTGTTTTATGAGTAGGTTAAGCAGGCTCTAAAAAATAATCCTAAAGATCTAAGGTATGATGGTTTTCTATTTGAGTCAGATGGACTATTGAGGTATAAGGATAGAATTTATGCTCCTGATTCAGCTAGATTAAGTGATCTAGTATGGAAAGAAGTTCATACTACACTGTATTCAGGACATCTAGGAGTGACCAAACTTCTAGCAGATGTTAAACCTCTTTATTTTTTAAAAGGAATAAAGAATGATGCTACAAGATTTGTAGCAAGTTGTTTAGAATGTCAAAGGGTAAAAGCAGAGCATCATCATCCTTCAGGATTGTTGTATCCACATGATGTGCCAGAGTGGAAATCGTAACTTATTAGCATGGATTTTGTTCAAGGACTTCCTATGTCAAGGAATAGACATGATGCCATTTTGGTGGTGGTTGATAAACTCACAAAGGTAGCACATTTCATACCAAGGAATTTGACTGATGGAGCACCTATGTTAGCTCGTAAATTTGTGCAAGAAGTATTTAGATTGCATGGTTTCCCTAAAAAGATTATCTCGGAAAGAGATACATGTGTAACGTCAAGGTTTTGGCAAACTTTATTTTCTATGTTAGGGACTAGACTTAATGTAAGTACAACTTACCATCCTGAAATTGATGGGAAAACTAAGAGAGTTAACCAAGTCTTGGAAGATTTGTTGTGTATGTATTGCATGGATCAGCAATATAAGTGGGAAGAATACTTACCGCTTGTGGAATTTGCTTACAATAATTTATATCATTCCGCTATTAATTTGGCCCCATTTGAATCATTGTATGGAAGAAGATGTCAAACTCCTATAAGCTGGGATAAGCTAGAGGATAGGATTAGCATCAAACCAGAAATGCTAGCTGAAGTGGAAGAGAAAATTAAGCTAATCAAAAAAAGATTGGCAGAAGCCAATGATAGGCAAAAGAACTATACGGATGTAAAACATATTCCAAGGTAATTTTTTGTTGAGTAAAAAGCTCTTTTGAGGGTTAAACCTCAGAAGAGTTCTATTAAGTTTGGGGAGTCTTCTAAGCTAGCCCCTCAATATGAGGGACCCTTTGAAGTGCTTGAAGTAGTCAATCCGGTTGCCTACAGAGTTGCTCTACCACCAGCCTTGTCTAGAATGCACAATATTTTTCATGTGTCTTATATAAAGAAATATATTGCAGGTAATAATCATATTTTGACTTGTAATTCTTTACAGATGCAAGACCCAGGGGTGGTCACGATCGAGCCACTCAAGGTGTTAGAAATGCACAAGCTTCGCTTGCGTAACAAAGAGGTCTTGCAATGCAAGGTCCAATGGGACCAGTATGCTGAGGAAAATGCTACATGGGAGGATTACCATGAATTTTATCAAAAATGTCCTCATTTATTTAATAATGTTACCAGTTGAAAATAATGAACTTGTCTTTTAGTTACTTTTTAATACCTTATATCATCAAGGATGATGAATCTTTAGGGGAAGGATATGTTACATCCCCAATTTTTGTCTTTCTATACTTTTACTTTTTACTTTGACATAAGTAAATTTGTTATGATGTTTAGATTAATGACAAGGAAAAACATGGTTTTTATTGAATGTCATTTATTGAAATCATGGGAATGATTATGTTATTATCGATTTAATATTTGTATTATGAGATTTGATTTATTAGTTGAATTAATTGAATAATGATGCACTGATCACATATTGTTTGGTGACAAGTGAAACAAGATTTGAAGTTATCAGATGACTCTTAGAGAAAGAGAGAGAGAGAGAGAGAGAGTATATTTCCAGGAGAGAGATATAGACCTCAGGTTAAGAGTGGTTTATTTGCCAAAATGAGTTATAAGTGTATAAGAAAAATGTGAACCAATGTGTCTCAAGAGGTAAGCTTTATCTTGTTAGTTTACTTCTGAACTTAATCGACAAGTAGTCGATATTATTTTCAAATCTTTCCAATTCATATTAAGTCATCTTAGTCGTTAATAATGTTAATGACATCATTTGAGTTTGATTTATGACTATTTACGTTTAAAGTAAATATTATGATGTTATTGTCATAAAATGGTTGTCATATTATTATTAAGTTACTTGATGTGTTATAAATGATTCTTAACATTAAGACGATATAGTCAAGTTAAGAATATGTAAATTGTGTTGACAGATTATGATGGGGAGACAAGCTCAACCCAATCACAATAATTGTAATTCTTTGTTTAATAATATCTTCTTATTGAATAAACAATAGCTATCTAATGTATAGCTTATGTTATGAGAATTATAATTGATGTAATCAATATGTAGATGCCTTAGCATCGAATGAGGATAATACCTCATAATGAGTCGACAGTTTAATGTTTGAGTAAGCCAAAGGCTTATTTGTAGGAGAGTCTTCAATAGTGTTAGTGGTAGATCAAACCACTCATTGTGCACCATTGAAAGATTAGTTGTGTTTAAGTGATGTGTCGACCACATCTTAGAAAGAGGACTGTGGTTTTAACTACCACAACCGATGAGTCATGGAGCTGATATCTCCCATCGACATGTGGGATTTACGCTTAAATATTGGTCTTCAATTTTGATTTAACTGCTGTGGATTGTTAATCTTTGATTAAAGTTTGTAACCAAACATAGAGGAGGTGGGAAATGAGGCAACTCTATAGGATTCATGCCTCCGTCATTATGACTAATGACTCATATGAGCCCATGTTATTTTATATTAAGGA
Organism: Cunninghamia lanceolata; assembly: GCA_027924645.1. Classification (NCBI taxonomy): domain Eukaryota; kingdom Viridiplantae; phylum Streptophyta; class Pinopsida; order Cupressales; family Cupressaceae; genus Cunninghamia; species Cunninghamia lanceolata. The sequence goes on along the minus strand of BSBN01001055.1, from coordinate 2,421,375 downwards.
AGTCAAAAACTTCTAGAAGACATAGGCAGGATTAAAAAAAGAGATACAAAATAGAATATAGTAGCTGTGATAGTAGCTGAGAACATAGTCTAGTGGTTTCGACATTGTGGATTATTCACACATCTCCTCTAGCTCAAGATTGTATACTTCCAGGTATTCCTCAGTTCATGTGTTATTAAAACCATGAGGAAATCAATTAGTTCATCTAAGACTATACATTGTAGTAATATAGGCGATTGTATGAATTCACCGGTAAGGATTAACCTTCTAAATTTATGATGTGATAGTCAGAAACTATTAAGTATCAACTTAGGAAAGTCTAGTTAACATTTTTAAGTAAACTCTTTTGAGCTATTTTCCTATAGTCGATGAAGACAATGAATGATTTTTACATGGTTGATATTTTGTCATGCCAGTGAGTATACTGTTATAGTAGACTGAATCGACCATATTCTTAGTAATTTTTAAACTGTTGATCATACCCAATCAGAGAATGAATGATAATGAATATCTTAGAAGGAGATTGTCATAAGTTGTCATAAGCTTGAATAAATAGTCTTCTTATTGAACTAGGTTGGAAGTAAGCTAATATAGAGATAGAGAATAACCATACAATAGACTCTCAAATGGAAGAACCATGTTTCCATACTCTCTTTTTGAACCATAAAGTAATGAGGTTATAATGATTTAACATATTGTCTTATATAGAATATACATATATGCATAGCAGATAATGTTATTTAACCAAGAGTACTAGATTTATAAGAATTGTTAGTAACCTTTGTATCATAATCACTGGTAGTAACTTAGAGATATTATGGAAGATGGGATAAAGTTATTATGAGAATCCCATTTAAGACTAATTTTCTTTATTATACATGAAGAGACCTAATTCAATGGAGTAGGTTAAGCATACTAGAGAATAACCTTGTAGGGATATTTATACTTAGGATATGTTTTGGTTATAAAAATTATCAAAGTTATTCTATGTTCCTTTGTATAGCAGACATTATTTATTTGAGAACTATAGTATTCTTAATCTTGGTTAAAGTTAATAAAGAGTTATTTGTGAATCTAGAACTCCTAGATATAAGATATGGTTTTATTGTATTAACAAGGGATATTAGGGTAACCCTAAAGTCGATAACCAACCAATTGAATGGTATGTCATATAGACTTACTCAAGTCAAAAGGTATTATTATTGTGATTCATAGACTAAACTATTGCATGAATAGGGTTGGTAAGAGATTTAAACTATGACAATATGATAGTATCCAAGTCGAGTAGGGGTGGGTAAACATAATGACTATGTTCATTATGAATGATCTTGATATTAAAAAATTTGAGGAAAGTAATGCATTTGTTTTCTGCATGCATTATTGGTTCATTGTATTCGGATTGCTCATCCTATCGGAAATCATACTTAGCTAGAGGGTATCTAGGGTTGTATGGTTGATAGAGTTGAGTAGAATACAGCACTATGTACTTGGAAAGGTTAATTACCACTAGTCACCTAAGCTCTATATTCCTCATGAAGGGTAGGGCCACTTCCTATGTAGAAGATGTGTGGGAGACCACCGATCTATGAATGAAGGTAAATCACTAGAAAGATGCTCTCTCTCTCCAAGCAGGAAACATGCCAGGACTTGTGATAAAGATGTCAGATATTTAGATGTAGTATTTATTCCAAGTTTGTATATGTAATGGATTTACATTTTTAAACATTGTAAATGAGAAAAGACAATATGGTTTATTGTATTTTGTAAAAGAAATCTTGTAATTGTAGTTACTTGATTATTTGTTGAATAAAAGGAAAAAAAAAATCTTAAACTCATTTTTACCTTGTTGAATTACTCTATGATAAATTTCTAGTTTTACTATGATTTTAGAACGTGGATCTTACATATGGTATCAGAGCTACCAGGTTCAGCACTAGGGCTTATGAGACCACTCTGCTTGCATGTAGTCAACATTATACGGTTAGCTAATGTTTGAAAATTTATGTGGCAGGATGGTACGTTTTAAGAAGACAACAAGAAAGTCTGTTAATTCAAGTCAATATTTCCTTAAAGAAAAAAGAGAACATGAGGCCATTATCAAAACCTTTGAGGGAACCAATGATGAGACTGGCATTTTGTTAATTGATACAGAAATTCTAGTGACTACCTTAACTCGAATCAAGTGAGTGAGAAAGGAGTACATGGAAAGGGTTAAAGATGAGGAAATAACTATGGTTAGGCAAGATCCCCACATACCCTCAACTGTTGAGATCGTAGAAGTTAGGTCTGATAGTGAGTCAGAGGGTTATATACCTCAAGATTATGTATTTAAAAATGAGTCTGAGGGATATACTACTCTTGAGCATGACTTTTGAAGTCATTTCTTGTATAAAGAAGAATACTCTTTACTTTTGAAAACAAATATATAAATAAAAAAGTTGTTTTTGTGCCAAACTATTGTTTAAATTGAGAATTATGTTTAGATTTTATGGGTTACATTATAATCTTGAACTAATGGACAACTCAATAGTTTTAGGTGTGAGAAATTGATAAACATTGTGTGCACAAGAACTAACCAAGGAGAAAGTGAAGAGAAAAACAACCCACCAAATAATAAGCTGGATCAAATCATAACCATGCTAGAGGAAACCAAGAAACGATTGGGTGACTTAGAAAAGAAGCTGGATGATAAATGGAATACTGAGGGAGGAGGTGAAAACTCTCATGGTGAAAGTGGAGAAAATCGTGAAGATCAAAGCAAGAGTACCGAACCTCATAAAGAGGCAAGGGATAGATTGACCTTGGAGATCTCAAAGGATATGAAGAAGGTTGTTCCACCAAAATTTGATGGCATAGAAACTGGAGATGCTGCAGAAGCTTGGTTAACAAAGATGGAAAAGTACTTCAAGATAAGAAATTACTCAGAGGTGACCAAGGCAGTATGGGGAGCATTCCAACTAGCAGGAGAAGCATCCACTTGGTGGATGAATAAAAAGATGGAATTGAATTTGAGCTCTCTAAGGGTAACCTGGGATTACCACAACTCTATTTTGATTAGAAAATGACTAATTTTTAAAACCTCTGACAAGGGGATATGATAGTAGTATTATATGGAGAAAAATTCACTCGACTCCTGAAATATGTTCCATAGTATGAAAAGGATGAGAGATTCAGGATCAGAAAATTCATCATGGGCTTAAATTCTCAAATTGGTGGTGAAATGGATGTACATGGTCCCACAACAATGGATCAAGTGTATGAGAAAGCGATCAAGCAAGAGCAAAAGCTGAAATACGTCTTGGCTTATTGTGATACAAGCCGCAAGAGGTTTAATGGAAATCCTAAAATCAACCCTACAATAAAAGATATGAAAAGAGCTATGATAACAAGAGAAAAGATAAAGGACCTCAGAAGAGCAAAGGTGGATTTGGCAATAAGAAGAAGAATGGCAACTACAAAAGAAATGAGGATAACAATGGGAAGACTTTAGATAAGAAAGGACCCATTGGAGGATGTTTTACTTGTGGGGGCAACCACTATGCAAATCATTACCCTAATAAGAATCAAAATGGACAACAAAGAGGTACTGCACTACCTACTCAACAAGAAGTATTCTAGCAAAGGATTCATGCATCTCTTGACAATTGTCAAGCAAAGTATCAAATCACACCCATTGAGATGACAAGTACTTTATTTGGAGTCCCTATATCTATTTTGATTGATACAAGAGCCACAGAAAACTTTGTTTCTCCTAGAATTTTGAATAAATTTTCTAGAAAAGCTAGTTACATGTCCAAACCCTGGTCAGTAGAATATGCTAACCAATCTAAGGCTCAGGTAGAGCAATGTTTGGTTGAAGCCAAAGTTGACTCTCCTAGTTTCTCAACTGAAGTAAATCTGTATGTATCTCCCTTAGGTTCCTATGATGTGATCCTAGGAATGAATTGGTTATGGAAACATAGAGCTAAGGTTGATTGTTTCTCAAAAATAGTGGAATACTTAGATGATTTGGGAAATCTAACCCAATTCCAACAGATTCAAAGAGAAGTTAAAATCAGAACTATCTCTACCAAGCAATTAAAAAGGGCTAGAAGGAAAGGTTGTTAGTTGTTCGTAGTCAAAATGGAATAAGTGGAGGAAGGGGTAGAAAACCCTAGTTTATCTTTTGGGGAAAACTATCCATTTCTTTAGGAATTTCAGGATGTGTTTCCAGAACAACTACTATGATTACCTCCCAAAAGGGTTTTTGATTTTGTTGTTGACATTAAACCAAGATCAGAGCTAGTATCGAAAGCACCCTACCATATGACAACAATGAAGTTAATGGAATTAAAAGCATAATTACAAGAATTGTTGGCAAAAGGTTTAATCAGATCTAGTGTTTCACCTTGGGGTGCTCCGGTTATTTTTTTTAAGAAGAAGGATGGAACCCCTCGTTTGCGTATAGATTATCGTATGCTTAATAAAGCAATGGTAAAAAACAAATACCATTTTCCATGTATTAATAATCTTTTTGATTAGATGTGTGAAGTTGTTGTGGTTTCAAAGATTGATTTGCGACTAGGATATCATCAATTAAGACTAAAAGATGAAGATATTCATAAGACAATATTTAGAACCAGATATGGACATTATGAGTTCACAATGTTGCCATTTGGTTTAACAAATATGCCTGATGCATTCATGAATCTCATGAATAGCATATTCAGAGATTGTTTGGATAAGTTTGTTTTAGTCTTTCTAGATGATATACTCATTTATTCTAAGAATGAGGAAGAACACCAATGACACCTACAAATTGTTCTGCAAAGATTAAGAGAACATAAGTTATATGGGAAATTATATAAGTGCACATTCTTTCAGAAGGAGATTCAATACCTAGGTCATATTATATTAGCTAATGGAATATCTGTTGATCCTACAAAAATCACAGCTATTCTGGATTGGCTTGTACCAACAAATGTGCATGAGGTGCATAGTTTCATGGGCCTGGCTGGCTATTATAAAAAGTTTGTTCTAAATTTTTCCAGTATTACTAGTCTAATCATGTCCCTGCAGAGGAAAAGAAAGAGATTTGAATGGATAGACAAACGTCAAGAAGCATTTGATGTCTTAAAGGAAAAGTTAACTACAACTCCAATCTTGAAAGTTCCTGACCGTGAAGGACAATTTGAGGTAAATATAGATGCCTTGGGAGAAGGATTAGGAGGAGTGCTTATCCAAGAGGAAAGAGTCATTGCATATGATTCAAGGAAATTGAAATATTATGAGAAAAAGTATGCACCGCATGATCTAGAATTGGCAGCAATAACTCATGCCTTACAAATGTGGAGACATTATTTGTTGGGAAAGACTTTTGTACTTAAATCAGACCCTCAAAGTCTTAAATATATTTTCTTAGAAACACATTTGAATGCTTGACAAAGGAGATGGTTAGAATTCATATCTGACTATGACTTTGAGATAAACTACATCAAAGGAAAAGATAATAGAGTAACCGATGATTTGAGTTGTAGAAAACATATAGCTTCTATTATTTCTATTCATGGAAATTTCAAGGATTTGGTATTGCAAAATTTGTTTGGTGATGAGTTTTATGAGCAGGTTAAGCAGGATTTGAAAGATAATCCTAAAGATCCAAGGTATGATGGTTTTCTATTTGATTCAGATGGGCTATTGAGGTATAAGGATAGAATTTATGTTCCTGATTCAGATGGATTAAGGGATCTAGTATGGAAAGAAGTTCATACTGCACCGTATTCAGGACATCCAGAAGTGACCAAACTTCTAGCGGATGTTAAACCTCTTTAGTTTTTGAAAGGAATGAAAGATGATGCTGCAAGATTTGTAGCAAGTTTTTTAGAATGTCAAATGGTAAATGCAAAGCATCATCATCCCGTAGGATTGTTGTATCCACATGGCATGCCAGATTGGAAATGGCAAGTTATTAGCATGGACTTTGTTCAAGGACTTCCTATGTCAAGAAATAGACATGATGCCATTTTGGTGGTGGTGGATAAACTCACAAAGGTAGCACATTTCATACTAGGGAATTTGACTAATGGAACACCTTTGTTAGCTCATAAATTTATCCAAGAAGTGTTTAGATTGCATGGTTTCCCTACAAAGATAATCTCAGAAAGAGATGTACATGTAACATCAAGGTTTTGACAAACTTTGTTTTCTACGTTAGGGACTAAACTTAATGTAAGTATAGCTTACCATCCTAAAACTGATGGGCAAACTGAGAGAGTTAACCAAGTCTTGGAAGATTTGTTGTGTATGTATTGCATGGATCAGCAATATAAGTGGGAAGAATAATTACCACTTGTGGAATTTTCATACAATAATTCCTATCATTCTGTTATTAAGATGGCGCCATTTGAAGCATTGTATGGAAGAAGATGTCGAACCCCTATAAGCTAGGATAAGCTAGAGGATAGGATTAGCATTAGACCAGAAATGCTAGTTGAAATAGAAGAGAAAGTTAATCTAATCAGAAAAAGATTGGTAGAAGCCAATGATAGGTAAAAGATCTATGCGGATGCAAAACGTGTTCCAAGGCAATTTTCTATTGGGGAAAAGGTTCTTTTGAGGGTTAAACCTCAGAAGAGTTCTATTAAGTTTGGGAAGTCTTCTAAGCTAGCCCCTCGATATGTGGGACCCTTTGAAGTGCTTAAAGTAGTCAATTCGGTTGCCTACAGAGTTGCTCTACCACTAGCCTTATCTAGAATGCACAGTGTTTTTCATGTGTCTTATTTGAAGAAATATATTGTAGGTAATAATAATATTTTGACTTGGAATTCTTTATAGATGCAAGACCGAGTGGTGGTCATGATTGAGCCAATTAAGGTGTTAGAAACGAGCAAGCTCCGCTTGCGTAACAGAGAGGTCTTGCAATGCAAGGTCCAATGGGACTAGTATGCTAAGGAAAATGCTACATGGGAGGATTACCATGAATTTTATCAAAAATTTCCTCATTTATTTAATAATGTTACCAGTTGAAAACAATGAACTTACCTTTTAGTTACTTTTTAATACCTTATATCATCGACGATGATGAATCTTTAGGGTAAGGATATGTTACATCCCCAATTTTTGTCTTGCTATACTTTTACTTTTTACTTGGACATAAGTAAATTTCTTATGATGTTTAGATTAATGACAAGGAAAAACATGGCTTTTATTGAATGTCATTTATTGAAATCATGGGAATGATTATGTTATTATCAATTTAATATTTTTATTATGATATTTGATTTATTAGTTGAATTAATTGAATAATGATGGACTGATAACATATTTTTTGTTGAGAGGTGAAACAAGATTTTAGGTTATCAGATGACTCTCAGAGAGAGAGAGAGAGAGAGAGAGAGTATCTTTCTAGGAGAGAGATATGGACCTCTAGTTAAGAGTGGTTTATTTGCCAAACTAAGTTATAAGTGTGTTGGTTAACAGATTTGTCTTGATCCAATAATAATTTATTCTAACTCTATAACCCTTTCTTTTTCAGAGCAAATAAGTTAAACAACAATTGGGTGAACTATCATAAATAATTCCCCTCTGAATTAAGGTACAACTCCCTTTCAAATCTTAAATGAATTTGAACTATTCTAACATTTGAATACACTTTTAACTAGAAAGCATTTAAGGAAGATTAACATTCACACATCACCATATTATGAATGTGATATCTTTTCTTTCCTGTGAAATCATTCAGTGACAGAACACACAAATTCTATCTTCAACAATAATCAAATATATATATGTATATGTATCTCTGAATTCTTGTGAACCAATAAATGAGAAAACATATATGATGAGTCTCCCAGCAAAAGAATAATTACCACATAAAAAGAAGATCTCGCACAAAAACTCGATTTCATGCACTTAAACACACAGATTTAAGTCTGTGGCAATCATTTCTTCCTTTCTAACCAAACATATATATAGCTTTCCATTATAACTATACTTTAAACCCATAGTTAAATAAACTTTGATCCTTAGTGGGATTTAGTTTTTTTTTTAACTGATTAAAAGATAGAGTTTTCAAATATAATCTTTGAACTGAATAATTGAATAAAAATATTATATGAGCATGATCACGACTAGGATAGCACATTGGAATCTCTAGATTTTCTCTGTTCTGCCGAAGAGACACGTTACGCCTCCCACTCCTAGTATGTAGCAACAAACTCCTAAATCATTGGGAAGTTAAGGATGCCAATATGCTTAACTCATGCCTTCCAAACATCCTTTTCTTTTTGAAATCTAGCTACTTTTCCCGCATGTTCTGGAATTACATCAATGCAAAGGTGAAGTAGCGATTCCACTTTTGATATTCAGGAGAAATCATCAATTATCAGATTATCATTTTCTTTGACAAAGCTAATTTTCTCTTTGAAGGATTGTATAACAGTATCAACATCTTTCTCTAGCTCAACATCATCTCCCAAGTACTTTACATCAATACATTCTAAATCATGATGTAGAGATTGAGTAATTTCAATTATCTCCTTAATCAACTTTGTAAACTCTATCCGTCCTTGTTTTGACACTGATTTTCTCCATTCAATGTTTCTTTTGCTTATATATAGCATAATGTCATTTAGGTTTGTTACGTTCTTTTTTGATAGAAACTTAGTCACTCCATACTTCTAAATTTTAATCATCTGATTTATTACACTCATCAATTCTGCTTCATCCATTTCCCACGAGGCATTCTATACTTTTAAATCTTCAATAGTAGCTATGGTCTCATCGTATATACTTTTCAAATCATTAATATATTAAGTACCTTTTTAGATGATACCATCTAGCCAATGATCAAACACTTTAGTCACCATCTTATTCCTACGTATCTGATCAAGTATTTTTGGAGACTTTAGATCAAAAGACAGAGGAAATAGAGAGACGGGCTAAGGGTCTAGATTGTGAATGGCGTTAATGTATTCTACCATTGACCATAATGCTTGCTTCAGCTCCCTCTTATCCTTTTCATCTTTCCATGTGCAATTTACTATCTTTATAGTAGACGCCTCAAGATGGTGTACGTCTGCAGCTTGCAATGTAACTCCAAGGTCTATTCTTTCTACTATAAAATCTTGGACTGTGGGATTATGGACTTCCTCATCAATTATTGGCCGAGCTATCTCCACACTCCAATTTCCCGTATTGGGATCAATGTTTACCCTAGAAGTGGTTTTCAAAATTTTTAATTTTGGAGCTTTTGCAAGACATTTGCTAACCATATCTTCTAGTGGTAAAGAAAATGGAACTATTTTCGTTTCATCATTAATTGAACTCTCCAACCATCAAGGCGTAGTGGCTGGAATCTCTTTATCAAGAGTAAGCTATTCAGAAGGTGCATTTGGCAATATCATTAAATTGGTAGAATCCAAAGCCATCTCTACCTGTTGATCCGTATTGGTTTCTTCTACCATTGATGAACCAAGCCCTTGATCACTTATCATTTCATTTGAATCTTCTTCAGTATTTAGGTCTGTTGGCAAGAGACACTATATGGATTCATGGTTGTTGTCATTGATGGCAACAAAGGTCATCCCACATATCCGCAAGTCATGGTGTGTCTCTACCGGAAGTCAGAATGAAGATTGTTGTGGTCTGGTGAACAAGAACAGAGCATGTGGCAAGGTCCGACAGATTGGTCCGGATCTCTCAGAGGAAGTGTCTTGGTCCAGTACAGATTTGGGGAAGTCAAGAGGACTACCTTGAGTAGTATATTCCAAGGATTTAGCCTCCGGTGATGAACAAAGAAAAAGATATGAATAGTTGAGTACCGGATTCCTAAGAGACAGTGAGAACAGAGGAAGAACTGATTGACAGAGTATCAGACTATTTTTCGGATGTGTTACTGTTGATGGTAAAGGTTGTGAAGGCATGAATCATGTTTGGCCGACATGATTAATGATATCTACAAGTATATGCTTGATCCGCATTGCTTGGTGAGCAAGGATTCAGCCGACAGAACAGAGTTTGTAAGAAACTAGACTGTTCCGGATGCCGACTAGAAAGGTGATGAAATTACTGTTGTGATGTTCACAACACGCCCCATTATGCTCCTTAGAAAAATGGGGACCCCTGCTGATGTCTTGCTTTTTGCTTCTGCTTGTGTTTTTTCTGCTTCCTGGCGGTCTGGTAAAAATGAAGGTCAGGTGCATCATCATCATAATATATGATAAGGTAGGTCATCATCATGAGGTCTATTTGTCAAAGTTCATATTTTGTTTCTGTGACCTCATATTTTAAAAGAGCTTGAAATTCCATGCAGGTTTGCCTTTTACTTCACTTGAAAATTCGTCCATATGTGGAAGTTATGCACGGTCAAAGTCTTGGTCAAACCTGATATTCGCAGGAGGATCATCATATTTTTATATCCTAAGTCATGTTGACAGGATCATCATGATCTTGGTCTATCACCCACTAAAAATCATGCAGTCGCAATATCCGGACGTCAATTTTAGGTGGTAGTTCCCTTTACCCATCAAAAGGCCTCAGGGGCATCATCAGCATCATGATTTTCTTAGGAGCGTCATATTTTATAAACTTGGTTTTGCTGTATGAGGACATCATCATCATATTTGAAACGCACCCCCCCGACAATATCCTGAGGTTCAAATATCATGATGACATCGGCTTTAAGTCAAGGTAAGTTCCCCGTCGAAGTGGTCTTTTGTATCACAAGCATCATCATGATAATTCAACATTACCTGATCTTATATTATCATGCTGATCACCCAGACTTAGAAAAATCCACCTTCGGCATATTTGCGTGCACGTGTTATAATCCTATCGCAAGGTCATCATCATGATATTTGCTGAACTTCGAATTATGATGATGACGACTCCATATCATCTTGATCTTTCACGAGTCATTTGCTGAAATTCGCTAAGTGATGGAAGCATCATCATCATAATTCGATTAAGATGATCATCATCTTCATATCCTCCTGATCTCCGATTAGCGAATATCATGATGATCACCCTATCTATTCAGAGGGGGTCGATATTGCATTTCTCAACAGCATGATCATATTTCACAATATCACCCTAGCGCAAATATCATGATGACCTTAACTCATCCTTGTGCTCCGAAGACAAATTATGATGATGACGTCATCATGATAAATCGATGAGGGTCATCATCATCATATGTTTTATCCTGTCCTGTAGTCAAGATCATCATGATCTTGTTTGTCCACCTGATATTTCGCAAAGTCCTCCTGCCGATGAAATACAACCTTTTGCACATATCCTGATGATCATCATCATCACATTTTCCCTTCGGCAGGATTTTTTCCCAAACATGATCCGGTTGGCGAAATATCATGATGACGTCTTGTTTTAAGTTTAACAAAGGCCCCGGCTATCATGATGACGTCATCCCGATTTGATAAACGAAGAAGCTAATATCCTGATGATCAGCATCATCATTTTTTCTTTCAACAGGATATTTTCCAAAACATGATCAGGTTCACGAAATATGATGATGACGTCTTATTCCAAGTTCGACAAAAGCCCCAAATTCGATGATGATCATCATCATCCTGATCTTTCGAGAGGGTTACCTTGGCCGCGAAAGGGTCATATTCACTTCATCATCCTGATCATGCTCCTTAGGTGACCCGATATCACAAATATCCCCCTGATCTTAACCGAACATGATGATGACGTCATCCTTAGCATTTCAATGAAGCCCGAATATCATGATGACGTCACCATCATCTTCCTTTCCTCGGCAGCATGATTATATTCATATCCTCCTATTCTTCTTCAACATGATGATGATGATGTTGTTGTTCTTTTCTCCAATATGCAGAAGCGGAATATCATGATGATGAAGTATATCGACCAACATGTTTTTTGACGCGCCGACAGCGATGATCATGTCGATGGGCGGGAAATGAGGCGGTGGAATTTTAAAGCATTTTTTTTGGCGCCTCTGGCATTTTTCGGTCAGCGATGGTTGACCCGTGAATCTTGAGCAGTCTGAACGCATTTTTTGACGCGTTTTGAGAGGATTTCTGATCCGATCTTCTCAATCTTGCGCTGTCACCTGGGTTTAAACGGTTATTTTAATTTCATGCTATTTTTTGTGATAAATGTGAAACTTATTGCTTGTCTTGTCTTGCAGGCTTGCAGTTGAGGAAGCAGCTGGAAAGTCAGCGCAGTGACCTCATGGAGGCAGAAGATCTGATCTCAGGAGCAAGAAGATAAGGATGAAGTGCGAAAGTCAAAGCCATTCAAGTAAAGAAGAAGGTTGCAGCTGAGAGTATTATCACAAAAGACAAATAGAAGTTATTACCCAGCTGCCGGAACTTCTCAGAAGGGGCAATATTTCGCCCAGATTTGACCACTGCTCTGAGATATTTTTGAGAACTGGTTCACCTGCATTTATTGCTGTAACTAGGGGTTTGAACCAGGGGTTCAGTTAGGTTTTTTGCTGTAGTGAGGACAATCAGAATGTCTTTATATTGTGCCTCTCTACACTGTAATACTTTACAACAGGGGCTACACACAGGGATTTTAGGATTTTGCCAGAATTGTAGAGTCTTTCTGGGCATAGTTTAGAGTAGAAGAAGGAGGTCGCCTGTTTGTCTACAGTAAGGTGCGCATGGAATGTCTGGCTGCCTTACTGTATCTGTAAAGCTTGTAAGTTCTCTGTAGTATGATCAATGAAACTAAGAGTCATTCTTACATTGTAAATCATGTATGGCTATTCGTTTCTAATACAATAGAATCTGGAGTTCTGCATCTATCTTCTGAGTGTTCTCCTGCTCTTCTTTGTGTTTTGAAATATCTTCTTTGAGAGCTTGCAATTTTAAATGTATGTTTGTGAAAATGCTCAGAACTTACATTTAGGGTTTTCACTGTGGATTTGATCAGATTACTGTGGTATTTACATAGTGCATAACAGAAACAATTAGATCCTTCGGTAGATTAAGTGAGGTATAGTTTAGATCTTTCTAACTTTTCCCAACCCATCTGAAATATTTAGCTGAAAACGTAGAAATCCAAAGGAAATTGTCTCAAATTTGAAGAAGCATGCATAACAGAGCTATAAATAGACAGTTTTCATAAACAGATAAAGAAGAAAGCTGCAAAAAAATCCAAGAAAACCATCTGAAATTTGTAGCCCGGTATCACTTGTATGCAAATGAATAGAATACTTGTTGAAATCTATGACCTCTTTGCATATTCTTAGTCCAGTAAACCACAAAATAAACCTAAACTACGTAAGGCCCCTTGAACATTACAGCTTCACATTGACCAACTGAACTTGACCAACCGAACCATTGTAGACTTGGGATTAGTTGAATCACCAAATGATTCCTTCTTGTCTTTCAAGTATAGTTTCAGTTCATTTTATGTGAATTTTAACTTATTGTTATGATTGCATCAAAACAGTCATCAACAGTTTTCTGGCGCTAGAAGGAGGACCAGAAGGTTGTATATCGCAATCATCAACAATTACTTGTGCGGATATATATATAGGATGGATTTAGTTGTGAAATGTGTGATTGTGTGAAGATATATGCGAATAAGTGCAGAACAGAGAAGAAGTAGTAAGAAAGATCCGGTATGTGAAAGGATAGCAGAATAAAGAACAGAGGAAAGATGAAGTGCAGCAGATCAGTGTACTGAGCCTAAACCGGAACTGAACACCAGCATATGTAGATGCTTCCAATCAGTTCAAGACTGTGATTCTTATCACTTTGTAGACAGTGTGTCTTCTTGTAGGCAGTGGGCCTCTTTGTGAGCAGTGTGCTCGGGCAGTGAGCCCTAATTGGCAAGTGCCATTTTTGTAATTCCCTATTCTTCTAACAGAGAATAATCTTTGGGTTAATCACCCCGTGGTTTTCTCCCTTAACAGGGTTTCCACGTCAAAAATACTGTGTCATGTGTTTCTTATTTCATGGTAATGTTTTTGTGTTTGAGTCAGTGCTGCATTAATTAATAAGAAAGTTCAAAAAGAAAATAAATAGGATAATTGATTCACCCCCCCTCTCAGTTATCAACAATTGGTATCAGAGCTAAGTTCCTCCTAATAGAGCCTAACAGCTTGAGGAAGATCTAGGAGTTCAAATGGATGCATATGGTTTAAGGGAGCAACTCAAGACTGCCCTTGAGGATCTTGAACAATCAAATTCTGAAGTCAATGAATTAAAGGAAAGACTCAAACAGGCTGATGAATTCATGAGAGAATTAAAGGACAAATTAAGTCTCTCTATGAAAAAGAGAAAGGAGCTGCTCCAACAATTGGCAAGACAAAGTGAAGAAAGCAATTCAAATGAAGAATTGACTGAGCAAACCAAGTTATGTGAAAAGTTATCAAAAGAAGTCATTATGTTAAGACATGAAATGGAATCAGGAACTATAAAGTTTACTCAAGAGATTGAAGAAAAAAGAAAAGCTGAAGACAATCTAAGACAATCTCTTAAAGAAAAATCAGAAGAATGCCACCAGATGGACAGGATTATCAGACATCTTGAATCTGATCTTGAAGATGCCAAAGATAATGAAGAAAAACTTGAGGATCAAATTGCCTCTCTCAAAAGAGATCTTCAAACAGCAAATGAATATAAAGAAAAATTCAAGATAAGTTTTGCCCAACTTGAAGTACTTCTTGGAAGTCAAAAGAGGACAGATGACAAGTATGGTTTGGGATATGAGAAAGGAGAAAGTTCCGGATCTAGTCAAAAGAATTTTGGATCAGAAAATCCAAAGAATAGGCCCAGAAGACCTCCGGTAAGACAGCCCAATGCTCAAAGATATCCATCTTTCAATGGATACTGCCACTGCTGCAACCACTTTGGTCACAAAGCTAATCAGTGCAGAAAGAGAATGAATTAGATTAATTCATCCTTCTCCGGACAGTGCTTTAACTGCAAAAGGTATGGACACAAATCCCATGAATGCAGAAATATGCAAGTAAACAAATCATTCAAAGGTAGATGCTTTACATGCAATAGAGTAGGTCATATGGCTAATCAATGTAGATCAAGAGGTTATCAGTCAAATATGCAAAGAAATGTTATTTGCCAAATCTGTAATAGGTCCGGTCATAATGCTAAAGTCTGCAGAAACAAGAATCAGGACAAAAGAGGTCCGGTGTATAATCAGAATCAAGACAAGGGTAAACAAAAGATGAATACGGATGAAGTTAGGAATCAGATGAGCAAGATTTGGGTGAAGAAAAGTTCAGAGAATGTAGAGGTTGGATCCGCACTAGACTCTGGTGCTGATATTTCTTCCAGAAATTAAAAAGTGAGCTCTGGCTCAGGGGGAGACTCAAAGAAAATCCTGTTCCCCCAGCCAATCAAGTGGTGCCAGATGTGGCACAAGATGCGGGGTAAAGGGTTTGAAGATACCAGTCCTGAGATGATCCAGACAAGATTTCAGAGGTCCGCATGAAGATATAAAGAAGTTGTGATCGATCAAGTAAAGACTTGTTCCGAGAGATGCTCCGGAATGACAGAGGACTACAAAAGGGTCCGGAGAGATCCGGAAGTACATTATCTTATTCTGCAGATTGGACAGAGTGTTTGGGATGTCCTTGTGATGTGTTATCTTGATTTATTCATGATTGAAAGATCTGGATGATGTTCATAGATCAGGATTGATCCGGGATACTCCAAGCTATCCGGATAAGGCAAACCGGAATAATATAGGTCAAGCATTTATTGCCATCAGATATTAGGGTTTGCGGAGTAATATAAGAGATTTCTCAAAAATCATTTGCTCATTCTATACTCAAGAAGAAGTGAAAAGTGGAGCTCTACAACAAGATTCATCAAGCACACCAAAGATCTCCTGCCGAAGTCATTGCATAAAGAAATCAATCCAACCACTCCGTGCAAACCGAAGGTGCACAAGGTATTCTCCGTTTTCATTATCTCACTGCAAATCTTTGAAGAATGGCTACTCCGAATATAGTTAAGATCTCTGATAGACCTCACCCCACATTCAAGAAACATCCTTACAAATCCTTGGAGGTAGATCCACTAGGAGCCTTCTCTAGTGTTCCACATGGTGTATTGCATACGGAAGACATTAGGGTTTACATCCATGAGAATTTTGAAGACTTTGGAGAAGCAAAACTGATGGATATCTATCACAAACAATTGATAGATGACTACTTCGAGATCAAACCTCAGTACAAAGCCATCCGGGACAAACACTTTGCACAATGCATTCATTTCCCCTGTTTTGAAGAAGATGAATGGGTCCGGTATGTACTAAGTAGAGTACATGACAACTTCCTATGGTTGAAAAAGCCCTTCAAGATTACCAAAGATGCAATTAGGGCTGTAACTGGTCTGCATTCATCTGGTGGATTACCTGTTCTCAAGTCTATCAAAAATCAGACAGTTAGTGATGCAACCGGATCCAAGTTTGACAAGAGAGCTATGACAGTTGATGACATCACTGAATCGGACGTCAAATTTGCATCTATGATAATTGGTTACAAAATCTATCACTCCAGTAGGGAAAATTCAGTA
The DNA here is from genome assembly GCA_027924645.1 of Cunninghamia lanceolata. NCBI lineage: Eukaryota > Viridiplantae > Streptophyta > Pinopsida > Cupressales > Cupressaceae > Cunninghamia > Cunninghamia lanceolata. The sequence goes on along the minus strand of BSBN01001055.1, from coordinate 2,404,852 downwards.
CCGGGAACTGTAATCTACACAACTTATCAAATGTTAAAGGAGAATGCAGACTATGACTTGTGTGAGCTTCTTGTAAACCAACTTTTTGAAAATCTACAGAAGATTAAGAAGGACAAGAAAACCTCCTTCAAGTATGGCAATCTGATCCTTTGTCTCTTCTTTTACTACATGAATGAACTTCCCGGATCCAGTGGATGGATATGGCAGAATGACAGACCAGTTGCCATCCAAATCAGAGACTATTTGCATGGACTTGGGGATGCTAAAGCAAGAAACACAGCTCTATGGGGATATTTCAAGAACTTCCAAAGCATGATGCATGCAAGAGAAAGAATACCCCAATCCCTTGTTGAAAAGTACAAAGACACAGTATGCTTCATGGTAGAAACAGATCAGTGTCTAATGGAGGCAGTAGAACCAAGAACTGTATGGATCATGCCCATGGGGTATGAAGTGGATGAACAGATAGTGGAGTTGCATGTTCAACACATGCTAAGTCAGCCCAAAGATCCAAAGGCAGAAAGGTTTGGAACCTTTGAGGAGCTGAGTGTAAAGATCCATGTAGAACTCAGGGAACCTGAGATAAAGAGAAAGGTGAGAAAAGAAGTAGAGCATATTGCTCAAGGCCTAGGCATCTCAAAAGAGGCACTTGATGCCAGCCGGGAAAAGAGGAGAAAGGCTGAGGAAGAAAAGAAAAGTAAAGAAAGTGTTCCGGTTGAAACTTCCACCCGGACCAGATCATCAAAAAGATCTGCACCTCCCACAACCAAAAGTTCAAAACCGGAAGTCCAGGCATCCGGTAAAAGATCTAAGACAAAAGCCACAAGGGCTTATGAAAGCCAAAAGGATGAAGAGGAAACTGAGTCAGATGAGGGAGTAAAAGAAATAAAGAAGTAGAAGAAGAAAGGATCCGGTAAACCCTCCACAGGCCAAGACAAGGATGAAATGGCAGAGGTATTTGTTGAAAAGCCCACTCTGTCTCTAGAGAGTGTAATCAAGTCAGTTACGGTGGATGGAAACCTTCAACCAATGACTGAATTTTATGATGACTACAATGAGGCTGACCAAAAGATTCTATAGGAAGCCACAGTCAAGTATCTGAACATACACAATAAGGCTTTCATTGAGATCATATCTCTAATTCCTAAAAGCCTAGAAAAGGAATTAGAAATAAGAAAGAATAATGCTCATGCAAAAGATCTTGAGATCCGGGAGCAGATAGCTATTCAGCTATATCCTCAAATTGATCCCAAGACAATGAACATAATATTCAAAGACTGCAAAGATGAGTTCAGAAGTAAAGCCAGGATGAATCAACTCATGCTTGGTGAGACTGACAAGGTGGCCAAAGAGACAGAAGAGATCCTCCGGAAGGCCTTCAAAAGGTTCAATCTTCCTGTTGTAGAGGACTTAGGTGCAGAAACAGCTGTGGACTTGGAATCATCTGCGCCGGAAGAAGTGGGCCTTGAATAGACTAACATCTCTCCTTCGGTTTCCCCCACAGTCTCCGGATCCCAAGAAGAAGAGAAACTACAGGAGAAAGAAGCAGCAGTCAAAGAAAAAGAGGTTGACAGCACCAAGGATGCAGAGAAAGAGAAGACCCCAACAGAGAAACATCTGTCTCCGGCAAGAGACACAGCACAAACTATTCAAGAATTCTTGACAAAAGCCACTATAGAAATTGATGAACCGGACCTGCTAAAAGGACCATTAGATTTTGACTCTTTGTCACCGGTGCAAACAATGAAAATAGCCTCATTTGCAAATGAGAAAGTCAAAGAGAAACTACTAAAGTCTCATATGGAAGACTGTGAGTTGATAGAGGCTACCTCCGGAGTGCTTGAGAAGATTATGCCATTGGTCCAGATAGATCCGGCAGCCTCCTCTTCCGGTAATCTCAAAACCTTAGTCAGCAGTGTTAGTACACATTTTGAATCTCTAGAAAAATCAGCTGAAGAAAAGGTCCGGAAGGAATTTTTGGATAAAAGATTTTCAGAAGTATTAGGATTAATCTCTAATGATAGAAGAAATATGAGTATTGGAATAAAGAGCTTAGAAAATGCTCTTAAGGATGGCGGTGACATTTACAAATTTTGTATATCCTGGTCAAAGGCAACAGCAGAAATTGATAAGAAAATAAAAGAGGAACGGGACAAACTACAAAGTTTGTCTCAAAGTTTTGATCCTCTCTCTTCCTCCATAGTAAATCAAGAATGTCAGACTATTGCAGTCTTGAGTGAAATAAAGAACCTTGAGAAGGAAAGAAAGAATATCACTAACCGGATGGGAGAACTTAGAAGGATTATAATCCCTAAATTAGAAACTATGCATGAGGCCATCAGTGATGCTCAGACCACCGCCCAAACTAATGATCCGACAGATCTCAAAAGGGCAGAAGCTTTTGCATTTTTGTTGAGTGGTCACATTTCAATTTTAGATAGAATGAAGCAAAGTTGGGCTACAGAACTGATCCAATTGAAGACATCCTTTGCAGACATTCTTCAGTATATGTGAGTATGTAAATATGCGGCTATGTATAGAAAATTTTTAAAAATTTTGGTGTGCGGACCCTACCCCTTGCCATTGATGTCAAAGGGGGAGTGAGGAGCAGTGAAAAATGAGGAATCCAACTAAGGGGGAGTTCCGAAAATTGTATATAAAGACAGAGCATCAGTAAAGGGGGAGCATAGTGTAAACACTTAGTCATTTTTCACTAAGTGTTGCCATCAATGCCAAAGGGGGAGATTGTTGGCAAGAGACACTATATGGATTCATGGTTGTTGTCATTGATGGCAACAAAGGTCATCCCACATATCCGCAAGTCATGGTGTGTCTCTACCGGAAGTCAGAATGAAGATTGTTGTGGTCCGGTGAACAAGAACAGAGCATGTGGCAAGGTCCGACAGATTGGTCTAGATCTCTCAGAGGAAGTGTCTTGGTCTAGTGCAGATTTGGGGAAGTCAAGAGGACTACCTTGAGTAGTATATTCCAAGGATTTAGCCTCTGGTGATGAACAAAGAAAAAGATATGAATAGTTGAGTACCGGATCCCTGAGAGACAGTGAGAACAGAGGAAGAACTGACTGACAGAGTATCAGACTATTTTCCAGATGTGTTACTGTTGATGGTAAAGGTTGTGAAGGCATGAATCATGTTTGGCCGACATGATTAATGATATCTACAAGTATATGCTTGATCCGCATTGCTTGGTGAGCAAGGATTCAGCCAACAGAACAGAGTTTGTAAGAAACTAGACTGTTCCGGATGCCGACTAGAAAGGTGATGAAATTACTTGTGCGGATATATATATAGGATGGATTTAGTTGTGAAATGTGTGATTGTGTGAAGATATATGTGAATAAGTGCAGAACAGAGCAGAAGTAGTAAGAAAGATCCGGTATGTGAAAGGATAGCAGAATAAAGAACAGAGGAAAGATGAAGTGCAGCAGATCAGTGTACTGAGCCTAAACCGGAACTGAACACCAGCATATGTAGATGCTTCCAATCAGTTCAAGACTGTGATTCTTATCACTTTGTAGACAGTGTGTCTTCTTGTAGGCAGTGGGCCTCTTTGTGAGCAGTGTGCTCGGGCAGTGAGCCCTAATTGGCAAGTGCCATTTTTGTAATTCCCTATTCTTCTAATAGAGAATAATCTTTGGGTTAATCACCCCGTGGTTTTCTCCCTTAACAGGGTTTCCACGTCAGAAATACTGTGTCATGTGTTTCTTATTTCATGGTAATGTTTTTGTGTTTGAGTCAGTGCTGTATTAATTAATAAGAAAGTTCAAAAAGAAAATAAATAGGATAACTGATTCACCCCCCCTCTCAGTTATCAACAAGGTCTACAACTATTCTTTTTGTAATTTCCTTCTTCTTCCTGCTCTTAGTTCTTATTGTGGTGATACAAGTAGGTAGACTGGACACAAGGGTTTTCTTAGACTTTTTGGTGGTAGAACCCATTTTAATTTTTGACTTTCGAGTACCTGTATCACAAATATTAATAAGCTGATTAGAAGAGCTTACAAGAGATTGTGATTCATCAATGCGTGCACACTGTTGAGAATCTTCGTTTTGAACATTTTCCAATCTCGATTCTCTTAACCACTTTTCAGTCCTTATTATCATAGGGAGGGTTTTAACTTCAATCCGGTTCTCTTAATCTCTATTCCAATCAACTTCTAGAATAGGCAATTGCTTTACTTGTTCAAACTGAGAACCAATCACCTACTCCTCATCATTTGTTATACCAGTAATATTCATTTTCAGGTTAAGGGTGACTATTTGCTCTAGGGAAAATCTACACCAAAGCCTTTTTCTAACTTCAAATTCATCTAGGCAAACTTCCCAATAGTCCTCTATTTGGGGAATGAGTAAAACTCCTTCTCCAAAATCCAAATTGTCTCTGGAAAAACCCTTGCTATCAAACTTAAGTCTGGCGTTATAATGCTGAAAATTAAACTTCTTTAGACCCTCCTATAGATTTAAAGCATCAGAAACTGATTGACATGAATAGTGACCAAGCTCAGCAGGGAAAGATATACCTGACTCTCTCTTTGTTGAAAATTTCTTATCTATGTGAGCTAACTACCTACAAACTTCAATTAACACAAAGCGGTTGAAGACATATCTGGGTAGTTTTATATGTTCACCTTCAAAACTGTCGACCCTGATGTAAGTGAATTTGGGAAATTGAATGAAGTAGCTTCCATAAATGATGATTAACTACATGGCTTCATTAGACATCCTTTTATTAACATTGCCTGTTAATTCATAAACCATCCTTCTAGTGAAAATATCATTAACGCTTCCATAATTTTTGTAACACTTCTACATTTGTAAATGAGAGTAACAAT